>CM053790.1:416044896-416644896 GCA_028749045.1 Cupressus sempervirens
ACATTCTAGAATTTCCACAACCTTTTACAATATCCACAACCTTTTAGAATTTCCAGCTAAATACAACTAAGCACCACCATTTGGCCCAATTACAAAATTAAATTTTCTTTATGGATCACAACAAATATTAAATGCATGATTTAAGAAACTTTTCAAAAACTTCTAAGATGCCACCTACACACCTCGATTAATGGATTAACAATTATTTTTTCTATTTATGTCACTCATGCACTTCGAAAATAGAAATTCCTTTTTTTTCTCAATTTTTTCTTTTTTAAAAAAAAAAACTTTTTCCTTCTATTTTTGTCACTTTCTCTCTCCTCCAATTTTTTTTTTCTCTTTTTTTTTTCTCCTTTTTTTTCTTAATAATTTAATTTTCCCATGCAAGATGCTCTTGCATTAGAATGTATATATAGATATATGTATGTATGGATGCATGCATGCATGCATGCATGCATATATCTATGTATACATTGCATCCATACATAGATATATCTATGTATCTATGTATACATACATGTATCTATGTATGTATACATGTATGCATGTATCTATGCATGTATATATCTATGTATCTATGTATACATACATACATGTACCTATGTATACATACATGTATCTATGTATGTATACATGTATGCATGCATCCATCCATACATACATGTATATATCTTGTATACGTGCATGCATGCATACATCCATGCATGCATCTATCCATTCATGCATGGATGCATGGATAGATGCATGCGTACATAGATGCATGCATGTATGCATGGATGCATGCATGCACATACATGGATTCATACATACATGTATATATGTATATATCTTGTATGTATGCATGCATCTATCCATGCATGCATGCATACATCATACATAAATACATGTATATATCTTGTATGTATGCATATGCATGTATGCATGCATACATACATCATACATAAATCCATGCATCTATCCATGCATACATGGATGCATGCATGTATGCATGCATGCATCTACATCGATGCAGGCATACATGCATACATGCATATATACATAGATGCATGCGTATAAGATATATACATGTATACATGTATGTATGTATGCATGCATTCATGCATACATACATGCATGCATGCATAGATACATGTATGTATGAATGGATGCATGCATACATGTATACATACATCGGTACATGTATGTATAAATAGATACATGTATGTATGGATGCATGCATGCTTGCATCCATACATATATGCAATCATGCATCCATACATACATATATCTATGTATACATTGTGTACATACATAGATATATCTATGCATGCATGCATGTATACATAGATGTATATATGGATGTATGCATGCATGCATATCTATGCATATGCAATGTATACATAGATATATGTATGCATGGATGCATGCATGCATTCATGCATCCATCCATGCATACATATATCTATGTATACATTGCATACATATATAGATATATCTATGCATGCATGCATGGATAGATGCATGCATACATACAAGATATATTGATGTATACATGTATGTATGTATGTATGCATTCATGCATACATGCATGCATGGATAGATACATGTATGTATGGATGGATGCATGCATACATTTATACATACATAGATATATGTATATATGGATGCATGCATGCTTGCATCCATATATATATGCAGTCATGCATCCATACATACATATATCTATGTATACATTGCATACATACATAGATATATCTATGCATGCATGCATGTATACATAGATATATATACGTATGTATACATTGTAGTGCCTCTCTCATTTGACTTCTATAAGTCATCTTGATTGATGCAACCTTGTTGATCTTTTGTTGTGATGTATCATGATTGTGACACTGAGTGGTTTACAGCATCGAGGTGTTTGGATTTATGTTTCTATTTTAGTTGCTTTGTTTATGCTTATGCTGATCTATGAGATTATGATATGATTTAAAGTTCACTAAGGTTTGTGCCAGTGGTTACTAGGATTGATGTGATATGATGAGGTTGTTCCGTGATTATCTTGAGATGTGTGCAGATATTAGATTGTGTTCTTTTTACCACACTACATTGGACTAGGTTCCTGTAGTAGTGGTTAGTCATGTTTATGACTATGTTTTCTTTTGCATTTTAAGTGTCTTTTTGTTAATTCTATAAAAAATCATTATTAAATGCTTAAGTAATTAAAATGGGTTGTTCTTGTTGGATTATTTGGTTATGTGTTGCAGACATTTACCTTCTTATATTTCTTATTAGAGATATATTTATTACTCATGTGATTCTTTACATTTGAGACAACCCGAGGGTCAGATGTTATACCTTGATTTCAGTATCATAGATATTAGACTACTATGTTGTTTAGTTAATCATATTCCATGATGATGCCATTTTGAGATAACAGTGTGTTTTATGATGATATCTGGTTATCTAGTATTTGGACATACCTCTAATTATATTATGTGATGGATTTAATGCTATGGTTATTTACTTCATTCCCGCATTGTTATGCTTTATGCGAATGTGAGTGATGTAAATAGATTATTTTAATATAATTAAATAAATTCTTAAATTAGGTGATTTAATGCATTTATTGCTTTGGCTATGTTATTATATGCAATTTCACTTGATCATGTTGTTTAGTGTGCAGGATTTATATCCCTGGCAGTGGCACATGGAGTTAGTGATTCAACCTTTCATATTTTACCAATATCACTCTTATATGGTCGACGTATCCTTTATTAAATGTTTAAATTGAATATTTCGGTGATTATTAAACCCGAACTCATTTGCATTATGTGATTAGACCAGTGAGCGTGTTTGTGCATTTAGAGTTTCGCATTGTCACGAAAGTCATTAAGGTTATTTCTGTGTTTTTGAGTTTTCGGGCTTTTTAATTGATTTATTTTAATTTTTGGCTGCTTTTTCATAGATGAATTCCTATTTATAAGAATAGCTTGTTTTCATTTGGGTTGATTCAAAGTTTAACAAGGTTGGCTAGTTATTTGCCCTAATCGATTATTCACTCAAAAAGTGAATAAATATCCAAAGAGGAATTTAATTCCTCACTTCTCACTTTTGAATTAGAGAGTTGGAGAGTAAAACCCAAAATCCTCTTCATGAGGATTTACTATTTTGTTTGTTGTGGGAGCTATGGGCATGGGATCGTCACTAGGTTGGGCTCATTGGATTCAGCTCGGAAAAACTTTGGATTGCCACGATTTTCAACTACTTCTGTGGACTATTTATTTTATGGTTCAGATTCTCATTTTTCCCTTTTGGCTGTGAGGTAGGGCTTTCCTGTTTTATTGTTTTTGCTCCATTTCTGCTTCTATTTTTTGTAGCTATTTGTGTGGAGGCTGAGAACTAGTGTTTCCCCTCCATTTCTTTATGTTAGTTCTACCTAGTTGGGCAGGTATGAACATTCTCCTATTTTTTGGGATGAGGGTTTGGGATTTTACGCTGTTATGCTAGCTATTTTTGCATACGGTGTTTGATTCCATTTATTTTTGGACTTTTGGGGTTTTTGTGCCCAAAGGCCAAATGGGTTTTAATTTTGCAATTTTTTCAAAATTTGAGGTTTTTACCTTATTTTGCATGCTACCCTATTTTCTCGAGTTTTCTTGGCACAATGTGGGTGATGGACCTTGATGATCCATTTGGATATCAGTCAGACGACTTTTGTACTTTTATTTTTCCTTGGGATGCATGTTGCATCCATACTCCTGACATTGTGTTCGGTTGAGTGATTTTATACCTGTTATAGTTTCTTTTGGATATTTTCTTTGTTTCATGGACATTGGGATTCATGTAGAATCCATACTCTTGGATTGAGTCTGGTGGAGTGAGTTCATGACCCTTGGTTGATGGGGAGACCACCCAAGCATAGAATGGGCACAACAAGAAAGATAAATTTTATTAACTTTGTAAATAAGCTAATACATCCAGTACAGAGGAAATAGAATTCAAAACATGCCCTATGGGCTTACAATAGCATAAATATGGAGATAATGTCTCTTTTAAGTATCTCCTCTCAAACTCCACTCTGAATTGTCTTTAACAATGCAAGAAATGTCATTAAATAGACCTCAGAGGGTTAAGGACTAGGAATACATTCTAGAAAGTGCTAGCAGGCATCCACCGACCAAGTAGAAGGCTCTAGAACCCATGTTAGAAGTTGGTCCAAATCTAGAAGAATCCGAAAATAGTAACCGAACTTTCGGGAGGCATATGTAGTGCCTCTCCCATTTGAATTTTGTAAGTCATCCTGATGGATGCAACCTTGATGATCTTTTGTTGTGATGGGATCTAGATTGTGACCCTGAGTGGTCTACATCGTCGAGGTGTTTGGATTTATGTTTCTGTATCAGTTGCTTTGATTATGCTTTTGACTGATCTATGAGATTATGATGTGATTTTTGGTTCATTGAGGTTTGTGCCAGTGGTTACTAGGATTGATGTGGTATCATGAAGTTGTTCTGTGATTACCCTGAGATGTGTGCAGAGATTGCACTGTGTACTTTTTACCATGCTACACTGGACTAGGTTCCTATAGCAGTGGTTAGTCATGTTTATGACTATGATTGTTTTGGTGTTTTTAATGCCTTTTTAATGCAAAGTAAACAATAATTATTAAATTATTAAGTAATTAAATGGATTGTTCATGTGAGATTATTTGGTTATGTGCTGCAAACATTTACCTTGTTATATTTCTTATTAGAGAGATATTTGTTACTCATGTTATGTTCACATTTGAGAGTACCTAAGGGTTAGATGTTCACTTTGATTTTAGTATCATATATTTTAAACTACTATGTTGTTCAGTTAATCATATTGCATGATGATGCCATTTTGAGATGACAGTGTGTTTTATGATGATATCTAGTTATCTGGTATTTGGACATACCTCTGATTATGTTATGTGATGGATTTAATGCTATGGTTATTTACTTCATTCCTACGTTGTTATGTTTTATGTGAACATGAGTAATGTAAATAGATTATTTTAATATAATTAAATAAATGGTTAAATTAGGTGATTTAATGCATTTATTTCTTCGGCTATGTTATTATATGCAATTGCACTTGATCATATTCTTTAGTGTGCAGGATTTATATCCTTGGCAGTGGCACATGGAGTTAGTGATTCAGCCATTCATATTTTACCAATGTCATCCTTACATGGTCGAGGTATCTTTGATTAAATCCAAACTCATTTGCATTATTTGATTAGACCAGTAAGCGTGTCTATGCATTTAGAGGTTCGCATTGTTGCAAAGGTCGTTAAGGTGATTTTTGTGTTTTGGGTTTTTGGGCCTTTTAATTGATTTATTTTAATTTTTGGTAGCTTTTCCATAGATGAATTCCTATTTATAGGAATAACCTATTTTCATTTGGGTTGATTCGGGGTTTAACTAGGTTGGCTAGTTATTTGCCCTAATCGATTATTCACTCGAAAAGTGAATAAGTATCCAAAGAGGAATTTAATTCCTCACTTCTCACTTTCAAATTGAAAAGTTGGAGAGTAAAACCCAAAATCCTCTTCATGAGGATTTACGGTTTTGTTCGTTGTGGGAGCTATGGGCATGGGATCATCATGAGGTTGGGCTTGTTGGATCCAACTTGGGAAAACATTGGATTATCACAATTTTCAGCTACTTCTACGAGATATTTATTTTATGGTTCAAATTCCCATTTTTTCCTTTTGGCTGTGAGGTAGGGCTTTCCTATTTTATTGTTTCTACTCTATTTCTGCTTCTATTTTTGGTAGCCATTTGTTTGGAGGCTGAGAACTAGTGTTCCCCTCCATTTCTATATGTTAGTTCTACCTGGTTGGGCGGGTACGAATATTTCCCTATTTTTCAAGATGAGGGTTTGAGATTTTGCACCGTTATGCTAGCCATTTTTGCATACGGTGTCTGATTCCATTTATTTTTTTGATTTTTGGGGCTTTTTGTGCCCAAAGGTCAAATGGGTTTTAATTTGGAGTTTTTCCAAAATTTGGAGTTTTTACCTCATTTTGCGTGCCTTTTACCTCATTTTGCATGCCGCCCTATTTTCTTGAGTTTTCTTAGCACAATGTGGGTCATGGACTTGGATGATCTGTTTGGATACCAGTTAGACCACTGTTGCACTTTTTTTGCATTGGGATGCGTGTCACACCTGTACTCTTGACTTTGTGTTTGATTGAGTGATTTGTTACTTGTTATTGTTTCTTTTGGACCTTTGCTTTTGTTCGTGAATGCTAGGATTCGTGTAGAATCTATACTCTCAGATTGAGGCCGGTTGAGTAAGTTCATGATGTTTGGTCTTATTACATCATTGGGATTCATGTAGAATCCATACTCTCAGATTGAGGCCGATTGAGTGATTTTATGATGTATGGTTTTATTGGCTTTGGGATTTGTGTAGAATCCATCCTTCCCGTGTTGCTTTTAGTTGGGTGTTTTCTTTGCATTGTGTTCTCATTCCTATCCTTATGTTATGATCTTCGTGATGGTGGTGCGCCACACATGAGTACGTGCACGAACATTTGTTGGGTGACTTGTGAGGCCCAATCTTTTGTGGATTTGTTGGAAGTTGTGATCATTGGGGTTGGGATGTGAGTATGCATGCCCATGGGCACTTGTTGTAGGATGAGAATGGGTAGGGTAGGGTAGCATCTAGAGGGGGCTTCTATCTTGTAGCTTGACATTCATGGCTCTAGAGGTTGACAAAGGATAAGAAGTTTTAAGCAAGTGATAACTAAATAAAATGTGTGATTGTTAATAAAACTTAAGATAAGTAAAATGTGTGAGCACCCGATTAAGTTTGAGGACACAATGTGTGAGCACCCATTTAAGTTTGAGGACACACGATCCGAGCTTGGGCTTTTCAATGCCAAGTGACTCTCTAGGATGTCAGCCCCTACTTAGCAGCCTTTTGAGTGTTTGACCAGGACCTGTACTCCTTGCATTATCTTAGGTTCTTGGTTGCAGCCATCATACTATCTGGCGTGAGTGTTAGCCTTGGATGTTGTGCTTTATGTGTGTTTGTGGTTGGATCATTATCTCCATCACCACGGTAGGTGTGGACCTATGGGTGCCACATGGTTGGGAGGTGTAGCTACCTTCACCACTACTAGGGACCAATGTACAAAGATGATCTTTGTCCTAGCGCGACCATTGCTAGATGTTTTCACTTGGTACTTCAAGTTTTAGAGCATGTTTTCTTGTGATTTATGCTTTCATTAGGATGCTTGTATATCATGTTTAGATGATGTATTTTATTTGATGCATTCTGTTATTATGATTTTTAGCATATGATTAGATGATGTTATTTGATTTAGTATTATATCTATTGCTTACTACTATTTAGCATGTGATAGGTGATGTTATCTACTGTAGGATTATCTTATGCGTTATCACTAGCATTTTAGATTTTCTTATGCTATTTTTGTGCATGTTTTAGTAGTGACATCCCTATTATGACAGTACTAACAATTTGGTCAGTGGCTTGGGATGTTATGCACAAGGGATGGCTAGGACCCACGATGGTCTTATGATGCTATTGACGATTGGGAGGAACCACACACTTATTTGGTTGTTTAGTTCTGAGATGTATTTCTTTACATTGAAATGTTTACTATGTTATTGCGATGTTTCTTTTAGTTGAATGTGATGTTTCCTTTTTGTACTTTTTCCCTTCTCTGCTTGGTATATGGTTAGATTCTAGTGTTCTATCTTTTAGTTACTCTATTATTGTTCGAGTTCTCTCGCCTTGAAATGTGGATCCGATACTACTCAGTGTGGAGCTTTTTCTATGTGTTTAGCCTTTTTCGAGTTTCTTGAAGTATTTTTGTTTTCTATGAGTGACATTTGTTCAGCATTGTGCGACACTATTAAAGTATCGCACACCCATAGAAAGAATGTCGTACGATACTATAAAGTATCGCACACATTACTAGAGAAGTATCGTACGACACTGGAAGACTATCGCACGACTTCATGTGAAATGTCTTGCAATACTTTTTTAGTATCACACACCTTCTTGAGAAGTGTCGCATGCACTAAGGGAGAAGTGTTGCCCTCCCTTTGTAAAAAGTGTCGCACGCCCTTTGGTTAAAACCTGTGCATGCCAATAACAGACACTTTTTGTAGTGTTCTGATCATTTTGAGAGTTGATTTGGACACCCTTTTAGGCATTCTGCAAGCCTATGTTGTTGATGTATATTTAATTTCTTATACTTAAGATATATTTTAATATATGCGATGAATCTTTTGAGATAGGTTTTAGACCTCTGGGAGATAAGTTATGGATTCTAGAAAATTTCAAGGCTTCAGAAATCCAGACTTAGCTAATTTTTAGGGCTTCACGATTTTAGGCTTAGCCATATTTTAGGTTTCTGCATTTTACTCTAGTTTGGTGTTTTGTTGATGAGTGGTTGTTTCTTGTGCCCTCATCACGTGCATTGTCATTGTTCGATTTTTTTGTGTGTGTCAGTGTGGTAGTGGCATTTGGAGATTTGTTGGTTGCAGGGATTGTGATGAAGTTTTTTGTTACGATCGTTGTGATCCCTGTATGATGTTTTCATGTGCGTTCATACTTGTAAAAAAAAAATTTCTTGGCTTGTATTTCATCCTTGTTTCCAAGGATCTCTGGATGGGGCATTACAACATAGCTTTTGAATCGTAGCTCTGATTGATGAACCGTTTACATTTTTGGAAAGCTCTTGAAGCACTCTATAGCCCTATGGACCAGCTTCACTCATACCCCATTTTTTGGCCCTTTTTGAGGTCATTTAATGCCCCTAGCCTAACTTTGAAGCATTCTTAGGAGGTCTCAAAAAATCAAAAAACCGCGATACCTTTCAAACCATGGGGCCATTTGACCTGATTCTTTTTCTGGAATGCTCTAAATTGCAATTACATTCATTTGGCCAATTTACACCTCCAAGTTCACCAAAATGATGGCTCAATTACATCCTCCTATTTTTTTGGCATTGACATGTATCTCAAGGTGTTCAAATACTCTATCCTAGAACACTGATAGTGGAACTATGAGAGTTGGAACCTTTATTTGACCCAAATGGGTATCCAAAAATGAAAACACATGAAACAAAAACTAACTCTAAGTACATTTTATTTTAGGTGACATAGGATTGCCCTTATACCTTTGTATGCTCCTGCATTAGACACCCAGGGTAGATTGAAAATTGACCCTATCACTTTATGAATGGTAGATGAAATCCCAAATGGGAAACCTCAACTGCTGAAATCCAAGTTGAGTCCTCTATCAATCGTCCTTTCCACTTGACCAAATACTCTTCATACTACCTATTTCTGGTACTCCTACCCACACGATGATCTAGAATGTCTTCTATCTCCTTCATCTTAGAAGCAAGAATTGGACATGGCTCTAACATCAGCTCCTCATCTGTACCATCATCATGATACTCTATTAAGTCTTCAATGTTGAAAATAGGAGAAATGTGAATACCATCTGGCAACTCCACCTCATATGCATTTCCTGAGTCATGTTTCTTTAGAATTTTGCAGGGACCAAATTTTTTCATTTTTAGCTTCTTGTAAGTGCCGACTATAAATCTTTCTTTTCATAAGTGTACCATGACTAGATCCCCTACTTGGAATTCCTTATGTCTTCTCCTTTGATCAGCCCTAGATTTATACTCTTGATTCATCTTGGTAATGTGTATTGAACCTCATCATGTAGATGCTTAATATGTTCAGCAAATTTTTCAGCTTCAACACTTGTCCTCTCCCCTTGCTCTATCTTCCTCAATTTTGGAACAATCCTTGGGCTACCTCGATATACAATTTGGAATGGTGATCTACCAATACTCCTATTTACAGAGTTATTGTAAGCAAACTCGGCTTGTGGTAGAATCAAATCTCACCCCTTGGGCTTATCCCCAACTAAACATCTCAGCAAATTGCCTAGACTTTTGTTTACCACTTATGTTTGGCCATCAGTCTATGGGTGATGTGTGGAACTAAATTTTAAGTCTGTTCTCAAATTTTTCCACATTGTTCTCTAGAAATACCCTACAAATTTAGTATCTCTGTCAGAAACTATACTCCTTGGAAGAACATGTACTCTTACCATCTCTCTAAAAAACAAGTCTGCAATATGGACAACATCATGAGTTTTGTGGCATGTAATGAAATGTGCCATTTTGGAGAATCTATAAACCACCACAAATACTGAGTCATTAACCCTTTGTGTCCATGGAAATCCAAAAAAAAAATCCATACTTATGTCCTCCCATGGTTTTGATGGAATAGGCAATGGCTAATATAGTCCAGTATTATGTCTAAATCCCTTGGCAACTTGACAAACCTGGCAACTTTGTACAAACTTCTTTACATCTTGTGAAATCTGAGGCCAAAAATAATGTTCTCTAAGAATGGAAATGGTCTTATCTCGACCAAAATGTCCTACCATCCCTCCACTATATTTCTCTTTAATCAGATTTTCCCTCATGGAACTCCTTGGAATGCACAATTGGCTGCCCTTCAATAACATACCATCCTGAATCAGATATTCTAACCACTTAGTTCTATCTACAGCAATAGGCTCTTTAAAAGCTTTCCATGCTTCGGAAAAATTAGGATAATTAGGGTACAAATTTTTGAGTTCATCAAACCCAACTACTTCAACCAGCATTACTGTAAGCAAAAATTGTCTCCTGCTTAGTGCATCTGCAATCCTGTTAGATTTTCCACTTCTATGTTTCAACACAAATGTATAGCTCTACAAGAACTCTACCCACTTCATATGCCTTTGATTCAATTTATCTTGGCTATTTAGGTACTGTAATGCCTGATGATTAGTATACAAAAAAAATTCCTTTTGCAATAAATAATGCCTCCATTTCTTTAAGGCCTGAACTATTGCATAGAACTCTTGATCATAAACAAAATACTTCTTCTTTGCATCATTCAATGTTTCACTAAAATATGTAATAGGTTTACCTTCTTGGCTTAATACAGCCCCAATAGTGCTACCACTTGCATCACAATCCACCTGAAACACCTTTTTAAAATCTGGAAGTGCCAACACAGGTTGCTTTGTCACCTTCTTCTTAAGCATTTCAAAACTTCTCGCAGCTGCTGCAGTCTATTTGAGCTCTTTTCTATCCCCTCTTATTGTGTCAGTTAGGGGTGAAGATATGCCACTAAAATTCTTAATAAACATTTTTTTTAAAACTAACTAGACCATGAAATGATCTTACCTTAGTAGCAGACCTTAGAGTAGGCCATTCCAAGATAGCTTTTACCTTCTTTGGATCCATTTTGAGACCTTCAGGTGATATAACAAACCCCAAATAGACTAACTCCCTTTTTTCAAAGATACATTTCTTCAAATTAATTAACAGTTTCTCTTCCCTTAACCTTTCAAGGACACTACGAATATGCAATAAATGTTCTTCCAAAGTCTTTCTAAAAATTAAAATATCATCTAAATAGACAATAACAAATTTTTCCAAGAACTTCTTAAGTACCTCATTCATAAGCTGCATAAAGGTGCTTGGGACATTCGTCAATCTAAAGGGCATGACTATCCACTCATAAAGACCCTCCTTGGTCTTGAAGGTTGTTTGCCACTCATCTCCTTCTCATATCCCTATCTAATGATAGCCACTCTTGAGATCTATTTTTGTGAAGTACCAATCTCCACTCAAGCAGTCCATAAGATCATCCATTCTTGGCAAAGGAAACTGGTACTTGATGGTTATCCTATTTATAGCTTGAGAGTCTGTATAAATCCTCCACTCTCCATCCTTCTTTGGTGCTAGTACTGCAGGTACTACACATGGACTAAGGATCTCCCGAATCAAGCCCTTCCTCAATAGCTCTTGAACCTATCTATTTAGCTCCTTTATTTCAATAGGAGTCATCTTGTGAGCAGCCTTGTTAGGCAAACTGCTCCTAAAATTAGATCTATCTGATTACTGATTTTCCTTATTGGTGGCAATCCTTCTGAAACATTATCAAAGATAATATCTCCAAACTCTCCTAGTAAATCTAAAACTTCAGGTGGTATTTCACTACTACCTTCTTTATCTTTCCTAGGAATCAAATCATAGCACATACGCTGATGTTTCACTGCATCTAAAAACTTTCTTCCATCAAAAAGACAAATCCTAACACTACTACATACCTTTTAACCTTCCTTTCTCACGGGCTTCAGTTTGTGGTGAACTCCATCCTTTGTTAGAGAGTATGTGTTTGCATGACCATCATGTACTGCATGCCTATCAAACTGCCACGGTCTACCCAACAATAGATGGCAAACATCCATTGGAATAACATCATAGGGAAATTTACTATAGTAACTCCCAATTTTGAATTTCACTAGACATTGTCCACTTACCAAGATCTTATGATCATCTTTCACCCAAGCAATCTGATAAGATTGGGGGTGTTTCTCCCTCTTGAGCTTTAGCTTAGAGACCATCTCCTCTGACACCAAGTTGTCAGTGCTACCACCATCAATGATCACATCACAACATTTTTTCCTCACATTTGCATCTAATACAGAATAAACTCCTCCTTTGTCCTAGTTCAATCTCACCACATAGTAGGACCCTCTCATTCACTAAAGTCTCTCCTCTTTCTACATCCTCTAAATGTGATGACTGCGCATCCTCATCCACATGAGCAACCCTAGCTTGACCCTTAGCTCTCTTATCTTTCCTTCCTTATCATTGAGGGCATTCAAAGGCACGATGACCTTCTTCATTGCAATAGAAATAGGTACCACAGAAGCCTCCTCTTCCTTGTCCATGTCCTCTAGCTCTTCCTCTCTGATATCCAAAGTCTTGATCATGGGAGCGATTGAAACCCTCATTCCTCTGGTTCCTTCTAGTACCCACATCTTCATTTTTCTTTTGGGTTTCGTTTGAGCCTCTAGATGACCTACCACTTCCCCTTCCTCCTTGACCACACCCTCTTTCTCTCCCTTCAAAACTTTTATTTAGCTTCTCTTCAACTCATAGGGCAAATTGGTATGCCTCTTCAACGTTGGTCATTCTTACCAGACTTAATTCCTCCTAGATGCTAGGTCGCAACCCACTAATATAACGAGCAACCTTCTCCTTATTTTCTTTTGGATGCTCTGCTCTAATTAAAAGTCAATAAAAGTCCTTTGTATATTCTTGGACTAATCTTCCTGCTTGCTTTAGCCCATGCATCTTCTTAAACAAATCAAGCTCGTAGTCCATAGGAATGAACTGCTTCTTCAATTTGTCCACCATGTGATCCCACCTTGTGATCTTCTCCTTTCCTCTTCTATTTCTTCCCAATTGAACCTCTTTCTACCAAAGTTTGGCATGTCCTTTTAGTTTGGCCTTTGCAAACTTAACCCTATCTGGGTCCCTGATCCTCATACTCAAAGTATTCTTCCAGTTCATTGATCCAATCGATCAAATCATCTAGTTTTAAATTTCTTGAAAATACACCCACATCAATTGTAGGTCTTTTCCCAAACTTAGTAATGGCCCTCAAAAGCTTTTCCTCTACTTAATTTAGAACTTCCTCATCAAATTCCCCTTCTGGTCCAATTTCTTTTTCTTCATTGTCATCCTCACTATCGTCACCTACGGCAACATTTGTTCCTCTATGGAGCTCATCCTGCAATGCTTGTACCTACCTTTGGAGGGCTCTAACCTCCTTAGGATTAATAGTTATGGCCCTTCCACCATGCTCTCTTTGTGGAGGCATCTTCTTAACTCAAACCCACAACCACATAGTCTTGGTGCAAACTACCTCACAGTCAGCGCTCTGTCTACACACTCAGGAAAATCAGCTCTAATACCACTTGATGGGGACACCACCCAAGCAAAGAATGGACACAAAAAGAAAGGGAAATTTTATTAACTTTGTAAATAAGCTAATACATCTAGTACAGAGAAAATAGACTTCAAAAGATGCCTTATGGGCTTACAATAACATATATCTAGAGATAATTTGTCCTTTCAGTACCTCCTCTCAAACTCCACTCTGAATTGCCTTTTACAATGCTAGAAATGTCCTTAAATAGACCTCGAAGGGTTAAGGACTAGGAATACATTCTAGGAAGTGCTAGCAGGCATCCACCGACCAAGTGGAAAGCTCCAAAAGCCATGTTAGAAGTTGGTGCAAATCTAGAAGAATCCAAAAATGGTAGCTGAACTTTCGGGAGGCATAACTTTTGAAGTGCAGCTCTGATTGACGAACCGTTTACATTTCTGGAAAGCTCTCAAAGCACTCCATAGCCTTATGGATAGCTTCACTTGTCCTCCATTTTTTAGTCCTTTTTGTGGTCATTTAATGCCACTAACCTGACTTTGAAGCATTCTTAAGAGGTCTCCAAAAATTGAAAAACTGCAATAACTTTCAAACCCTGGGGCCTTTTGACCTGATTCTTTTTTTGGAATGCTTTAAATTTAAATTAAATTTATTTGGCCAATTTACACCTCCTAGTTCACCAAAATGATGGTTCAATTACATACTCCTATTTTTTTGGCATTTATACGTATCCGAAGGTGTTCAAATACTCTATCCTAGAACACTGATAGTGGAACTATGAGAGTTGGAACCTTTATTTGACCCAAATGGGTATCCAGAAATGAAAACACATCAAACAAAAACTAAGTCTAAGTACATTTTCTTTGGGTGACATAGGATTGCCCTTAGATCTTTGGATGCTCCTGCATTATTGGTCTTATTGCATCATTGGATTAATGTAGAATCCATACTCTCACATTGAGGCCGGTTGAGTGATTTTATAATGTATGGTTTTATTGGCTTTGGGATTCATGCAAAATCCATTCTCTTGAGTTGATTTTGGTTAGGTGTTTGTTTTGCATTGTGTTCTCATCCTGTCCTTGTGTTATGATCTTCGTGATGGTGGTACGCCACACACGAGTACATGTGCATACATTTGTTGGAGGACTTACGGGTCTCAACCTTTCATGTCTTTTCTAGAAGTTTTGACCATTGGGGTTGGGATGGGAGTATGCATGCCCACGGGCACTTGTTATAGGATGAGCATGGGTAGGGTAGGGTAGCATATGGAGGGGGCTTCTATCTCGCAGCCTAGTGATCATTCTACCCAGAGGGTTAGTGGAGGATATGAAGTTTTAAATAAGTGATAATTAAAGAAAATGTGTGATTGGTAATAAAATTTAAGATAATCAAATGTTGTGCCGAGCCATTCCATTGAGGGATGCTAAATCGGCATGATCCAAGCTTGGGCTTTTTGATGCCAAGCGACTCTCCATGATGTCAACACCTACTTAGTAGCTTTTTGAGTGTCTAACCAAGACCTGTACTCCTTGCATTATCTTAGGTTCTTGGTTGTAGCCATCATATTGTCTGGCATGAGTCTTAGCCATGGATGTTCTTTTGTGTGTTTGTGGTTGGATCATTATCTCCATCAGAATGATGGGTGTGGACCTATGGGTTCTACATGGTTGGGAGCCATAGCTACGTTCACCACTTCTAGGGATTGGTGTACAAAGATGATCTTTTGTCCTAGTGTCACTATTGTTGGATGTCTTCACTTAGTTATTCGAGATTCGGAGTATACTCTCTTGTGATTTATGATTTCATTAGAATGCTTTGATATCATATTTAGATGATGTTATTTTATTTGACGCATTCCCATGTTATGATAATTAGCATATGATTAGATGATTTTATTTGATTTAGTAGTATATTTGTTGCTTATTGTTGTTTAGCATGTGATAGGCAATGTTACTACTATAGGATTATCTTATGCATTTTCACTAGCATGTTAGATTTCCTTATGCTGATATTGTGCATGTTTTACTAGTGATGTCCCTATTATGACAGTAATAACCATTTGGTCAGTAGCTTGGGATGTTATACGCAAGGGATGGCTAGGACCCATGATGGTCTTATGATGCTATTGATGGTTGGGAGGAACCACGTACTTAATTTTTTTGTTCAGTTCCTTGCAATTTTTATTTTAGTTTGTTCTTTGTTGTTGTAGTTTAGATGGATAGATGTTCTTCATTCTGTGTTGTTCTTTCACTTGAGTGTTCATGCCTCGAGATGTGGATCTAGTTCTCCCTAGTGTGGAAGTTCTTTGGTCTATTTTTCCCCTTTCTGAGTTTTGGAAGTGTCTTTTTCTTCTATGGGTGACATTTGTTTAGCAATGTGTGACATTTAAAAAGTATCGCACACCCATACACACTATATCATACTACACTGTAAAGTATCGCATGCTTTCTTGAGAAATGTCATGCGACATATCGCATGCCTTTTAGAGAAGAGTCGTGTGACACTTTTTTAGTATCGCACACCTCTTAGAGAAGTGTCATATGACACTGTTGAAGTGTCACACGCCTTAAAGAAAAGTATCACCTAGTCCCTGAAAGTGTCATACTCCTTGAGAAATGTCGTGTAACACTTTTCTATGCTGCATTATAGTATCACACAGTTTTTGTAAAAACCTACGCAGCCCAACAGTGAGAATTTTTCTTCATGATCTGAACTTTTTGAGAGTTGTTTTGGGTACCCTTTTGGGCATTCCTCAACCATATGTTGTTTCATTTTGAATTTTGTTGGCTTCTCTTGAATCTAGTTTTCGTGTTTGTGTTTTAGTCTCTTGGAGTTTAAAATATATTGTTTAAGTATAAGTTGACATATATTTAATTCCTTATACTTAAGATATATTTTAATATATGCAACAAATCTTTTGAGATAGGTTTCAGACCTCTCAAAGACAAGTTAAGGATTCTAAAATTTTTTAGGGCTTCAGAAATCTAGACTTAACCAATTTTAAGTGCATCAGGATTTCAGGCTTAGCAAAATTTCAAGATTCTGCATTTTAACCTAGCTTAGTGTTTTGTTAATGAGTGGTCATTCCTTGAGCCCTCATCTAGTTTGGTAGTGGCATTCAAAGATTTGTTGGTTGCCAGGATTGTGGTGAAGTCTTCTGTTGTGATCTTTGTGATCTCTGTATGATGTTGTCATGTACATTCATACTTGTGAAAAAAAAATATCTTGACTTGATTTGAATCCTTGTTTCCAAAGATCTCCAAATGAAACATTACATACATAGATATATGTATGTATGCATTCAATGTATACATAGATATATGTATGTATGGATGCATGCATGCATACATACATCTATATGTCTGCATCTATATACATACATACATGTATGGATGTATGCATCCATGCATGCATGTATGTATGCATCCATACATATATATGTATTCATGCATATACATACATACATACATACATGTATACATGTATGTATGCATGTATATATAGATGCATGCATGGATGTATGCATCCATGTATGCATAGATGCATGCATGTATGTATGAAAGCATACATGCATATGCATACATACAAGATATATACATGTATGTATGTATGTATGCATCCATACATACATATATCTCTATATACATTGCATACATACATAGATATGCATGCATGCATGCATACATACATACGTATATATATCTATGTATACATGCATGCATAGATATATCTATGTATGTATACATGTATGTATGTATGCATGCATACATCTATACGTGTATCTATTTATGTATGCATGCATGAATACATACATCCATATGTATGTATACATAGATACATGTATGTATGGATGGATTCATGCATACATGCATCCATACATACATATATCTATCCATGCATGTATACATAGATATATATGGGTATGTATGCATGCATGCATATATATACATACATACATACATACATAGATGTATGCGTGTATAAATAGATGCATGCATGTATGTATGCATCCATACATATATATGGATGCATGCATATATATACATACATGCATACATGTATAAATGTATATATGTGTGTATACATAGATGCATGCATGGATGCATACATGTATGTATGTATGTATCCATCCATGCATACATGCATGCATGCATCTATGCATCCATGGATAGACACATGTATGTATGGATGTATGTATGCATGCATGTATACATAGATGCATGGATGGATGTATGCATCCATGCATGTATAGATGCATGGATGTATGGATGCATGCATACATATGTATGCATACATACAAGATATATACATGTATACATACATAGATACATGTATGTATACATAGATACATGTTTGTATGCATGCATGCACGCATATATCTATGTATCCATGGATGTATGCATCCATGCAGGCATGCATGTATGTATGCATCCATACATGCATATGCATCCATACATACATATATCTATGTATACATTGCATACATACATAGATATATCTATGCATGCATGCATGTATACATTATGTATGCATATATATCTATGTATGCAATATGTATGCATGGATGTATGCATCCATGCATGCATGTATGAATGCATCCATAGATGCATGCATGTATGAATGCATGCATACATGCATATGCATACATACATGCATGCATCATACATATATACATCTATGTATGACATAGATATATGTATGTATGTATGTATACATGCATGCATGCATGCATACATGCATATGCATACATACAAGATATATACATGTATACATGTATGTATGTATGCATGCATCTATGCCTACATGCATGCATCTATGCTTGCATGCACACATAGATTCATGCATGTATGTATGCATCCATAGATGCATGCATGCATACATACATATGTAGACATACAAGATATATAAAAGTATACATGTATGGATGTATTTATGCATCCATGCATATACGCATGCATCTATGTATGACATAGATTCATGTATGTATGCATGCATGCATCCATACATTATCTATGTATGCAATATGTATGTATACATAGATACATGTATGTATGATGTATGCATGCATGCATAGATATATATATATATATATATATATATATATATATATATATATATATGATGTATGCATGCATGCATGGATATATCTATGTAACATGTATGCATGCATGTATGTATGGATGTATGCATGCATGCATACATATATCTATGCATGCATGCATCTATGCATGCATGTATGTATGGATGTATCTATGCATACATCCATACATACATGTATCTATATATACATTGCATGCATGCATAGATTAATCTAAGCATGCATGCATGCATGCATGGATATACCTGCATCTATGTATGTATGCATGTATGCATAGATGCATGCATGGATGCATCCATGCATAGATATGCATGCATCCATGGATAGATATATCTATGCAAGCATGCTTGCAATGTATACATACATACATAGGAACATGTATGCATGCATACATAGATACATGTATGCATGGATGCATACATATATCTATGTATGAAATATATATATATGGATGCATACATACATAGATACATGTATGTATACATAGATACATGCATGCGTGCATGTACGTATGCATGCATAGATACATACATATATTGATGCAGGAGCATCGAAAGGTATAAGGGCAATCCTGTGTCACCCAAAAAAAAAGTACTTAGACTTAATTTTTGTTTCATGTGTTTTCATTTTTGGATACTCATTTGTGTTAAATAAAGGTTCCAATTCTCACAGTTTCACTATCAGAATTTTAGGATAGAGTATTTGAACACCTTGAGATATGTGTAAATGTCAAAAAAATAGGAGTATGTAATTGAGCCATCATTTTGGTGAACTAGGAGGTGTAAATTGGATAGATCAATGTAATTGTAATTTAGAGCAATCCAGAGAAAGAATCAGGTCAAAAGGCCCCACAGTTTGAAAGTTATCACAGTTTTTCATGTTTTGGAGACCTCCTAAGAATGTTTCAAAGTCAGGATAGGGGCATTCAATGACCTTGAAAAGGTCCTAAAAATGGGGGATGAGAAAAGCTGGTCCATAGGGCTATAGAGCGCTTTGAGAGCTTTCCAAAAATGTAAATGGTTTGTCAATCAGAGCTACGGTTCAAAAGTTATGCCTCTCGGAAGATCGGTTACCATTTCTGGATTCTTCTAGATTTGTGTCAACTTCTAACGCAGCTTCTAGAGCCTTCTATTTGGCCAGTGGATGCCAAATAGTGCTTTCTAGAATTTATTCCTAGTCCTTAACCCTTCGGGGTCCATTTATGGACATTTCTGGCATTGTAAAAGATAGTTTGGAGTGGAGTTTGAGAGGAGGTACTACAAGGAAAAATTATCTCCAAATTTATGCTATTGTAAGCCCATAGGGCATGTTTTGAAGTCTATTTTATTTGTACTAAATTACTAGCTTATTCTCATAGTTAATACAATTTTCCTTTTCCTATTGTGTCCATTCTATGCTTGGGTTGTGTCCCCATCAAGTGGTATTAGAGCTAGTTTTCTTGAGTGTGTAGACAGAGCGTCAACTGTGAGGTAGTTTGCACTAGGACTATGTGGTTGTGGGTTTGAGTTAAGAAGATGCCTCCATGAAGAGAGCATGGTGGAAGGGCTAGAGCTATTAATCTTGAGGAGCTTAGAGCCCTCCAAAGGTAGGTACAAGCATTGCAAGAGGAGCTCTGTAGAGGAACAAATGTTACCACATGTGACGATAGTGAGGATGACAATGAAGAAGAAGAAATTGGACCAGAAGGGGAATTTGACAGGGAAGTTCTGAATCAAGTAGAGGAATGGCTTTTTAGGACCATTACTAAGTTTGGGAAAAGACCTACAATTGAAGTGGGTGTATTTTTAGGAAATCTAAAACCAGATGAGTTGATCGATTGGATCAATGAACTAGAAGAATACTTTGAGTATGAGGATATTAGGGACCCAGATAGGGTTAAGTTTACAAAGGCCAAACTGAAAGGCCATGCCAAAATCTAGTGGCAAGAGGTCCAATTGGAAAGAAACATAAGAGGAAAGAAGAAGATGACAAGGTGGGATTGCATGGTGGACAAATTGAAGAAGTAGTTCATTCCTATGGACTACGAGCTTGATTTGTTTAAGAAGATGCATGGGTTAAAGCAAGCAAGAAGATCAGTCCAAGACTATAGAGAGGAGTTTTACCGACTCTTGATTAGAGTAGGGCATGCAGAAGAAAATAAGGAGAAGGTTGCTCGTTATATCAGTGGGTTGCGACCTAGCATCCAGGAGGAATTAAGTCTGGTAAGAATGACTAGCATTGAAGAGGCATACCAGTTTTCCCTATGAGTCAAAGAGAAGCTGAATAAAAGGTTTGAAGGGAGACAAAGAGGGCATGGTCAAGGAGGAAGGGTAAGCAGTAGGTCATTTGGAGGCCGAAATGAAACCTGAAAGAAAAATGAAGATGTGGGTACTAGCAGGAACTAGAGGAATGAGGGCTTCAATAGCTCCAGTGATCAAGACTTTGGAAATCAGAGAGGAAGAGGTAGAGGATGTGGACAAGGAAGAGGAGGCTTCCATGGTACCTATTTCCATTTTAATGAAGAAGGTCATCATGCTTTTGAATGCCCTCAATGACAAGGAAGGACAGATAGGAGAGATGAGGCCCAAGCTAGGGTTGCTTATGTGGATGAGGATGCACAATCATCACATTCAGAGGATGTAGAAAGAGGAGAGACCTTGGTGAATGAAAGGGTCCTACTAAGTGGTGAGATTGAACCAGGACAAAGGAGGATTTTTTTTCCATACTAGATGCAAGTGTGAGGATAAATGTTGTGATGTGATCATTGATGGTGGTAGCACTGATAACTTGATATCAAAAGAGATGGTCTCTAAGTTGAAGCTCAAGAGGCAGAGACATCCCCAACCCTATCAGATTGCTTGGGTGAAAGATGATCATAAGGTCCTGGTAAGTGAACAATGTTTAGTGAAATTCAAAATTGGGGGTTACCATGATGAAGTACTCTATGATGTTATGTAATGCCTCGCCCAGAGATCCTTGGAAACAAGGATGAAATACAAGCCAAAATATTTTTTTTTACAAGAATGAATGCACATGACAACATCATATAGGGATCACAATGATTGCAACAGAAGACTTCACCACAATCCCGACAACCAATGAATCTCCAAATGCCACTACCAAACTGACACACACAAACAAAGCCAACAACAAAAATGCACATGCTAAGGGCACAAGAAACAATCACTCATCAACAAAACACCAAGCTGGGGTAAAATGCAAAAACTTGAAATTTGGCTAAGCCTGAAATCTTCAAGCCCTAAAAATTGGCTAACACTGCATTTATGAAGCCCTGAAATTTCCTAGAATCCATAACTTATCTCTGAGAGGTCTAAAACCTATCTCAAAAGATTCGTCACATATATTAAAATATATCAAAAGTATAAAAAATACTTAAATGATATATTTTAAACCCCAAGAGACCAAAATAGAAACACGAAAACTGAATTTCAAGAGAAACTGACAAAATTCAAAATGCAACAACATAGGGTCAAAGAACGCCCAAAAGGGTATCCAAAACAACTCTCAGAAAGTTTGGATCACGGCAAAAATTGCCCCCTATCTGCCTGCTTAGGTTTTTATAAAAAATTGTGTGACACTTTTTACTAAGAGAGGATGACACTTCTCCTTTAAGGCGTGTGACACTCTTCCAATGTTGTACGGCATTTCTCGAGAAGGCGTGCAACACTTTTCCAGTGTCCTGCATCATTTCTCAAGTTGTGCGACACTTTACAATGTCGTACGACATAGTTTACATGGGTGTGTGATACATTTTTAATGTCGTACCATTCTAAACAAATGTCGCCCATAGAAACATGAAAACACTCCCAAAAGCACAAAAGATCAAAAAAGAGCGAAGAACCTCCACACTAGGGAGTACTGGATCCACAAAGGCTCGAGGAATGAACACTCGAGTGAAAGAACAATACAAAAAAAAGAACATCTATCCATCTAAACTACAACAGCAAAGAACACATTGAAATAAACATTGCAGTAAACAAAAGCAACATCGCAATGTACAGAAATACATCTCAAGGACAAAACAACCAAACTAAGTGCGCAGTTCCTCCCAACCGTCAATAGCATCATAAGACCATTGTGGGTCCTAGCCATCCCTCGTGCATAACATCCCAAGTCATCAACCAAATCATCAGTACTGTCATAATAGGGATGTCACTACTAAAACATGCAATAATATAAGCACACGAAAATCTATCATGCTAGTAGTAAAGCATAAGATAATCCTATAGTAGATAACATCACCTATCATATGCTAAATAGCAATAAGCAACATATATGTTAATACAACAATTCACAACATCTAATCATATGCTAAACATCATAATAAGGGAATGCGTTAAATAAAATAACATCATCTAAACATGATATATAAGCATCCCAATGAAAGCATAAATCACAAGAAAGCATACTCCAAAACTCGAAGTACCAAGTGAAAACATCTAGCAACGGTTACACTAGGACAAACATCATCTCTATACACCGATCCCTAGCAATGGTAAAGGTAGCTATGCCTCTCAACCATGTGGCACCCATAGGTCCACACCCATCATGCTGATGGAGATAATGATCCAAACATAAACACACATAAAGCACAACATCCAAGGCTAACACTCACGCCAGATAGTATGATGGTTGTAACCAAGAACCTAAGACAATTCAAGGAGTACAAGTCTTGGTCAGACACTCAATAGGCTACTATCTAGGGGCTGACATCCTAGAGAGTTTCTTGGCATAAAAAAGACCAAGCTTAGATCGTGTGTCCTCAAACTTAAATGAGTGCTCACACATTGTTTCCTCGAACTTAATCTGGTGCTCACACATTTTATTTATCTTAAGTTTTATTAACAATCACACATTTTATTTAGTTATCACTTGCTTAAAACTTATTATCCTCCGTCAACCTCTGGCATCATGAATGTCAAGCTGCAAGATAGAAGCCCCCTCCAAATGCTACCCTACCCTACCCATGCTCATCCTACAACAAGTGCCCATGGGCATGCTTATTCCCATCCAAACCCCAATGATCATAAGTTTTGGCAAATCCACAAAAGATTGGGCCTCGCAAGTCACCTAACAAATGTACGTGCACATACTCGTGTGTGGTGCACCACCATCACGAAGATCATAACACAAGGACAGGAATGAGAACACAATGCAAAGAAAACACCCAACTGAAAGCAACATGGGAAGGATGGATTCTACATGAATCCCAAAGCCAATAAAATGATACATCATAAAATCACTCAAATGGCCTCAATTCGAGAGTATGGATTCTACATGAATCCCAATGATGTATCAAGACCAAACATCATGAAATTACTCAACCAGCCTCAATCCAAGAGCATGGATTTTACACGAATCCTAGCATTCACGAAACAAAAGAAAAGGTGTAAAAGAAACCATAACAATAGGTAACAAATCACTCAATCGAACACAAAGTTGGGAGTACGGGTGTGACACACATCCCAATGCAAAAAAAGGTGCAATAGTGTTTTGATTGATATCCAAACAGATCATCCAAGTCCACAACCCACATTGTGCCAAGAAAACTCGAGAAAATAGGGCAGCATGGAAAATGAGGTAAAAACCCCAAAATTTTGAAAAAGTTCAAAAGTAAAAACCCATTTGGCCTTTGGGTTCAAAAACCCCAAAAATCCAAAAATAATTGGAATCGAACACTGTATGCAAAAATGACCAGCATAACGGTGCAAAACTCCAAACCCTCATCCCAAAAAATAGGGAAATGTTCATACCCGCCCAACCAGGTAGAGCTAGCATATAGAAATGGAGACGAACACTAGTTCTCAACCTCCAAACAAATGGCTACAAAAAATAAAAGTAGAAATGGAGTAGAAACAATAAAACAAGAAAGCCCTACCTCACAGCCAAAAGGGAAAAATGAGAATCTGAACCATAAAATAAATATCCTGCAGAAGTAGCTAAAAATCGCAACAATCCAAGGTTTTCCCGAGTTGGCCAACGAGCCCAACCTCACAATGATCCCACACCCATAGCTCCCACAACAAAAAAAATAGTAAATCCTCATGAAGAGGATTTTGGGTTTTACTCTCCAACTTTCCAATTTGAAAGTGAGAAGTGAGGAATTAAATTCCTCTTTGGATACTTATTCACTTTTCGAGTGAATAATCAATTAGGGCAAATAACCAGCCATCTAGTTAAACCCTGAATCGACCCAAACAAAAATAGGCTATTCTTATAAATAGGAATTCATCTATGGAAAAGCTGCTAGAAATTAAAATAAATCAATTAAAAAGCTCAAAAACCCAAAAACACATAAATCTCCTTAACAACTATCGCGACAATGCGAACCTCTAAAATGTACAGACACACTTACTGGTCTAATCACATAATGCAAATGAGTTTGGATTTAATAATCATCGAAAGATTTAATTTAAACATTAATAAAGGATACGTCGACCATATAAGGATGACATTGGTAAAATATGAATGGCTGAATCACTAACTCCATGTGCCACTGCCAGGGATATAAATCCTACACACTAAACAACACGATCAAGTGCAATTGCATATATTAACATAGCCAAAGAAATAATGCATTAAATCACCTAATTTAACCATTTATTTAATTATATTAAAATAATCTATTTACATCACTCACGTTCGCATAAAGCATAACAATGCAGGAATGAGGTAAATAACCATAGCATTAAATCCATCACATAACATAATCAGAGGAATGTCCAAAAACTAGATAACCAGATATCATCATAAAAACACACTGTCATCTCAAAATGGCATCATCATGCAATCTAATTAACTGAACAACATAGTAGTCTAAAATCTATGATACTAAAATCAAAGTGTAACATCTGACCCTCAGGTCGTCTCAAACGTAAACATAACATGAGTAACAAATATCTCTCTAATAAAAAATATAACAAGGTAAATGTCTGCAACACATAATCAAATAATCCCACATGAAAAATCCATTTCTAATCATTAATGCATTTAATAAATATTGATTACTTGTCATTAAAAAGGAATTTAAAACACATAAGCAAACACAATCATAAACCTGACTAACCACGGCTACAGAAAACTAGTCCAGTGTAGCATGGTAAAAGAACATAGTGTAATCTCTGCACACATATCAAGGTAATCACGAAAAAACCTCATGATACCACATCAGTCTTGGTAACCACTGGCACAAATCTCAGTGAACCAAAAATCACATCATAATCTCATAGATCAGACAAATGCATAATCAAAGCAATTGATACAGAAAAAAAAATCTAAACACCTTGACGGTGTAGACCACTTAGGGTCTCAACTATGATCCATCACAACCAAAAGATCAAAAAGGTTGCATCCATCAAGATGACTTATAGAAGTCAAATGGGAGAGGCACTACATGTTATTCCAATGGATTTTTGCCATCTATTGTTGGGTAGACTGTGGCAGTTTGATAGGCATGCAGTACATGATGGTCATGCAAACACATACTCTCTAACAAAGGATGGAGTTTGCCACAAACTGAAGCCCAT
Source organism: Cupressus sempervirens (assembly GCA_028749045.1). NCBI lineage: Eukaryota > Viridiplantae > Streptophyta > Pinopsida > Cupressales > Cupressaceae > Cupressus > Cupressus sempervirens. The sequence continues at coordinate 416,071,323 of CM053790.1, forward strand.
GAAAAAGGAAAGTGAAAAGGTATGTAGCAGTGCTAGGATTTGTCTTGTTGATGGAAGAAAGTTTTTAGATGGCATGAAACATCAGCGTATGTGCTATGCTTTGATTCCTAGGAAAGATAAAGAAGGTAGTAGTGAAATACCACTTGACGTTTCAGATTTACTAAGTGAGTTTTGAGATATTGTCTCTAATAATGTTCCAGAAGGATTGCCACCAGTAAGGAAAATCAATCATCAGATAGATTTAATCCTAGGAGCTAGTTTTCCTAACAAGGCTGCTTAGAGAATGACTCCTACAAAAACTAAAGAGCTAAACAGACAGGTCCAGGAGCTGTTGAGGAAGGACTTGATTCGAGAGAGCCTGAGTCCATGTGCAGTACTTGCAGTACTAGCACCAAAGAATGATAGAGAGTGGAGGATGTGTATAGACTCTTGAGCTATAAACAGGATAACCATCAAGTATTGGTTTCCTTTGCCAAGAATGGATGATCTTATGGACTACTTGAGTGGAGCTCAGTACTTCATAAAGATAGATCTCAAGAGTGGTTATCACTACATATGGATTCGACAAGGAGATGAGTGGAAAATAGCCTTCAAGATCAAGGAGGGTCTTTATGAGTGGTTAGTCATGCCCTTTGGATTGACGAACGCCCCAAGTACCTTCATGCGGCTTATGAATGAGGTACTTAAGAAGTTCCTTGAAAATTTTTTTATTGTCTATTTGGATGATATTTTAATTTTCAGCAAGACTTTGGAAGAACATTTATTGCATATTCATAGTGTCCTTGAAATGTTAAGGGAAGAGAAACTATTAATTAATTTGAAGAAGTGTATCTTTGCAAAAAGGGAGCTAGTCTATTTGGGGTTTGTTATATCACTTGAAGGTCTTAAAATGGATCCAGAGAAGGTAAAAGCCATATTGGAATGGCCTACTCCAAGGTCTTCTACTCTGGTAAGATCATTTCATGGTCTGGCTAGTTTTTACAGGAAGTTTATTAAGAATTTTAGTGGCATATGTGTACCCCTAACTGACACAATAAGAGGGTATAGAAAAGAGTTCAAATGGACTACAACAACTTTGAGAAGTTTTGAATTGTTGAAGAAGAAGTTGATGGAACAGTCTATGTTGACACTCCCAAATTTTAGAAAGGTGTTCCAAGTGGATTGTGATGCTAGTGGCAGTGCTATTAGGGCTATATTAAGCCAAGAAGGTAAGCCTATTACATACTTTAGTGAAAAATTGAACTATGCAAAGAAGAAGTATTCTGTTTATGATCAAGAGTTCTATGCAATAGTTTAGGCCTTAAAGAAATGGAGGCATTGTTTATTGCCAAAGGAATTTGTTTTGTATACTGATCACTAGGCATTACAGTACCTAAATAGCCAAGGTAAATTGAATCAAAGGCATATGAATTGGGTAGAGTTCTTGTAGAGCTATACGTTTGTGTTGAAGCATAGAAGTGAAAAATCTAACAGGGTTGCAAATGCACTAAGTAGGAGACAGTTGTTTCTTACATTAATGTAGGTTGAAGTAGTTGGGTTTGATGAACTCAAGAATCTATACCTTGATGATCCTAATTTTGTTGAAGCATGGAAAGCTTGTAAAGAGCCTATTGCTATAGACAGAACTAAGTGGTTAGACTATCTGATTCAGGGTGGTATGCTATTCAAGGGCAGTCAATTATGCATTCCAAGGAGTTCCATGAGGGAAAATCTGATTAAGGAGAAACATAGTGGAGGGATGGCAGGTAATTTTGGTCGAGATAAAACCATTGCCATTCTTAAAGAACATTATTTTTGGCCTCAGATTTCATAGGATGTGAAAAATTTTGTATAGAGTTGCCAAGGGATTTAGTCACAATACTGGACTATATCAGCCATTTCCTATACCATCAAAGCCATAGGAGGACATAAGTATGGATTTAGTTCTTGGATTGCTAAGAACACAAAGGGGTAATGACTTAGTATTTTTGGTGGTTGATCGGTTCTCCAAAATGGCACATTTCATTCCATGCCACAAAACTCATGATGTTGTCTATATTGCAGACTTGTTTTTAAGAGAGATGGTGAGACTACATGGTCTCCCAAGGAGTATAGTTTCTGATAGAGATACTAAATTTGTTGGGTATTTCTAGAGAACATTATGGAAGAAGTTGAGAATAGATTTGAAATTCAGTTCCACACATCACTCGCAGACTAACAGCCAAACATAAGTGGTAAATGAAAGTCTGGACAATTTGTTGAGATGTTTAGTTAGGGATAAGCCCAAGGGATGGGATTTGATTCTACCACAAGTAGAGTTTTCTTACAATAACTCTGTAAATATGAGTACTGGAAAATCACCATTCCAAATTGTATATGGAAGTAGCCCAAGGACTACACCGAAATTGAGGAAGATAGAACAAGGGGAGAGGATAGAGTATTCAAACACCTTGGGATATGTGTAAATGCCAAAAAAATTGGAGTATTTAATTGAGCCATCATTTTGGTGAACTAGGAGGTGTAAATTGGCTAGATGAATGTAATTGTAATTTAGAGCATTCCAGAAAAAGAATCAGGTCAAAAGGCCCCACGATTTGAAAGTTATCACAGTTTTTTGAGTTTTGGAGACCTCCTAAGAATAATTCAAAGTCAGGATAGGGGCATTAAATGACCTTGAAAATAGCTAAAAAATGAGGGATAAGTGAACTTAGTCCATAAGGCTATAGAGAACTTTGAGAGCTTTTCAAAAATGTAAATGATTTGTCAATCGAAGCTACAGTTTAAAAGTTATGCCTCCCGGAAGATCGGTTACCATTTTTGGATTCTTCTAGATTTGTGTCGACTTCTAACACAGCTTCTAGAGCCTTCTATTTGGTCGGTGGATGTCAACTAGTACTTTCTAGAATTTATTCCTATTCCTTAACCCTCCGGGGTCTATTTATGGACATTTCTGGCATTTTAAAAGATAGTTCGGAGTGGAGTTTGAGAGGAGGTGCTACAAGGAGAAATTAATTCCAAATTTATGCTATATGTAAGCCCATAGGGCATCTTTTAAAGTCTATTTTCTTTGCACTAAATGTACTAGCTTATTTTCATAGTTAATACAATTTTTCTTTTCCTGTTGTGTCCATTCTATGCTTGGGTTGTGTCCCCATCATATATCTATGTATGCAATATATATATATGGATGCTTCCATACATAGATACATGTATGTATACATAGATACATTCATGCATGCATGCATACATCTATGGATGTATGCATGCATAGATACATACATATATCTATGTATACAATATGTATGTATACATAGATACATGCATGCATACATCTATGGATGCATACATGCATAGATACATACATATATCTAGGTATGCAATATGTATGTATACATAGATACATGTATGTATGGATGCATGCATGCATACATGTATACATACATAGATACATACATAGATACATACATGCATACATACATAGCTACATATATTTATGGATGCATCCATCCATACATAGATATATATATGTATGGATGGATTTATACATGTATGTATGGATGGATGCATGCATACATGTATATATATATATATATATATATATATATGCATGCATGTATATACATACATCCATAGATATATGTATGCATGCATGCATGCATGGATACATACATATATATGTATACATACATACATAGTTACATGTATGTATACATAGATACATGCATGCATGCATATATCCATATAGATATCTATATATGCATGCATGCATACATACATACATATATTTATATATGCAATATGTATGTATACATAGATACATGTATGTATGTATATATATATATATATATATATATATATATATATATATATATATATATATATATCCATTCATACATACATGTATCCCTGTATATGCATGTATGCATACATACATGTATCTATCTATGTATGTATGCATGTACATGCATCCATCCATCCATACATACATGTATCCATGTATATACATGCATGCATACTTACATGTATCTATCTATGTATGTATGCATGTACATGCATCCATCCATACATACATCTATGTATATACATATATCTTGTATGCATGCATCCATCCATACATACATGTATCTATGTATATACATGTATCTTGTATGCATGCATCCATCCATCCATACATCTATGTATATACATATATCTTGTATGTATGCATATGCATGTATGAATGCATGCATGCATACATACATACATATATACATATATATATATATATCTATGTATACATGCATGCATGCATAGATATATCTATGTATGTATGCAATGTATGTATGCATGCATGCATACATACATACATACATACATAAATGTATACATGTATGTATGGATGTATATATATGCATGCATTCATATATATGTATGTATACATACATACATGTATACATGAATGAATGTATGTATATATATGCATGCATACATACATACATGTATCTATGTATGACGTATGAATCCATACATACATTGCATCCATGCATAAAAATATGCATGTATGCATGCATGTATATGTATGTATGCATGCATCCATCCATATATACATGCATCTATGTATATGCATGCATACATACATACATACATGTATCTCTATATGATGTATGCATACATACATACATTGCATCCATGCATAGATATGTGTATACATGCATGCATGCATACATGCATTTATGTATGATGTATGCATACATACATACATTGCATCCATGCATAGATATATCTATGCATGCATGCTTTTATGTATGCATGCATGCATAAATATATACATTGCATACATATACATAGATACATGTATGTATGGATGTATCTATGTATGATGTATGCATCTATGCATGTATGTATGCATGTATATGTATGTATGCATGCATCCTGTTGGTGTTTTATTTTGATGTTAACAGTACTAAAACTACTAGGCGACAAAAGGCTTAGTACCTAGATATCAGTACATACACAACCTAAAGAATAGCCAATTCTCATTATCACTTGCATATGCAAAGTATTAGGACCCAACTTCAATAAAACCTTAGACGGTTTTCTACTCTTTTGGCTCTGTAAAACCAGGGCGGGTGCACCCGGGGATGGTTGAAAGATGGAATAATTGTATGAGAATTATCCTTAGTTTCATTTTGATTCTCATCTCTAAATCCTTAAACATATAAGTAAATAACTGATAAACACATCCCTTGAACAGATATGGCCAAGAAATCTTCTATAGCTCTACAGATGTTTCCAACAACAATGGCTAAACGAAGCTAAAACAATCTAGGCAGGCAAGTGCTGGCCAACTTTGAAAATCTTACAGGAAAGATAAATGAAAATTGATTTTATGATGTATTTTGAAAAAAGCTAGTTATAATATACTTCTCTTTTGGCTGAAATACTTTCGATCAGTGCCTAATCCATTGGGAATTCAGAGTCAAGTAAATTCTTAGATCTAATTTGTTGCCTTGCAACGAATTTTCATCAGCAATTCTTACCAGAATTTACCATTCAAAAATCTTTATTAACACCCGAGCAACCTCATCACATTCATCAAAGCCTTTACTTAATCCATTGAATTAACAGCAATAACAAATGGATGTACAGTCTTACTAAATTGCAATCAATTGCATAAGCCTTTACTCACACAACATCAAGGTAGCTCAGTACTAAAAAGGAGACAAAATTCAGAGAAGAACAGATATGGGGACAGTTCATAACTTGTATTCATTTCCTTTGAAAATGATATATCCTTTACAAAAGACCCAGAAAAACCTTCAGAGAAGAAGCACAGTTCTTTCTACATTCATCCATATCTCAGAAAATTTTGACAGAAAAAGCATACTATAAATTTCTTTCCAAAAATGTTTGGACCCAAAAAAGAATTAAGCACAATACTTAGTGAAAACCAAATTCGGACCATTCTTTAGCCTTGGGATCTCACTTAAATAATGTGAGATGCAACAAGCTTCAGGCTACAGAAGGTGACAGGTGTCCTTCTTTTTGAAAAACAAAAAACAAGAATAACAGAAAGGTTGATTACAACAGCATTTCTTAGCGGGTCCCTTTCTGTCATGCTTCTTGGTTGTTATGATCTGCTCTCGCAATCATTCTTCATCTTCAGAGTACATACCCATAAGGTCTGCAAGTGATGTATCATCTTCTGTTACATGCAAAATCACTTTAACCTGGGGATTTTCTATGTCATCATTGCTGACTACAAGAGTAACAATTACTCTTACATCTTCCCCGTCATCTTCTCCTGACATCTGTTCACTAAACTAATCTTTCCATCTGTTGAAAGTATCATCATCTGGCCAATCAAAACTTAGGGTTTCTCTTTGTATCTTTATTAAAGAATTGGCATTTTCTTCTAATTCATCGAATTCTTTTCTTATATCAGCATAATACAGTTGTATTTTTACCAGCTCTTCATTTGTCTTTGCCCAAAACCAATAGCCAGTCTCACTGATGATGTTTGTTATTCTGTTATCAAATAATTCATCCATTTCCTTTTTCCATTTGTCCTTTTCCTTTACTGTATCAACAGATTCTAAGGCACAAGGAAATAGGGTGAATTTCTTAGCAAGATATCTTGAAAAACAAAGTGTCAATTTCCTCTGTAAAGAATCTCTTTTATTTTCAAAATTATCTAATTGATTTAATAAATAAAAAATCCTCTCAACCTGATGGTAAGGCATTTGAACTGTAGATATACAAATAATTGTAACATCATTATTCCTCTGTCTCCACTTCTGTGTAAGGGAATCTAGTCCATTCTTTTCTTTATTTAACTCATCTATGAGGGTTACAATCCTTGTCAACTGGTCATAAAAATTTGACCATTGTATTTTATCCCTCAAGTATGTCACACCCTGCCTCCATTTCTCTTCCTGCTGATTTCTAAATTCTATCTGCCACTCATGTAATTTGGTTTTTTCTGCTTCAAATTCCTCTGCAGTATAGAATTGGGGTCTTTCAGGGGTGTCAGGTATCTCAATAATAGGGGTTAATCCCACAGATGACTGTGGGGGATATGCAATTCTTAATGTACTGGATTCTCCTATTTTTCTCTTTCCAAGTACCTTTTCTAATTGAGATACCCTGTTTTCTAACTCAATTCTCCTTTTTACCTCTTGATTATAGGCTTCTACCACTACTTCATATTTATTATGCATATCCATCATTTCCCTCTCTTCTCTTTCCGTAGTAGCCAGGGTAAATTTAGAATAATCCACATTCATGTGGGCTGCCTGTACATTTGAAGTATCAGCAACTCTTCTTACAATGATACTCCCTGTCAATCCTGAATCATCAGGCTGTGATGAAGTAACCCTGGATCCTCTTCTCAGGGACCACATAACAAGGGCAGATTGATCATTGCTGAATGCTATACCCAAGAATTCCTCTTTATTTGGATCCTGGAGCCCTAAATTATTTGAAACAGAATTAAAAACTAATGCGTCAGCAATGTCCCAATTGGGCAATAATAAAACATTAGCATTTTTTACCATCTGTCTTCCCTCATCAGGGGTTATATTTTGGAACTCTTGAACCATTTTTTCTTTTATTAGATTTTGAATGGAGGCCTCATCCATTTCTGGATGTTCTGCTCTCATATTATTGCACCTTTGCTCAAAAATGTGCATGTTTACTCTCCACGCAAACTGATGGAAAGCCCTAGATCTTACAAAATTGTTATCAGACAAAAAATGCTGACTGGCTTGTTCCAAAACAGGGTCCAATTCCCTTCCTCTGAAATCTACTGTAGTTAATTCAAAACTTGGTACAGGGGTTTCCTGAGGGTTCCCTTCATCAATCTCTGCTTGTGTAACAAAAATTTCTCCTTGTGACCCCATTTGTTCGAATTGCTCACTGGTGAGTTGTTCTTCCTCAACTCTTATTGGGGTTTGAGAAGGTGAGCCACTTTCATCAGGGGATTCTTCCTCCCTTATTATTCTTCTTCTTTTGGGGGAAGGTTCAGGGGGTCTTTCTTCTAGGACAGTGCTGGTAGATCCAACAATCTGTTTTTCTTTATGCACAACGGGCACCTGCTGTCGGACAATAGTATACCCTGTTTTCTTCCGTACCACCAGTGGACCTACTCCAATGTTGGGAGTGAAACCCAATTTTCTCATAATTTCTCTGGCTTTATCTGGAAAAGAATTAATAAAATGTTGTTTCTTCTCATTCATTACCTCCATTATCTCAGAGAAATTACTCATGAGCTTATATACTTTATTTGCATTGTTCGCAGCATTACTAAGAGGACTGAAATTTTTATCAAAAAAATTAATGAATTCCAAAACTTTTGAATAGACTCTCCATTTTTCTTTCTTTATTTCTTGCTCATGGAGAGAGTATTCATTTCTTATTATATCTTCTGGAAAATAGAATTCATGCTGGACTGGACGCAGCTTGATTCTCAATCTAAGGGCAGAGTTAAAGAAACCTTCTGCATCACAAAAACGAGAATGAGACACTGCCATTTTATATTGATCCAAAAATTTATGGAGGAAGACCCACCCTTCTTTAGTTATCACAAACTGGTGGGCTATAGTACAAGTAGGAAAAATTGATCCTGTCCCCCTTTTGTGCAAAAAGGCCTCCTCCACTCCTCCCAACTGCCACAAAAATTCAGCTATCCCTACCTTCAAGGGTAACACATGGGGTGTTCCTTTGAAACCATAGACCCTGATGACCGTTGAGACTGAATATGGAATAATATCTCCCCAATTATGTGAAACTTTTAGATTGTGGGTTTTGTCCATAGGCCTGATAAGGTGCATTAATGCTTTAGGGATTCTGGGATTGTCACTCAATAAGAGGCACCTTAGTTTGGAGGCAAAGTGCCTATCAAATCTAACGAAGCTAGCATTTTCTGCTTCCCAGGTCATGTCTGCACTCCATAATTGGACTGGTAGTGCTTCCCCTTCTTGTTCTCTATTTAAAACCATTTCTTTACCAAAATAAGTGGCCCCTTTAAAAAGAAACATATGCATTAGTAAGGAATACTGACCCCAAACCTTTTCCACCTTGCCCTGTGCAATCCCCACCAATCCATGATGGATCTCATTTGCCAAGTAAGATGCAAAATCAAAAATTATTTCCACACCAAAAGAAGAGATTTGGGTGATCATATACATGAAGCTCACTGAAATAAAATCTTCTTCGCCCTCTCCGAAAACTCTGCACAGGGTCCTATATATCTCCACTGCCCTGGCATTAAAACATGATTTCTTGAAGGGCTCTTTAGAAGATGATGTTATGGTTGGGAGGCCTCCAATTCGGCCTATGTGGGCTTTCAGTGCACCCTGTCTAACTACATCCCTCTTGGATATATATTCTTTTTCTAAATCTATCAAATTAATGGGCACATGATACATGGTGAGGGGTCCCAGACTGAATACCTTCCTAATCTCCTCGGGACTGATGGTAACTAAAGCCTCACCATCTACTCTCCTCACTACCTTAGTGGCTTGGTCATAGTTTTTTGCTATGGCTTCAAGCAAGTCAAAATCCATAAACACGCTGGGAACAACAAGCTTCCCAAGATCAAAATTCCAAATGTTGGCATGAGGGGCATATAACTTTCTCTCTGCAAACCATTTCTTGAATAAATTCAAACCAGTCTGAGCAGTTTGAGCATCCCGGACCCAATTACCCTTATCATACAATCCATCAGCTACCCTAAGCCTAGGATTGAGTGAGGTTAACCTCTTAACTTGCACCATTTCTACAGTGGACTCAGGAAGTAACTCAAGCAAATCATCATGCACATTTCTATCCAGGTAGTTTACTGCTCCTGTAAATCCCTTCTTAAGAGGCATCTTGGGCTATCCTCTTTAAAACTTAAAAGCTCACAAAGATGATGGCAGTTTTACTTACTTGAATTTTGTCTCAATTTTCCTTTGAATTCCTGCAAAATTTCAGCAAACAGATAACTTGACAATTTCTTATCAACCTTGGCACGCTTTTCTTTCAGTAATAGCTTCTGCACAGGAATGGCTTCAAATCTTTTCTCGCGTGAAATGAAACTGATGCAATCTCTCTGTATTATACTCTATTTTTTCTCACGGATGAAGCTTTCTTGTCTAATTAATACAGAGAGTGGCACTACATTTTTAATTTAAAACTGTGCCATTGATCTTCAAAGATCCTACGATCATGCGGTACAAAGAGAACAACTAGGAGTTACACTTGCCATGTCAGTCATATTACCCAATGAGAGCTTGCCACGTACATAATTCTTTCTTTTGATGGAGCTTACCTTTAAACCCACTGACGACGGAGAACATGTGTCAGCATGTCGCTACTTCGTTATGCATAAAGAACAAGCACCTTGCCATAACGAGGCGGCGACAACCGTTGATCGGATCAAGAAATGATCGAAAGATACGCTACAGGGCTTCTTAAGAAAGAAGGCGGTGGGCCCATCTTGCTATGTCGCTGTAATTATCTTCCTTGCAACTCATCATAACGAGATAGCGAGCTTCGTTGATTCACTTTAAGCTGATGTTCTAGATTTCTTGTACATTTAGTCAGGTAAGCATTAATGAGAATCGGATCTCTGCATAGCTAGCACATGTCAAATTTTATCAGTCACCTGTCATTACACGTCATCATAGATCTTGCCGATCTTTTACCATTTTACGGGGCCTCGCTAACTCGCTAACGGTGAAGCACCTCAACTTTCTGATAGCGAGGTAGCGAGCTTCGGCACTTAAAAGGATTCCGTGCCGAAAAAAGCAAGGGGGTACCCAGTAATTACTTCCGTTAATTAAAACTGATTCTGACAACAGTATTCATGACAGGTCATGCCACCTGGTGTAATTATGATACAAGCAAGATGCAATGTCATCATTTTAAGATTTTCACGTGGCCTCGCTACTTCGTTAACGGTGAAGTGCCTAAATTTTCCGATAGCGAAGTGGCGGAACTTCCAGAAAAATCAACATTTCGGCTCTGATGTCAGATATTCTAGTGGGTCCTTCTTCCCCTTTTTATGGTGAATTGCAAAGTGTACCTGCACAATAAAGTAATTAATAAGCAAATCTCCGATCGTCGCACCTTCACTTCATGGTCCCACCGCTTAAAAACTCGACACTCGCTATCTCGCTATACTTAATGAGCATGCAACTTTCAATAGTGAGATAACGTTAGCGGTAGATCTAATCGGATCTGACGGTTGGGACAAACAGTAAGAAAGGTAACCCGGGAGAGAGGAAAAGGAATACGGAAGCATATTCGCTTCTTTTGAAATTTGAAAATTTTCGCGCCCGACCATTTACAAATAGAGATGAATGTAAGGCTTACAAGGCGAATATTTCTTATAGATGGTTTATCCAAAACCTTATACTTCACTTAGACATAGAACTTCTGACTTTTCTATGGTTTAACTGAAGAATTTTTTACTGCAGAAAAAGTCAGACCAACACATCCATCCATGCATACTGATGGGGACACAACTTAAGCACAGAATGGACACAACAGGAAAGGAAAAATTGTATTAACTTTGTAAATATGCTTTTACATTCAGTACTGAGAAAATAGTCTTCAAAACATGCTCTAAGGGCTTACAACAGTAATAATTTGGAGATAATTTCTCCTTTTAGTACCTCCTTTCAAACTTCACTCCGAACTGCCTTTTACAATGCCAAAAATGTTCTTAAATAGACCTAGGAGGTTTAAGGATTAGGAGTACATTTTAGAAAGTGCTAGTTGGCATCCACCAACTAAATAGAAGGATCTAGAAGCTGTGTTAGAAATGGACACAAATCTAAAAGAATCCAAAAACTGTAACCAAACTTTCGAGAGGCATAACTTTTGAACCGTAGCTCCGATTGATGAATCGTTTGCATTTTTGGAAAGCTCTTGAAGCACTCTATAGGCCTATGGACCAGCTTCGCTCATTTTCCATTTTTCAGCCCTTTTTGAGGTTATGTAATGCCTCTAATGTGACTTCTAAGTATTCTTAGGATGTCTCCAAAAATTGAAAAATTGCGATAACTTTCAAACCGTGAGACCTTTTGACCTGATTCTTTTTTTGGAATGCTCTAAATTACAATGACAATCATCTGGCCAATTTACACCTTCTAATTCACCAAAATAATGGCTCAATTGTATACTCTTATTTTTTTGACATTTACATGTATCCCAAAGTGTTCAAATAGTCTATCCTAGAACACTGATAGTGGAACTGTGAGAGTTGGAACCTTTATTTGATCCAAATGGGTATCCAAAAATAAAAACTCATGAAACAAAAACTAAGTCTAAGTAATTTTTTCTTTTTTTTTGTTGACACAGGATTGCCCTTATACTTCTAGATGCTCCTACATCAAACACCCAGGGTAGATTGAAAAGTGACCTTGTCACTTTATGAATGGTAGAGGAAATCCCAAATGGGAAACCTCAGCTGCTGAAATCCAAGTTGAGTCCTCTATTGGTCGTCCTTTCCACTTGACCAAATACTCTTCATACTACCTATTTCTAGTACTCCTACCCACATGATGATCTAGAATGTCTTCTATCTCCTCCTTCTTAGATGCAAGAATTGGACATGGCTCTAACATTAGCTCCTCATCTGCACCATCATCATGATATTGTATTAAGTCTGCAATGTTGAAAATAGGAGAAATGTGAATACCATCTGGCAACTCCACCTCATATGCATTTCCTGAGTCATGTGTCTTTAGAATTTTGCAGGAGCCAAATTTCTTCATTTTCAGCTTGTTGTAAGTACCAGCTAGAAATCTTTCTTTTCTAAAGTGTACCATGACTAGATCCCCTACTTGGAATTCCTTATGTCTTCTCTTTTGATTAGACCTAGCTTTATATTCTTGATTCATCTTGACAATGTGTTCTTGGACCTCCTCATGTAGATGCTTGATATGTTCAACAAATTCTTTAGCTTCAACACTTGTCCTCTGCCCTTGTTCTATCTTCCTCAATTCTAGTGCAGTCCTTGGGCTATTTCCATAGACAATTTGGAATGGTGATTTTCTATTACTCCTATTTATAGAGTTATTGTAAGAAAACTTGACTTGTGGTAGAATCAAATCCCATCCCTTGGGCTTCTCCCTAACTAAACATCTCAGTAAATTGCCCAGACTTATGTTTGGCCATCAGTCTATGGGTGATGTGTGGAACTGAATTTCAAGTCTGTTCTCAACTTTTTTCACAATGTTCTCCAAAAATACCCTACAAATTTAGTATCTCTATCAGAAATTATACTCCTTGGAAGACAATGTAGTCTTACCACCTCTCTGAAAAGCAAGTCTGCAATATGGACAACATCATGACTTTTGTGGCATGGAATGAAATGTGCCATTTTGGAGAACCTATCAACCACCACAAATACTGAGTCATTACCCCTTTGTGTCCTTGGCAATCCAAGAAAAAAATCCATAATTATGTCCTCCCATGGCTTTGATGGAATAGGCAATAGATTATATAGTCCAGTATTGTGACTAAATGCCTTGGCAACTTGACAAATCTGACAAGTTTATACAAACTTCTTCACATCTTGTGATATTTGAGACGAAAAATAATGTTCTTTGAGAATGGAAATGGTCTTATCTCAACCAAACTGTCCTACCATCACTCCACTATGTTTCTCCTTAATCAGGTTTTCCCTCATGGAACTCCTTGGAATGCATAATTGACTGCCCTTGAATAACATACCATCCTGAATTAGATAGTCTAACCACTTAGTTCTATCTACAACAATAGGCTCTTTACAAGCTTTCCACGCTTCAAAGAAATCAAGATCCTTAGGGTACAGATTCTTGAGTTCATCAAACCCAACTACTTCAACTTGCATTACTATAAGAAACATCTGTCTCCTACTTAGTGCATCTACAACCCTATTAGATTTTCCACTTCTATGCTTCAACACAAATATATAGCTCTGCAAGAAATTTACCCACTTCATATGCCTTTGATTGAATTTACCTTGGTTATTTAGGTACTATAATGCGTGATGATCAGTATACAAAAAAAATTCTTTTGGCAATAAATAATGCCTCCATTTGTTTAAGGCCTGAACTATTGCATAGAACTCTTGATCATAAACAGAATACTTCTTTTTTGCATCATTCAACTTTTCACTAAAATATGCAATAGCCTTACCTTCTTGGTTTAATACAGCCCCAATAGCACTGCCACTAGCATCAAAATCCACTTGGAACACCTTTCTCAAATTTGGAAGTGCCAACACAGGTTGTTCTATAACCTTCTTCTTCAACAATTAAAAACTTCTTACAGCTGCCACAGTCCATTTGAACTCTTTTCTATCCCCTCTTATTGTGTCAGTTAAGGGTGCACATATGCCACTAAAATTCTTAATGAACTTCCTGTAAAAACTAACCAGACCATGGAACAATCTTACCTTAGTAGTAGACCTTGAAGTAGGCCATTCCAAGATGGCTTTTACCTTCTCTGGATCCATTTTGAGACCTTCAGGTGATATAACAAACCCCAAGTAGACTAACTCCCTTTTTGCAAAGATACACTTCTTTAGATTAATCAACAATTTCTCTTCCCTTAACCTTTCAAGAACATACGAATATGCAATAATTATTCTTCCAAAGTCTTGCTAAAAATCAAAATGTCATCCAAATAGGCAATAACAAATTTTCCCAAGAACTTCTTAAGTACCTCATTCATAAGCTACATGAAGGTACTCGAGGCACTCATTAATCCAAAGGGCATGACAAACCACTCATAAAGACCCTCCTTGATCTTGAAGGCTATTTTCCACTCATCTCCTTCTCGAATCTGTATCTAGTGATAGCCACTTTTGATATCTATCTTTGTGAAGTACTGAGCTCCACTTAAATAATCCATAAGATCATCCATTCTTGGCAAAGGAAACTGATACTTGATGGTTATCCTGTTTATAGCTCAAGAATCTATACACATTCTCCACTCTCCATCCTTGTTTGGTGCTAGTACTGCAGGTACTGCACATAGACTCAGGCTCTCCCAAATCAAACCCTTTCTCAATAGCTCCTGGACCTATCTATTTAGCTCCTCAGTTTCAGTAGGAGTCATCCTGTGAGCAGCCTTGTTAGGCAAACTAGCTCTTGGGATTAAATCTATCTAATGATTGATTTGCCTTATCAGTGGCAATCTTTATAGAACATTATCAGAGATGATATCTCAAAACTCACATAGTAAATCTGAAACTTCAAGTGGTATTTCACTATTAACTTCTTTATCTTTCTTAGGAATCAAAGCATAGCACATATGACATTGCACATACGCTAATGTTTCATGCCATCTAAAAACTTCCTTCTATCAACAAGACAAATCCTAGCACTACCACATACCTTTTCACCTTCTTTTTTCATAGGCTTTAGTTTGTGGAAAACTCCATCCTTTGTTAGAGAGTATGTGTTTGCATGACCATCATGTACTGCATGCCTATCAAACTGCCACGGTCTACCCAACAATAGATGGAAAACATGCATTGGAATAACATTACAGAGAACTTCATTATGGTAACTCCCAATTTTGAATTTCACTAAACATTGTTCACTTACCAAGACCTTATGATCATCTTTCACCCAAGCAATCTGATAGGGTTGGGGGTGTTTCTCCCTCTTGAGATTTAGCTTAGAGACCATCTCTTCTGGTACGAAGTTATTAGTGCTACCACCATCAATGATCACATCACAACATTTATCCTCACACTTGCATCTGGTATAGAACAAACTCCTCCTTTGTCTTGGTTCAATCTCACCACTTAATAGGACCCTTTCATTCACTAGAGTCTCTCCTCTTTCTGCATCCTCTGAATGTGATGATTGTGCATTCTCATCCATATGAGCAACCCTAGCTTGACCCTCAGCTCTTCTATCTATCCTTCTTTTTCATTAAGGGCATTCAAAGGCACAATGACCTTCTTCATTGCAATGGAAATAGGTACCACGGAAGCCTCCTCTTCCTTGTCCACATCGTCTACCTCTTCCTCTAATTTCCAAAGTCTTGATCATGGGAGTGTTAGAGTAATTATTTGTTCTAAATTATTAATTAAATTACTTTGATTTAATTAATTAAGTTGCCTATTACTCTAGTTTTCTTAAGCTATGTTTTAGGTGCATATAATTAATATTTTACTAATTATATTGTGCAACCCTAGCTTTTTTAGGCTTTAGCTTCCCATTTTAATTTTCGTGATTCCTTTATAAGGATTCACCTCTTTGTATTTTATTGATTCACTTATTGGATTATATGAGATATTGTTCTTTGCATGTCCATAAGATGGATTTGGCTTTTTGGCCTCCTTGATTTTTCCTTGCCTATGTTCTTTGCTTCATCCATGTGACAAGGTTATGCATGCAGGTGTTCTTGGGAGATTAGTTTATCACCTAATTCTAACAAGGAGCAGTTGAAACCCTCATTCCTCTTGTTCCTACTAGTACCCACATCTTCATTTTTCTTTTGGGTTTCATTTCAGCCTCTTGATGACCTACCACTACCCCTTCCTCCTTGACCATGCCCTCTTTGTCTCCCTTCAAACCTCTTATTTAGCTTCTCTTCAACTCGTAGGGAAAACTGGTATTCCTCTTCAATGCTGGTCATTCTTACCAGACTTAATTCTTCCTGGATGCTAGGTCACAACCCATTGATATAATGACCAACCTTCTCCTTATTTGCTTTTGCATGCCCTGCTCTAATCAAAACTCGATAAAACTCCTCTATATATTCTTGGACTATTTTTTCTACTTGCTTTAACTCATGCATCTTTTTAAACAAATCAAGCTCATAATCAACATGAATGAATTGCTTCTTCAATTTGTCCACCATACGATCTCACCTTCTGATCTTCTCCTTTCCTCTTCTATTTCTTTCCAATTGAAGCTCTTGCCATCAAATTTTTGCATGGCCTTTCAGGTTGGCCTTTGCAAACATAACCCTATCTAGATCCTTGATATCCTCATACTCAAAGTACTCTTCCAGTTCATTGATCCAGTTGATCAACTCATCTGATTTTAGATTTCTTGAAAATACACCCACATCAATTGTAGGTCTTTTCCCAAACTTAGTAATGGCCCTAAAAAGCCTTTTCTCTACCTGATTCAAAAATTCCCCATCAAATTCCCCTTTCGGTCCAATTTCTTCTTCTTCATTCTCATCCTCACTTTCGTCACCTGCGGCAACATTTGTTCCTCTACGGAGCTCCTCCTGCAATGCTTGTACCTACCTTTGGAGGGCTCTAACCTCCTCAAGATTAATAGCTCCGACCCTTCCACCATGCTCTCTTTGTGGAGGTATCTTCTTAACTCAAACCCACAACCACATAGTCCTAGTGCAAACTGCCTCACAGTCGGTGCTCTGTCTACACACTCAGGAAAACTAGCTCTGATACCACTTGATGGGGACACAACCCAAGCATAGAATGGACATAACAAGAAAGGAAAAATTCTATTAATTGTGTAAATATGCTATTAAATTTAGTACAGAGAAAATACACTTCAAAACATGCCCTAAGGGCTTACAATAGTAATAATCTGGAGATAATTTCTCCTTTTAGTACCTCCTCTCAAACTCCACTTCGAACTGCCTTTTACAATGCCAAAAATGTTCTTAAATAGACCTCAAAGGGTTAAGGATTAGGAGTACATTCTAGAAAGTGCTAGTTGGCATCTACCGACCAAATAGAAGGCTCTACAAGCTACATTAGAAGTCAACGCAAATCTAGAAGAATCCAAAAATGGTAACCAAACTTTTGGGAGGCATAACTTTTGAACCGTAGCTCCGATTCACGAACCGTTTACATTTTCAGAAAGCTCTTGAAGTGCTTTGTAGCCTTGTGGACTAGATTTTCTCATCCCCAAATTTTTGGCCCTTTTTGAGGTCATGTAATGCCCCTATCTTGACTTCAAAGTATTCTTAGGATGTCTCAAAAAATTGAAAAACTGCGATAACTTTCAAACTGTGGGGCCTTTTGGCCTGATTCTTTTTCTGGAATGCTCTAAATTACAAGGACAATCATCTGGCTAATTTACACCTTCTAGTTCACCAAAATGATGGCTCAATTACATATTCCTATTTTTTTTTCATTTACAACTCTATCTTAGAACACTAATAGTGGAACTGTGAGAGTTAGAACCTTTATTTGACCCAAATGGGTATCCAGAAATGAAAACACATGAAACAGAAACAAAGTCTAAGTACCTTTTTTTTTTGTTGACACAAGATTGCCCTTATACCTTTGGATGCTCCTGCATCACATGCATGCATTTATTAATGAATGCATGCATACATACATTGCATACATATCTATGAATTTATGCATTCATGCATGAATACAAACATGCATTTATGTATGATGTATGCATACATCCATACATCACATCCATGCATAGATATATCTATGCATGCATGCATGCATACATGCATTTATGTATGCATGCATGCATACATATCTATGCATGCATGCATGTATGCATAGATACATCTATGTATGGATGTATGCATGCATGCATACATCCATCCATGCATGTATCTATGTATGTATGCATGTATACATAAATGCATGCATGTAAATATGTATTTATATGTATGTATGCATGCATCCATCCATACATACATGTATCCATCCATCCATATATGTATCTGTTGGTCTGAATTTTTGTGCAACAAAAAGTTTTTGTCCAATTGTAGAAAAAACCATAGGGTTTCTAAGTGAAACATAGGATTTTTGGATAATCCATCCATTGGGCTACCCTTTGAAAAAACCTTATGAAAACCCTATTTTCTTCATATTCGTAAAGTGTCGGGTGCAAAATTTTTCAATTTTCAAATGAGATGAATATTCTGTTGCCTTTTATCTTCTATGCCCCCGAGATACCTTTCCTCTCATATTTTTCCAGCCATCCGATCTAAGTAGATCTACCATTGTCGTTACCTCGCTAAGCAAAGATGGACACTTTTTATGTATGGCAAGGTAGCGAAGTGCTGAATAATCTACTAAATGGGACCATAAAATGAAGATACAACGGTCAGAGCTTTGTTTTTTGACTAATTTATTATGCAGGTACACATTGAGATTACCGTCAAAATAGGAAAGGGGACCAAACAGAATGTCCAAAATCAGAGCTGCAATGATAATTTTTCCAACACTTCGCTATCTCATTGTTGGAAAAATTATCCACTTCACCATTAGTGAAGTAGTGAGGCCCCATGAAATCAAGAGCCAGTGACATTGCATTTTGCCAGTACCATCACTACACTAGGTGGCATGATAAGTAATAAATGTCATTGTTAGAAGTAGTTTAAATAACTAAAATAATTATCTGATGCCCCCTTGCATTTCACGGTGCTAGACTTCATTAAAGTGTTAGAGCTCGCTACCTCGCTATCAAAAAACTTGGACATCTCACTGTTAGCGAAGTAGCGAAGCCCCTTGAAATTACAGAGTCAGTGGGACCTTTGGTGACATGGGATGATATTTAAGACTGCAATAAAATCTTGAAAGGTTCCAACTATGCAGAGTTCCATATTTCATCAATGCCCTTCTAGTCAGATCCTGAGCATCAAATTGGGATAGAATCAACAGTCCTCGCTACTTCGCTTTGAAAAGTTGCATGCTCTTTAAGCTATGTGACATAGCAAATATGAATCAAAAGAATGCGTGTAGTTTCCTCACCCTTGATTAAACATATGATCAATGGCCATCATCTTCTCACTATGAAGAGTTGTGAGGAAGATATCCATAGTGACATAGCGAATAGGGCCCACCATCTTCTTTCTCAGTAGGCCCAGTAACATATCATCTAACCGATTCTGGATTAGATTGATGGTTGTCGCTGCTTTGTTATGGCAAGGTGCTCATTCTTTATGCATAACGAAATAGCGACGTGCTAACACATGTCCTTAGTTGCCAGTGGACCTGGATATAAGAACCATCAAGGAAAGAGTTATGTACATGGTAAGTTCTCATTGGGTGAATTGATTAACATGTCAAATATAATGCCTAGTTGTTCTCTCCATATCACATGATCGTAGGATCTTTGAAAATCAATGGCACAGCTTTAAACAAAAAATGTGGTGACACTCTCTGTATTAATTAGACATGGAAGCATCATATATGGGAAAAAATAGAGTATAATATAGAGAGATTTCATCAGTTTCACCTTACGCAAGCAAAGATTTTGAGCCATTCTTGTGCAGAAGCAATTATTGAAGGAAAGTGTGCCGAAGTCTGGTAGAATTTGCAAAATTGTTTGTTCACAAAAAGATTACAAAAATACAAAAGAAAAAAGAGATGGAATTCAAGTAAGTACTACCTTAATCTTTGTAGGCTTTCAGTTCTGTAAAAAATAATCCAAGATGCCTCCAAAGAAGGGATTTTCAAGTCAAATAAACTATTTGGATAGAAATGTGCATGATGATTTGCTTGAGTTGCTTCCTAAGTCTACTGTAGAGATAGTGCAAGTTAAAAGATTAACCTCTCTAAACCCTAGGCTAAGGATAGCTGATAGATTGTATGATAAGGGTAATTAGGTCTAGGATGCTCAAACTTCTCAAATTGGTTTGAGTTTGTTCAAAAAATGGTTTGCAGAGAGAAAATTATATGCCCCTCATGCCAATATATGGAATTTTGATCTTGGAAAGCTAGTTGTTCCCAGTGTGTTTATGGATTATGAGCTTCTTCAAGCTGTAGTGAAAAGTTATGATCAGGCCACTAGGGTAGTGAGAAGAATGGATGGTGAGGTTTTAATTACCATCAGTCCAGAAGAAATTAGGGAAGTTTTCAGTCTGGGACCTCTCAGTAGGTATCATGTGCCCAATGATTTGATAGAGTTAGAAAAAGAATATATGTCCAAAAGGGATGTAGTTAGACAAGGTGCACTGAAGGCCCACATAGGCAAAATTGGAAACCTACCAGCAATAAAATCATCTTCTAAAGAACCTTTTAAGAAATCATGTTTTAATGCCAGCGCAGTAGAGATATACAGGACCCTGTGTAGAGTCTTCAGAGAGGGTGAAGAAGATTTTATTCCTGTGAGCTTCATGCATATGATCACCCAGATCTCCTCTTTTGGTGTAGAAATAATTTTTGATTTTGCATCTTACCTGGCTAATGAGATTCATAATGGATTGGTGGGGATTGCAAAGGGCAAGGTGGAAAAGGTTTGGGGTCAGTACTCCCTATTGATGCATATGTTTCTATTTAAAGGGGCTACATATTTCGGTAAAGAAATGATTTTAAATAGGGAACAAGAGGGGGAAGCACTACCAGTTTAGTTATGGAGTGCAGACATGACTGGGGAAGCAGAAAATGCAAGTTTTGTCAGATCTAATAGGCACTTTGCTTCTAAGTTAAGATGCCTCATATTGAGTGACAATCCTAGAATTCCTAAGGCACTAATGCACCTTGTTAGGCCTATGGACAGACCCCATAGTCTAAAAGTTTCACATAATTTGAGAGATATCATCCCATATCCAGTCTCAACTATCATTAGGGTTTAGGCATTCAAAGAGACACCCCATGTACTACCCTATCAGGTGCCTTTAAAGGTAGGAGTAGCTAAATTTTTATGGTAGTTGGGAGGAGTGGAGGAGACCTTTTTGCACAAAAGGGGAACATGATCAATTTTTCCTACTTGCACTATAGCCCACCAGTTTGTAATAACTAAAGAAGGGTGGATCTTCCTCTTCAAGTTTTTGGATCAGTATAAGATGGCAGTATCTCATGCTCATTTTAGTGACACAAAAGATTTCTTTAATTCTGCTCTTAGACATAGGATCAAGCTTCATCCAAGTCAGCATGAATTCTATTTCCCTGAAGATATAATAAGGAATGAATATTCTCTCCAGTAGCAAGAAACAAATAAAGAGAAATGGAGAGTCTATTCAAAAATTTTGGAGTTTATTAATTGTTTTGACAAAGATTATAATCCTCTTAGTAATGCTGCAACTAATGCAGATAGAATAAATAAGCTCATGAGTACATTCTCAAAAATAATGGAGGTGATGAATTAGAAGAAACAACATTTTATTGATTCTTTTCCAGATAAAGCCAGAGAAGTTATGAGGAAATTGGGTTTCACCCCTAACATAGGGGCAAGTCCACTGGTTGTGTGAAAGAGGATAGGATATACTGTTATTCGAGATCAAAAGCCCATTGTAAACAAAGAAAAATAGATATTTGAATCTACTAGTACTGTCCTTGAAGAAAGACCCCCTAAACCTTCTCCCAAAAGAAGAAAAATAATAAGGGAAGAGGAATCCCATGATGAAGGTTACTCTCCTTCCCAAACTCCACTAAGAATTGAGGAAGAGCAGGTCACCAATGAGCAAATTGAACAAATGGGGCCACAAGGAGGAGTTTTTGTTACTCAAGTAGAAATTGATGAAGGGAACCCCTAGGAGCCTCCTGTGCTGAGTTTTGAATTGACTGTAGCAGATTTTAGAGGAAGGGAATTAGACCCTATTTTGGAACAAGCTAGTCAGCAATTTTTGTCTGATAACAGTTTTGTAAAATCTAGGACTTTCCATCAGTTTGCATGGAGGGCAAACATGCACATTTTTGAACAAAGATGTAGGAATATGAAAGCAAAGCATCTAGAAATGGATGAAGCCTCCATTAAGAATCAAATAAAGGAACAAATGATACAAGAGTTCCAGAATATAACCCCTGAAGAGGGTAGATAGATGGTGAAATATGCAAATATTTTATTATTGCCCAATTGGGATATTACTGATGCATTAATTTTTAATTCTGTGTCAAATAATTTAGGATTATAGGATCTAGATAAAGAGGAATTCTTGGGAACAACATTTAGTAATGATCAAGTTGTGCTTGTTATGTGGTCATTAAGAAGAGTATCCAGGACTACTCCATTACAGCCTGATGATTCAGGATTAACAAGGAGCATCATTGTGAGGAGGGTCGTAGATACTTCACATGTATAGCCAGCCCACATTAATGTGGATTATTCTAAATTTTCCTAGGCCACTGCAAAAAAAGAGGAAAAGGAAATGACTAATCTGTAGAGTAAGTACGAAATAGTGGTGGATGCCTACAATCAAGAAGTAAAAAGAAGAATTGAGCTAGAAAATAAGGTATCTCAATTGGAGAAGATACTTGCGAAAAGAAAGGTGGGAGAATTCAGTACACTTAGAATTGCATACCCTCCACAGTCATTTTTTGGATCAACCCCTATCATTGAAATACCTGACACCCCTGAAAGGCCCCAATTCTATACTGCAGAGGACTTTGAAGTACAAAAAACCAAATTACATGAGTTGCAAATAGAATTTAGAAATTAATAGGAAGAAAAATTAAAGTAGGGTGTGGTATACTTGAGGGATAAAATACAATGGTCAACTTTTTATGATCAGTTGACAAGAATTGTAACCCTCATGGATGAGTTGAACAGAGATAGGGATAAACTGACTCTTCTTGCATAGAAATGGAGGGAGAGAAATAATGATACTACAATCATATGTATATCTACAGTCCAAATGCCTTATCATCAAGTTGAGAATATTTTTGATTTATTAAATAAGCTAGATAATTTTGATGATGAAAGAGATTCTTACAGAGAAGATTAACACTCTGTTTTTCCCAATATATGGCTGAAAAATTCACTTTATTTCCTTGTACTTTAGAATCTATTGATACAATAAAGGAAAAGGAAAAGTGGAAAAGGGAGTTGGATGAGTTATTTAATGAAAGAATAATAAACATCATTAGTGAAACTGGCCACTGGTTCTGGGCAAAGACAAATGAAGAGCTAGTAAAAATACAGTTATTTTATACTGCTATTAGAAAAGAATTTGATGATTTAGAAGAAAGTGCAAATTCTTTAATAAAGATAAAAAGAGAAGCTCTAAGTTTTGATTGGCTAGATGATGATGCTTTTAATAAATGGAAAAATCAATTTTTGGAACAGATGTCAGGAGACGATGAGGAGGAAGATGCAAAAGTAACAGTTATAATTGTAGTTAGTAATGAAGACATGGAAGATCCCCAGGTCAAAGTGAGTTTGCAGGTAACTGAAGATGATACATCACTTTCAGACCTCATGGCTATGTACTTCGAGGATGAAGAATGATTGTAAGATCATATCATATTTCTTGTCTCAGCAACTGAGAAGCATAAGAGAAAGGGACCCACCAAAGAATTGTTTGATGTAATAAGCCTTTCTGTTATTTTGTTCTTGTCTTTTTGATAGAAGTGTATGTGAGTGCCTTTTAAAAGGACACCTATCATTTGTCTTTAGCCTGAAGCTTGTTGCATCTCACAATATTTAAGTGAGATCCCAAGGCTAAAGAAGGGTCTGAATTCTATTTCTTCTAAGTATTATGCTTAGTCTAGTTTTTGGTCCAAATTTTGAAAGCAAGTTTGTAATGTATTTTTTTGGAAATTTTCTGAGAATACATGAATATAGAATGAGCTGTGTTTCTTTCTAAAGGCCATTCTGAGTCTATTGTAAAGGATATACCATTTTCAAATGAAATGAATACAAACTTTGAACTATCCCCATATTAGTTCTTTCTTAATTTTGTCTCCTTTTAAATATTTAGCTACTTTGATGTTGTATGAGTAAAAGCTTGTGCAATTGAATGCAATCTAGTTAGGTTGTATATCCATTTATCATGGCTGTTAATTCAATGGATTAAATAAAGGCTTTGATGAATGTTATGAGATTCCTTAAGTATTGAAAAGGATTTTGAATGATAAGTTCTGATAAGAATTGCTGATAGAATTTGTTGTAAGGCAACAAATTAGATCTAAAAATTTGCTATAGACTCTAAACCCCAATGGATTAGGCACTGATCAAGTTATTTCAGCTAAAGGAAAAATATATTATAAATGGTTATTCAAATGTGTCATCAAATCAAATTTTACTTTTATTTCCTGTAGATCTTCAAAGTTGGCCAGTACTTGTCTGCATGGAATGTTTTAGCTTCAGTTAGCCATTGTTTTTAAAAACATCTGCAGATCTATAGAAGAATTCTTCGCCATATCTGTTTTATGGGATGTGTTTACCAAGTTAGTAAGAATCATGTATATGTTTGAGGATCTTGAAATGAGAATCAAAATGAAACTAAGAATAATCCTCATACAGTTGTTCCAATTTTGAACCATCCCTCGGTATACCCACCCTAGTTTTGCAGAGCCAAAAGAGGAGAAAACCATCTGTGGTTTTGTTGAAGTTGGATCTAAATACCTTACATATGCCATTGTTAATAAGAATAGGCTAGTCTTTAGATTGTGTATGTACTATTATTTTGGTATTAAGCATTTTGTTGCTTACTAGTTTTAGTACTTTTTAAAACACCAACAAAATGGCAACTCTGCTGGGGAGTTGTCCAACACATTTGTAAAAAAGTATTGCAGTTTTCTTTTGTCCTATTGTGTACATTTGTGTCATATGATCTATGTTTTGCTCATGGTTATAAGGGAATCTTTTAGTGTCAAACCTTGAGAATTTAAAGAAGATAGAGCCCAAGTACCATTGCTACACACTGACGTACCCATCCTATCCAAGTGTCTTATCTAACAACCAAGAGTTGCAGTCTTACTACATCAGTGATTGGTCTATTTGTGCCATATATTTTGTTCCTACTTGTGTATTATTCTCCTTCGGTCAACTAAAGTGTCATTATATATTTTCTTGAAATAGGGTGGCGACTCAGTCAAGGTTTTGAAGCTAGTGCTTATTGTAACAAAAGGTGAATATGGCTGACAAGAGAAAAACCACAAGAGCTTACATGAGAGCTAATCCCGATGTATCAATGTATACTGATTTATCCCAAGGTGGTAGGAAGAACCAAACTAAGAAAAAGACAGATCCAAATCCTACTTGGAAACCCAGAGGTAATGCATCTATCAATTCCCATTATCAACCTGTAATAAGAAGAGAGTCTTCTTCGCTTAGCTCTGAATCTAAAACTACAAGACTCTTAGGAGGAATTTTCAGTACCCCATTACTAGATGAGAGAGTTTTTCAAGACAAGGACATGTCTACTATGGGTATTGCTTCATTAAGACCAGATCCTGTAGCAGATATGAATTATAGGTTAGGATTTACGAGTTCATCTGATAATCCTTTAATTCCCAGAGTAGCCCCATATGTAGAACCAAACCTTATAGATCTGGATGACCCTGCTAATTCCGAGCCAACTTCTTCATACCCTAAAGAAGTGCAGTCTGAAATAGAATTTTTGAAGAAATGGATTGCTAAGGAAGAAGCTAAATGCATTCGTCTTGAAAAGGAGAAGGAGCAAGCCACCTTAGATGCCATAATAGAAAGAGATGCTCTGCTAAGAAGGATGGCTTCTTTGAAAGAGCAAAATAAAAAATTAGAAGAGAATACAACAACTCTCCATAAGGATGTTTTAGGAGATGTTGATAATCTGAGAGCTAAAGTGCAAGAATAGGAGAAATGCCTAAATCAAAGGCAAGAACCAGTTATTGCTCAAGTTCAAGCCTATAAACTTGTTCAAGTTGATCCTGTAGAGCCCACTGCAAAAGCTCCAGATAAAGGGAAAGGCAAGGCTATAGGAATCTAAATAAATGAGCCTCAAGCTATACCAAGCAAACCTATACAACCCTCTATGTTGAAGTTAGATCTAGATCTTGAGAAGGCTCGAAAAGAGAGGGAAGACCTTACAAAAGAACTTGAAAAGGTTGAGAATGAAGCTCAAGATGCAAAAACTATAAGGAAAATCCAATTCATAAAGTCTAATTCTGCATTGGCTTCATGGCCCAATTTGTCTATCCCACCTACAAATCCTGCACCAGTTAG
Organism: Cupressus sempervirens; assembly: GCA_028749045.1. Taxonomy (NCBI): domain Eukaryota; kingdom Viridiplantae; phylum Streptophyta; class Pinopsida; order Cupressales; family Cupressaceae; genus Cupressus; species Cupressus sempervirens. The sequence continues at coordinate 416,098,097 of CM053790.1, forward strand.
TGCTCCCACAATTTCAACTCAGGGAATACCCCAATTTTCTCCTACCTCATCTTCCACTAGTGGCACCCAAGTCCCATTTGTCCCACCACAATAGTCCCAAGCTGCTCCCATGAGTCAAGCTAATATAGCTACTACCTCAAATGCTCCTGGTTTCCAGAAGAAACCTATATACCTGGAAAAGTATAGACAGATATCATTTTCTAGTATTCCTGGTGCCCCCCATCCCATATCATTTGATTTAAGGGATAAAGTGGTTAAGTTTTTTGAAAATAATGTTGTTACTGGTGAAGAACAATTGAGGATTTCCATTGACATGTTGAATGATTATGAAGTTGAACATGAAGACATGTTAATGAAATTTTTTGTGCATTCACTAATAGAGGATGCAAGGGATTGGTTTGGGAGGTTTCTTGATGACAGTATTGCCTCATGGAGTGATTTGGAGAAGTTGTTCAAAGAGCAATATGGGGACAATACTAATGTAGAATTCATGTTGAACAAGTTCAAAAATATCAAGAAGAATCCAAATGAGTCCACATTTGATTTCAATGTGAGATTCCAAAAGGGTATGTACAAACTTTTTCAATTCATGAGGTTAAATGAAGACGTTTGTCTCATAACCTATTTCAATTCTTTTGATAGAAAAATGGCTTATCAATTGAGGGATAAAGATCCTAAAACTTTAAGAGATGCCTATAGAGTTGCAGTAAATATAGAGAATAATAGAAAGGCATCTCGCAAACTAGGTAGGAGGGATGATCTGTAATGCCCCGCCCGAAGATCCTTGAAAACAAGGATGAAAACAAGTCAGAACAAATTTTTTTTTTTAACAAGTGTAAAAGCACATGAGACAACCTACGCAAACCAAAAGATCGCAACGGAAGACTGAAAGACAACCAAGCACCAACGGATCTCCAAATGCCACTACCAATTAGAACACAATCACAAAACCACAAAGACCTACCAAGCCGGAAGACATAAGCTGACTCTTGGAAACTGGCTAAGTTTGAAATCCTGAAGCCCTGAAATTTGCCTAAGTCTAAATTTTTGAAGTCCTGATTTTTCCTAGAATCTACACCTTAGCTCGTAGAGGTCTGAAACCCATCTCAAATGAATCGTCGCATATATTAAAATATATCTTAAGTATAAGGAATTACTTAAATGATATATTTTAAGCCCCTTACAACATCTGAGAAGCACTAGGAAGGTAAGAAAACCAAAAGGGTATCTAAAACCAACTTTCAAACTTTATTTCGATAAGCTGAACTAGCCCCTATTTTTCGCGCAAAGATAGAGCACTAGTATTTCTTCTCATATGAAGACTTTCACCAGCTCGCACAAAGATTCTCAATGGCTCATGCGAGGACTTTTCATCCTTGCGCAAAGACTTGATTCCTCGCGCGAAGAAATCTGTGGCTCGCGTGAAGATTCTCATTCTCACGCAAAGATTCTCATTCTCGCGCAAAGATTCTCATCCTCGCGCAAAAGAGAATCATCCTCCTGCAAAGATTTGAATCATCACGCACCCAAAAACATAAAAACAAGGCTAGAAAAAGAATGAAACAAAGTTCCTCCACACCGGGGAGTACCGGATCCACTTTTCGAGGTAAGGACACTCGAATCCAAGCTAAGAGATGGACAACTAGAAGCAAAGTCTAACCATCTAAAATAATAGCAAGGGAAGAACAGAAGGAAACACTTCCATAAACTAAAGTAACATCGCAGTGAACATGAAAATAACCTCTTACATAGAAGCATAAATATCAAAGCAATAAACCAATTAACCAAACTAGGTACACAATTCCTCCCAACCATCAATGGTGTCATAGGACCATCATGGGCCCTAGCCATCCCCCGCGCATAACATCCCAAGCCACCAATTAGATCATCAGTGCTGTCGTGATAGGGACATCACTACTAAACATGCTACAATATAAGTAATGAAATCTAACATGCTAGTAGTAACATAAGATAACCCTGTAATCAGATAACATCATCTACTACATGCTAATCATCATAATGAGGAAAGCATTAAAACTAACATCATCTAAGCATGATAACATCATAATGAGAGCATAAATCACAAGAAGCATACTCTGTATACCAAAGTACCAAGTGACACATCCAGCAACGATCACGCTAGAACAATAGACCATCTCTGTACACCGGTCCCTAGCAGTGGTGAAGGTAGCTATGCCTCCCAACCATGTGGCACTCGTAGGTCCACACCCGTCGTGCTGATGGAGATAATGATCCAACCACACACACACAAAACAACAACCATGGCTAACACACACGCCAAGCAGTATGATGACTGAATCCAAGACATAAACAATGCATAAACTATAGGTCCTGGTCAGACACCTCAATGGGCTACTACATAGGGATTGACATCATGGAGAGTCGCTTGGCATCAACAAGCCCAAGCTCGGATCATGCGTTTCAACTCCTCAACAGAGGGCCCCGCATATACTTTTTATTATCTTAAATTTTATTACCACCCAATATTTTATTTAATTATCACTTACTTAAAACTTCCTCTACCAACCCTATGGGACTAAGGTCACCAGGCTACGAGATAGAAGCCGCCTCCATATGCTACCCTACCCTACCCATGCTCATCTAGCGATGAGTGCCCGTAGGCATGCAAACTCCCAACCCAACCCCAATGATCACAACTTCCAGAAGTACCACGGAAGATCGAGCCCCATAGGTCACCCGACAATGTACATGTGTGTGGCGCACCACCATCATAGAGATCATACACAAGGACAGGATGAGAATGCAAATAGAAGTCAATCGATCAAAAAATAGAATCGGGATGACGGATGCTACATGCATCCCAATGCAACAAAAGATGCAAAAGTGTTCTGACTGGTATCCAAATGGATCATCCAGGTCCACGAACCATAATGTGCCAAGAAAACCTTAGAAAACAGGGCAGCATGCAAAACGAGGTAAAAACTCCAAATTTTGGAAAAATTCCAAAATTAAAACCCATTTGGCCTTTGGGTTCAAAAACCCCAAAAATCCAAAAAAATTGAAAATGGACACCGTATGCAAAAACGGCCAGCATAACGGCCCAAAAACCCAAACCTCCATTTCAAAAATAGGTAAAACGTTCATACCCGACCAACCAGGTAGAACCAACAAATAGAAATGGAGGGGAACACTAGTTATCATCCTCCTAACATACAGCTACAAGAAACGAAAGTAAAAACAGAGTAAAACCAATAAAATGAGAAGGCCCTACCTGATGGAAAAAGGGCAGAAACTGAAACCTGCACAATAAAATAATCAATCCACCAAAACTGCTGAAACTGACGGCAAAGCAAGAACTCCGCGAGCTAAATCCAACAAGATCAACCTCACAAAGATCCCATGCTCACAGCTCCCAGAACGAACAAAACAAGAATCCTATAGAAGAGGATTTCCAAATTGCTCTCCAAATTTCAATTTCCAAATTATGATAAGTCCATAATGAATTCACTTTTCCAATATTTATTCATTTTGAGTGAATAGCTGATAATGAAAAATAGCTAGCTATAGTAGTTAAACTCCGAAACAACCCAAATGAAAATAGGTTATTATTCGTAATGGAAATTCACCTAAGGCAAAGTTGCCATAAATTAAATCCAAAAGATTAAAAACTCAAAAATCCAAAATTACAGAAAAACACTTAACACTTTCGCGACAAATGTGAACCTCTAAATGCACAGACATGTTCACTGGTCTAATCACATAATGCAATTGAGTTTGGATTTACTAATCACTGAAAGGTTTTAATATAAAACAAGTAAATAAGGATACATCAACCATATAGGAGCGACATTGGCAAAATATGAACAGCTGGATCACTAACTCCATAGGCCACTGCCAGGGATGTAATTCCTGCACACTAGAACACACCATCAAGTGCAATTGCATATAATATAATAGCCGAAGAAATTAAAGAATTTAAATAACTCATTAATCCATTTACACCACTCACATTTGCATTAATCATAAAAGACGAGAATGAAGTAAATAACCATAGTATAGAATCCATCTCATAACATAGTCAACAATTAGGTCCAATACATCATATCACCAGATAATCAATTATCTTAGATCTACTGTCATCTCAAAATAACATCAACATGCAAATATGATAAACTGAATAGCATAGTAACAAAGCATCTATGGTACGGAAATCAAAATATAACATTCGACCCTCAGGTCGTCTCAAGGTACAAATATCAAAAGAGTATCAAGTATCTCTCAAATCAAAAATAGACAAGGTACAGACTGCAAATACGAGAGGAACTACATGATCCTAAGCTTTTTAATCCTAAGAACAATAATAAAAGGGAGGGTGACAAAACTCCTATAGGAAAAAAGCCAGAAGAACCTACTATAGGCCAGGTTTTAGAAATGCTCAAGAAGATGAATCCCACTAGTTTCAATAAGCCAAATGTTGCTGAAAGACCCCCTGTGAATAACAACAATTTCAATAGGCAGCCTAGGATGCAAAATTACCCTTACACCACTCAGTGGAAAGATGGTAAACTAGTTCCCAGCCAAACCAAAAATGTGAAGGATAAGGGTACTCCAGACCCCCTGCAAAGGAACACTGTAAATATGAATGATGATGTACCATGGTGCATTATATGTCAATCACCTCACTCTACTGATTATTGTGTTGTTGCTCAGTCATTTGCCCAAGCCCAAGGAGTGCAAGCTGAAGAAGAAACAGAAGAGAAAAACCATGACGATATAAGCTGCAATATGGTGAGTATGTGTGATGATTTGATAGATTCTGATTCAGAAGAGCCTAAAAGTGATATTACTAGCCAAAGAATTTCTTACCAACTACATCATCAGCAAGTACTTTTAGATGATGAAGGGTATGATTCAGATAAGGTATGCAGTACATTTTCTGATGTAGGTCTTACAAGTTTAAGAATGCCCTCCAAGGATGAAATTGACAGAATTACAGCTAAAATGATTTCACAAGTCCATAGTAATTATAATTTGAGAAATAGAGCAATAAATAATGATGCAAGAAGGCCATCTAGTGTATTCATCAAGGACATCACTCATAAGATGAATGATCAAGACAAGAAATTCAATGTAGATGTGCCTAAAATCAAGGAGAACAAGGGTAAGAAATGGGAACCAAAGAAGAAGGTTCAATTTCAAATAAGTGAAGCAACAAAACCAATTGTGCAACCAAAGAAGTGAGAACCGGATGTTGTCAAGCAAAATGTGGTGCCTACTGCTCAAAAGACTCCGACTCTTGGTACTATTGTAAAACCTACTATGGTTGAACCTGTTGATATGATATCCATGTTATCTCAAATTCCTATAAAAGTGTCCTTTTTTGAACTTTTTAGAATTGAAGAGCATAAGAATAAGGCTTTGTCATGGTTGGGTGGAATAGCAAACAATAATATTATTGTTGATTAAACTATGTCCCAACAGACCCCATTAGTAATAGAGGATAGTGGTATCATATCCCAGATTCCTCAAATGTTTCTATTTGATTCCTTAGTAACATTCATAGAAGATATTGATCCTTTTTTCCTCAGTCTAATCATAAAAGAGAAGACCTTAAAAAATTGCATGATAGACTCAAGAGCTTCCAATACTATAATGCCTTTCAAAGTAATGGAAGCCTTAAGATTGAAGGTGGATACCAAGAAAGGCATATGTAGAGGGATGGATGCTAGAGAAGTCCCAGTCATAGGTACTATAAATGCCTTACCATTCAAACTGGTTGCATATCCTGAAGTAGAATTGACCATGTCTGTCCTTGTGGTAGATATACCTCCACACTACGAAATGTTACTCTCCAAAAAATGGAGTGCTGCCATGGGGGGAAGCCTACAATGTGATCTTACTTATGCCACTTTTCATATAGGGGACAAAGCTATCAGGGTAAATAGGGAACCAAGGGTTAACCATATCTTAGATGAAGAAATTGACAAAGATACCACTTGTTTCCTATATACTGGGATTAATGCTTTTAGGGATGAATTAATTATTCAAGAAGTTGAAAACTTACCTGCTATCATCGAAAATGAAGTTGAATGTTGCATGAATTCACCAAAATTATGGACAATGTTCTTTGATGGGGCTAGTTCTAAGGAGGGTGCAGGGGCAGGTGTAGTCTTTGTGTCCCCTGAAAATAACACTTTTAGGTATTCATTAACCTTGAAGTTTGCCTACACTAATAATATTGCAGAATATGAAGCATTGCTGCTAGGACTCAAAGTTGCCATACATCATAAAATTAAGAAATTATGTGTCATAGGGGATTCTGAACTAATTATCTCTCAGATCAAAGGAACCTACTCATCCAAGAATAGGAGATTGAAACAATATAGAAATGCAGTCTGGGATCAGATAGAATTCTTTGATGCATTTGGGATCTCATGTAGAGATAGGACCCAAAACAAGATGGCTGATCTGTTGGCAAATCTAGCAATCAAGCCAAAAGAAATATCATTTGCAGAAATCTCCTAGATTGAGGTACAAAATAGACCTTCCATACATGACAACATTGAAAATTGGCAAGTTTTTGAAGATGACAAAGATATTACAAAGTTTTTGTTAAATGAAGACAAGTATTACGGTCAGGAGATGGATTGCAGTGGACTGATTGAAACCATAAATGGGAAGGAAACCATTTTTGGTCAAGAAATAATGCAGTTGAAAATGAATAAGATGCCAAAGGGGTTAGTAGTCTTGGAAAATATTTTTGATAGTCAAGATAGAGTAAAATCAGGAGTTAACGACCCCAAACCCTAGGAGTTAGAAGAAATAAACTTTGGTACTGATGAAGTTCCTAAAAGGGTTTATATTGGCCAAAGTATGCCTGTTGAAATCAGGAAAACATTGATTGACCTACTTAGAAAATATAGACATGTTTTTGCTTGGTCATATGATGACCTTAAGGCTTACAAGGAGGATCTTTTCCAGCATGTCATACCATTGAAGGAAAATGTAAGACCTTTCAGGCAAAAACAGAGACCAATCAATCCTACCCTTGCCCAAAAAATGCAAGAAGAACTGACAAAACTAAGAGATGGTGGGATAATTAAACTGATCAGGCATTCCACCTAGGTTTTAAACTTTGTTCGTGTCAGGAAGATGAATGCAGATATTAGGCTTTGTGTTGATTTTAGAAATTTAAACATTGCATCTCTAAAAGACAATTATGGCTTACCTAATATGGAAGCCATGTTATAGCAAGTGACTGGCTCTGAATTGATGTCAATGATGGATGGTTTCTCTGGATATAATCAAGTTCTAGTAAAAGAAAGTGAACAGTTCAAGACAACCTTCACAACCCCATGGGGAACATAGGTGTATGTGAGGATGCCTTTTGGCTTGATTAATACAGGAGCTACCTTCCAAAGAGCCATGGATGTAGAATTTCATGAGTATATTGACAAATTTATGGTTGTGTACCAGGATGATCTTACAGTGTACTCTAATAAGGCTAAAGATCATTGCAAACATTTGGAAAAAAATCTTTATAAAGGCCTTGGAATATGGAGTATCTTTAAACCCAAAGAAATGCACATTCGAAGTCACAGAAGGAAAATTATTAGGACACATAGTGTCTAAGGATGGGGTAAAAATAGATCCTGAAAGGGTAGTAGCTATTGAAAAAGTCCCCAAACCAAAAAATGTGAAAGGAAATCAGTCCTTTTTTGGCCAAGTCAATTTTTTGAGGAGATTTGTTACCAATTTTGCTGAAATTAGTAGACCCATCTCAAAGATGCTCAAGAAGGGAGCCATTATAGATTAGAATGGTGAACCTTCACAAGCATTCCAGGATATAAAAACTGCAATAAAGAATGCTCCAGTATTGAGGACCCCTGATTGTGCAAAACCCATGCATATTTTCTCTTTTGCATCATTCCATACTGTAGCTGTAGTCTTATTATAAAAAAATCAAGAAAGATATGAGCAGCCTATTGCCTTTTTTAGTAATTCACTACAGCTTGCCGAACTTAAGTATGAGATAAATGAAAAGAAAGCATATGCTTTGGTAAAGGCTATAAAAGCTTTCAAAAGTTACTTGGTAGGTGTTACTATTATCGCTTTTGTACCTAGTGCGGCAGTCAAGGATATATTCTCTCAACAGGAAGTATCAGGTAGGAGGTGTAGATGGATCAATAGAATCCAAGAATTTAACATTGATATACAAATAACAAAGTTAGTTAGAGGTCAAGGTTTGGCCAAACTCATGGCTGAAACTAATCTAGAGGCTAATCAGATAAATCTGGTAAATGATGATCTCGGAGATGACTTATGTGACATGGACCAATATGATTGGTACACCAATGTCATATATTACTTGCAACATATGGCAGCTCCTCCCCATCTGCCTAAAAATGAAAAGAGGAATACTAAATTGCAAGCCATCAGGTATATAATTGTCCAAAATAACCTATGGTGGAGAAATTTTGAGGCAGTTCTGTTGAAGTGTGTTGATAAAGAAAAGGCAAAAGAGGTTTTGAAAGAAATGCATGCTGGAGTATGTGGGGGACACTACATGGCCAAAACTACTGTACATAAGATAATGAGAGCTGGATTTTGGTGGCCTTCCCTTTTTAAAGATGCACAAGTTATGGTTAGGAAATTTGACCCTTGTCAAAGGTTTGCTGGAAAGCTGAAGTTCTCAGGAAATACTCCATTGAAGCCAGTGGATATTCAAGTACCTTTTCAACAATGGGGTCTGGATTTCATAGGCAAGATTTTCCCCAAGTCTAGCACTGGCTGTTCTTGGATTTTGGTTGCCATTGACTACTTTACAAAATGGGTAGAGGCTATCCCCACAAGAAATGCAATAAGTAAAGTGGTAAATAATTTCCTGTTGAATAATATTATTTCTAGATTTGGATGTCCATAGAGAATTGTAATAGATAATGCTATGTGCTTTAGATCTGAGGAGTTCATCAAGTTTTGTGATAAATATGGAATGACAAGGTCATCATCTACTCCTTATTATCCACAAGGGAATGGAAAAGCTGAGTCCACAAATAAGAGCCTGTTGAAGGTCATTAAGAGAACTTTGGATGATAATAAAAAGGCATGGGATTCCAAGTTACAATTGGCAATATGGGCTGACAGAGTAACTATAAAGAAAGCAATTGGTGTAGCTCCATTTGATTTAGTGTATGGGATTCAAGCCAGAATGCCTTAGAACAACTTGATGGACTATACAATTACATCCACTTATATGATGAAGATACTAAAGATGAAATGCAAGAAAGAATGGATGAATTGGTAGGACTGACCAAAACTAGAAAAGAAGCATCTTTAAGGAACCAAGAGTTGCAATTGCAAGTCAAGACACTCTATGATAAAAGAATTGTAAGCAAAAAATTTGAAAATGGAGATTTAATCTTAATGTGGAATTCAAGAATTGAAGATAAAGGAAAACATGGCAAATTTGATCCTATTTGGTTGGGCCCATATCTCATTGAAAATAATTGGGGTGAATATTCTTATATACTCAAAGATATATTTGACAATATTCTTGAATTTCCAGTTCATGGAAAGTTCTTGAAGAGGTATTTTTCTTGAAAAATACTTATTTTCTTCTATGAATAGTATTTTTGGGGTTTCTTGTCGTTTTGTTTTTTCTGTAAATCCTTGTAAGTATCCTTGTGTAGTCTGGTTCATTGTTTTTGTGTGTTGCTTTGTGATCTCTGAAGAAGTTGTCATTTTTGCATCAAGTATGTGGTCTTCTCTACCATAAATTCTGAATTCTTGCATAGACTCAAGTAGTCTATCATCCCCAAACAGAGCCATTTTTGGTCTAACTTTTTGTGTAACAGAAAGTTTTTGTCCAATTGTAGAAAAAACCATAGGGTTTCTAAGTGAAACATAGGGTTTCTAGATAATCCATCCATTGGACTACCCATTGAAAAAACCTTATGAAAACCCTATGTTCTTCCTATTCATAAAGTGTCGGGCACAAAATTTTTGAATTTTCAAATGAGATGAATATTTTGTCACCTGTTATCATTGGTGCCCCCGAGATACCTTTCCTCTCATATTTCCCTAGCCATCTGATCTAAGTAGATCTACCATTGTCATTACCTTGCTAAGCAAAGATGGACACTTTTTATGTATGACAAGGTAGCAAAATGTTGAATACTCTACTAAACGAGACCATAAAATGAAGATACGTTGGTCAAAGCTTTGTTTTCTAACTGATTTATTATGCAGGTACACATTGAGATTACCATCAAAATAGGAAAGGGGACCCAGTAGAATATCTAAAATCAGAGCCAAAATGATGATTTTTTTGACGCTTCACTATCTTGCTATCAGAAAAATTATCCACTTCGTCATTAGCAAAGTAGTGAGGCCCCATGAAATCAAGAGCCAGTGACATTGCATTTTGCCGGTACCATGACTACACCAGGTGGCATGACAAGTAATAAATGCCATTGTCAGAATTAGTTTAAATAACAGAAATAATTATTTGATGCCTCCTTGCATTTCACAGTGCCAAAATTTGTTAAAGTGCTAGAGCACGCTACCTTGCTATAAAAAAACTTTGACATCTCGCCGTTAGCAAAGTAGCGAGGCCCCTTGAAATTGTATAGTCGGTGGGACCTTTGGTGACGTGGGATGCTATTTAAGACTATAGTAAAATTTTGAAAGGTGCCAACTATGCAGAGTTTCATATTTCATTAATGCCCTTCTAGTCAAATCTTGAATGTCAGATTGGGACAGAATCAAAAGACCTCACTACTTCACTTTTAAAAGTTGCATGCTCTTTAAGCTATGCGACATAGTGAATATGAATCAAAAGAATGCGTGCAGTTTCCTCACCCTTGATTAAACATATGATCAACGACCGTCATCTTCTCACTATGAAGAGTTGTGATGAAGATATCCATAGAGACATAGTGAATAGGGCCCACCACCTTCCTTCTGAGTAGGCCCAATAACATATCATCTGACTGATTTTGGATCAGATCGACGATTGTCATTGCTTTGCTATGGCAAGGTGCTCATTCTTTATGCATAACAAAATAGTGACGTGTCGACACATGTCCTCAGTTGCCAGTGGAGCAAGATATAAGTGCCATCAAGGAAAGAGTTATGTACGTAGTAAGTTCTCATTGGGTGAATTGATTAACATGTCAAATACAATGCCTAGTTGTTCTCTCTATATCACATGATTGTAGGATCTTTGAAAAGCGATGGCACAACTTAAAACACAAAATGTGGTGCCACTCTCTGTATTAATTAGACATGAAAGCATCATCCGTGGGAAAAAATAGAGTATAATACAGAGAGATTTCATCAGTTTCACCTTACGCAAGCAAAGATTTTGAGCCATTCTTATGCAGAAGCAATTACTGAAGGAAAGTGTGCCGAAGTCTAGTAGAATTTACAAAATTGTCTATTCATGAAAAGATTGCAGAAATACAGAGGAAAACATAGATGGAATTCAAGTAAGTAAGTACTACCATAATCTTCGTAGGCTTTTTAGTTCTATAAAAAATAGTCCAAGATGCCTTTGAAGAAGGGATTTTTAGGTCAAATAAACTATTTGGATAGAAATTTGCATGATGATTTGCTTGAATTGCTTCCTAAGTCTACTGTAGAGATAGTGCAAGTTAAAAGGTTAACCTCTCTGAACCCTAGGCTAAGGCTGATGGATTGTATGATAAGGGTAATTGGGTCCAGGATGCTCAAACTTCTCAAACTGGTTTGAGTTTGTTCAAAAAATGGTTTGCAGAGAGAAAATTATATGCCCCTCATGCCAATATATGGAATTTTGATCTTGGAAAGCTAGTTGTTCCCAGTGTATTTATGGATTATGAACTTCTTGAAGCTGTAGCAAAAAGTTATGATCAGGGCACTAAGGTAGTGACCAGAATGGATGGTGAGGTTTTAATTACCATCAGTCCAAAAGAAATTAGGAAAGTTTTCAGTTTGGGACCTCTCACTAGGTATCATGTGCCCATTGATTTGATAGAGTTAGAAAAATAATATATGTCCAAAAGGGATGTAGTTAGACAAGATGCACTGAAGGCCCACATAGGTAGAACTAGAAACCTACCAGCAATAACATCATCTTCTAAAGAACCTTTTAAGAAATCATGTTTTAATGCTAGGGTAGTAGAGATATGCAAGACCTTGTGCAGAGTCTTCAGAGAGGGTGAAGAAGATTTTATTCCTGTGAGCTTCATGTATATGATCACCCAAATCTCCTCTTTTGGTGTAGAAATAATTTTTGATTTTGCATCTTACCTAGCTAATGAGATTCATAATGGATTGGTGGGGATTGCAAAGGGCAAGGTGGAAAAGGTTTGGGGTCAGTACTCCCTATTGATGCATATGTTTCGATTTAAAGGGGTTACATATTTCGGTAAAGAAATGGTTTTAAATAGGGAAAAAGAGGGGGAAACACTACTACTTTAGTTATGGAGTGCAGACATGACTGGGGAAGAAAAAAATGCTAGTTTTGTTAGATTTGATAGGCACTTTGCTTCTAAGTTAAGATGCCTCATATTGAGTGACAATCCTAGAATTCCTAAGGCACTAATGCACCTTGTTAGGCCTATGGATAGACCCCATAGCCTAAAAGTTTCACATAATTGGGGAGATATCATCCTATATCCAGTCTCAACTATCATTAGGGTTTATGGATTCAAAGGGACACCCCATGTACTACCCTATCAGGTGCCTTTAAAGGTAGGAGTAGCTAAATTTATATGGCAGTTGGGAGGAGTGGAGGAGAGCTTTTTGCACAAAAGGGGAACAGGATCAATTTTTCCTACTTGTACTATAGCTCACCAGTTTGTAATAACTAAAGAAGGGTGGATCTTCCTCTACAAGTTTTTGGATTAGTATAAGATGGTAGTACCTTATGCTCATTTTTGCGACATTGAAGGTTTCTTTAATTCTGCTCTTAGACATAGGATCAAGCTTCATCCAAGTCAGCATCAATTCTGTTTCCCTGAATATATAATAAGGAATGAATATTCTCTCCAAGAGCAAGAAACAAAGAAAGAGAAATGGAGAGTCTATTCAAAAGTTTTGGAGTTTATTAATTGTTTTGACAAAGATTACATTCCTCTTAGTAATGCTACAACTAATTTAGATAGAATAAATAAGCTCATGAGTACATTCTCAGAAATAATGGAGGTGATGAATGAGAAGAAACAACATTTTATTGATTCTTTTCCAGATAAAGCTAGAGAAGTTATGAGGAAATTGAGTTTCACCCCTAACATAGGGGCAGGTCCACTGGTTGTGCGAAAGAGGATAGGATATACTGTTATTCGGGATAAAATGCCCATTGCAAACAAAGAAAAATAGATATTTGAATCTACTAGTACTGTCCTTGAAGAAAGACCCCCTAAACCTTGTCCCAAAAGAAGAAAAATAATAAGGGAAGAGGAATCCCATGATGAAGGTTACTCACCTTCCCAAAATCCACTGAGAATTGAGGAAGAGCAGGTCACCAATGAGCAAATTGAAAAAATGGGGTCACAAGGAGGTGTTTTTGTTACTCAACAAAAATTGATGAAGGGAAACCCTCGGAGCATCCTGTGCCAAGTTTTGAATTGACTGTAGAAGATTTTAGAGGAAGGGAATTAGACCCTATTTTGGAACAAGCCAGTCAACAATTTTTGTATGATAACAATTTTTTAAAATCTAGGGCTTTCCATCAGTTTGCATGGAGGGCAAACATGCACATTTTTGAACAAAGATGTAGGAATATGAAAATAGAGCATCTAGAAATGGATGAAGCCTCCATTTAGAATCAAATAAAGGAACAAATGATACAAGAGTTCCAGAATATAACCCCTGAAGAGGGTAGACAGATGGTGAAAGATGCAAATATTTTATTATTTCCCAATTGCGATATTGCTGATGCGTTAATTTTTAATTTTGTGTCAAATAATTTAGGATTACAGGATCCAGATAAAGAGGAATTCTTGGGAACAACATTTAGTAATTATCAAGGTGCCCTTGTTATGTGGTCATTAAGAAGAGGATCTAGGACTACTCTATTAAAGCTTGATGATTCAGGATTAATAGGCAGCATCATTGTGAGGAGGGTCGCAGATACTTCACATGTATAGGCAGCCCACATGAATGTGGATTATTCTAAATTTTCCTTGGCCACTACAGAAAAAGAAGAAAAGGAAATGACTAATCTGTAGAGTAAGTATGAAATAGTGGTGGATGCCTACAATCAAGAAGTAAAAAGAAGAATTGAGCTGGAAAACAAGGTATCTCAATTGGAGAAGATACTTGGGAAAAGAAAGGTGGGAGAATCCAGTACACTTAGAATTGCATACCCTCCACAGTCATTTTTTGGATCAACCCCTATCATTGAAATACCTGACACCTCTGAAAGGCCCTAATTCTATGCTGTAGAGGACTTTGAAGTACAAAAAACCAAATTACATGAGTTGTAGATAGAATTTAGAAATCAACAGGAAGAAAAATTAAAGTAGGGTGTGGTATATTTGAGGGATAAAATACAATGGTCAACTTTTTATGATCAGTTGACAAGAATTGTAACCCTCGTGGATGAGTTGAACAGAGATAGGGATAAACTGACTCTTCTTGCACAGAAATGGAGGGAGAGAAATAATGATATTAAAATCATATTTATATCTACAGTTCAAATGCCTTATCATCAAGTTGAGAAGATTTTTGATTTATTAAATAAGTTAGAGAATTTTGATGATGAAAGAGATTCTTACAGAGAAGATTAACACTCTGTTTTTCCCAATATATGGCTGAAAAATTCACTTTATTTCCTTGTCCTTTAGAATCTATTGATACAATAAAGGAAAAGGAAAAGTGGAAAAGGGAGTTGGACGAGTTATTTAATGAAAGAATAATAAACATCATGAGTGAGACTGGCCACTGGTTCTGGGCAAAGACAAATGAAGAGCTAGTAAAATACAATTATTTTATACTGCTATGAGAAAAGAATTTGATGATTTAGAAGAAAGTGCAAATTTTTTAATAAAGATACAAAGAGAAGCTCTAAGTTTTGATTGGCCAGATGATGATGCTTTTAATAAATGGAAAAATCAGCTTTTGGAACAGATGTCAGGAGACGATGAGGAGAAAGATGCAAAAGTAACAGTTACCTTTGTAGTTAGTAATGAAGACGTGGAAGATCCCCAGGTTAAAGTGAGTTTGTAGGTAACTGAAGATGATACATCACTTTTAGACCTCATGGCTATGTACTCTAAGGATGAAGAATGATTGTAAGATCAGATCATATTTCTTGTCTTAGAAACAAGGGACCCACATAACAGAAAGGGACCCACCAAAGAATTGTTTGATGTAATAAGCCTTTCTGTTATTTTGTTCTTGTTTTTTTGACAGAAGTGTATGTGAGTGCCTTTTAAAAGGACACCTGTCATTTGTCTTTAGCCTGAACCTTGTTGCATCTCACAATATTTAAGTGAGATCCCAAGGCTAAAGAAGGGTCTGAATTCTATTTCTTCTAAGTATTATGCTTAGTCTGGTTTTTGGTCCAAATTTTGAAAGCAAGTTTGTAATGTATTTTTCTGCAAATTCTCTGAGAATACATGAATATAGAATGAGCTGTGTTTCTTTCTGAAGGCCATTCTGAGTCTATTGTAAAGGATATACCATTTTCAAAGGAAATGAATACAAACTATGAACTGTCCCCATATCAGTTCTTTCTGAATTTTGTCTCCTTTTAAATATTTAGCTACCTTGATTTTTGTATGAGTAAAAGCTTGTGCAATTGAATGCAATCTAGTTAGGTTGTATATCCATTTATCATTGTTGTTAATTCAATGGATTAAATAAAGGCTTTGGTGAATGTGATGAGATTCCTTAAGTATTGAAAAGGACTTTGAATGATAAGTTCTGATAAGAATTGCTGATAGAATTTGTTGTAAGGCAACAAATTAGATCTAAAAATTTTCTATAGACTCTGAACCACTATGGATTAGGCATTGATCAAGTTATTTCAGCTAAAGGAAAAATATATTATAAATGGTTATTCAAATGCATCATCAAATAAAATTTTACTTTTATTTCCTGTAGATCTTCAAAGTTGGCCAGCACTTGTCTGCATGGAATGTTTTAGCTTTAGTTAGCCATTGTTGTTAAAAACATTTGCAGATCTATAGAAGAATTCTTGGCCATATCTATTTTATGGGATGTGTTTACCAAGTTAGTAAGAATCATGTATATGTTTGAGGATCTTGAAATGAGAATCAGAATGAAACTAAGAATAATCCTCATACAATTGTTCCAATTTTGAACCATCCTTGGGTATACCCACCCTAGTTTTGCAGAGCCAAAAGAGTAGAAAACCATCTGTGGTTTTGTTGAAGCTGGGTCCAAATACCTTACATATGCCATTGTTAATAAGAATAGGATAGTCTTTAGATTGTGTATGTACTATCATTTTGGTATTAAGCATTTTGTCCCGTAGTATTTAGTACTTTTTAAAACACCAACAAAATGGCAACTCTATTGGGGAGTTGTCCAACACATCTGTAAAAAAGTACTGCAGTTTTCTTTGGTCCTACTGTGTACGTGTGTGTCATATGATCTATGTTTTGCCCGTGGTTATAAGGGAATCTTTTAGTGTCAAACCTTGAGAATTTAAAGAAAATAGAGCCCAAGTACCATTTCTACACACTGACGTACCCATCCTATCCAAGTGTCTTATCTAACAAGAAAGAGTTACAGTCTTACTACCTCATGGAGTGATTTGGAGAATTTGTTCAAAGAGCAATATGGGGACAATACTAATGTAGGATTCATGTTGAACAAGTTCAACAATATCAAGAAGAATCCAAATGAGTCCACATTTGATTTCAATGTGAGATTCCAAAAGGGTATGTACAAACTTTTTCAATTCATGAGGTTAAATGAAGACGTCTCTCTCACAAACTATTTCATTGCTTTTGATAGCAAAATGGCTTATCAATTAAGGGATAAAGATCCTAAAACTTTAAGAGATACCTATAGAGTTGCAGTAAATATAGAGAATAATAGAAAGGCATCTGGAAAACTAGTTAGGAGGGATGATCCTAAGCTTTTTAATCTTAAGAACAATAATAAAAGGGAGGGTGACAAAACTCCTATAGGAAGAAAGCCAGAAGAACCTACTATAGGCCAGGTTTTAGAAATGCTCAAGAAGATGAATCCCAAAAGTTTCAATAAGCCAAATGTTGCTGAAAGACCCCCTGTTAATAACAATAATTTCAATAGGCAGCCTAGGATGCAAAATTACCCTTACACCACTCAGTGGAAAGATGGTAAACAAGTTCCCAACTAGAGCCAAAATGTGAAGGATAAGGGTACTCCAGACCCCTTGCAAAGGAACACTGTAAATATGAATGATGATGTACCATGGTGCATTATATGCCAATCACCGCATTCTACTGATTATTGTGTTGTTGCTCAGTCATTTGCCCAAGCCCAAGGAGTGCAAGCTGAAGAAGAAATAGAAGAGAAAAACCATGATGATATAAGCTGCAATATGGTGAGTATGTGTGATGATTTGATAGATTCTGATTCAGAAGAGCCTGAAAATGATATTACTAGCTAGAGAATTGCTTACCAACTACATCATCAGCAAGTACTTTCAGATGATAAAGGGTATGATATAGATACAGTATGCAGTACATTTTTTGATGTAGGTCTTACAAGTTTAAGAATGCCCTCCAAGGAGGAAATTGATACAATTAAAGGAAAAATGATTTCACATGTCCATAGTAATTATAATTTGAGAAATAGAGCAATAAATAATGATGCAGGAAGGCCATCTAGTGTATTCATCAAGGACATCACTCATAAGATGAATGATCAAGACAAGAAAGTCAATGTAGATGTGCCTAAAATCAAGGAGAACAAGGGTAAGAAATGGGAACCAAAGAAGAAGGTTTAATTTCAGATAAGTGAAGCAACAAAACTAGTTGTGCAACCAAAGAAGTCAAAACCGGATGTTGTCAAGCAAAATGTGGTGCCTACTGCTCAAAAGGCTCTGACTCTAGGTACTATTGTAAAACCTACTATGGTTGAACCTGTTGATATGATATCCATGTTATCTCAAATTACTGTAAAAGTGCCCTTGTCTAAACTTTTTAGAATTGAAGAGCATAAGAATAAGGCTTTGTCATGGTTGGGTGGAATGGCAAACAATAATATTATTGTTGATCAAACTATGTCCAAATAGACCCCATTAGTAATAGAGGACAGTGGTATCATATCCCAGATTCCTCAAATGTTTCTAGATGATTCCTCAGTGGCATTCATAGAAGATATTGATCCTATTTTCCTTAGTCTAATCATAAAAGGGAAGACCTTAAAAAATTGCATGATAGACTCAAGAGCTTCCAATACTATAATGCCTTTCAAAGTAATGGAAGCCTTAGGATTGAAGGTGGATACCAAGCAAGGCATATGCAGAGGGATGGATGCTAGAGAAGTCCCAGTCATATGTACTATAAATGCCTTACCATTCAAACTGGTTGCATATCCTGAAGTAGAATTGACCATGTCTGTCCTTGTGGTAGATATACCTCCACACTATGGAATGTTACTCTCTAGAAAATGGAGTGTTGCCATGGGGGGAAGCCTACAATGTGATCTTACTTATGCCACTTTTCATATAGGGGACAAAGCTGTCAGGGTAAATAGGGAACCAAGGGTTAACCACATCTTAGGTGAAGAAATTGACAAAGATACCACTTGTTTCCTAGATACTGGGATTAATGCTTTTAGGGATGAATTAATTATTCAAGAAGTTGAAAACTTACCTGCTATCATCAAAAATGAAGTTGAATGTTGCATGAATTCACCAAAATTATGGACAATGTTCTTTGATGGGGCTAGTTCTAAGGAGGGTGCAGGGGCAGGTGTAGTCTTTGTGTCTCCTGAAAATAACACTTTTAGGTATTCATTCACCTTGAAGTTTGCCTGCACTAAAAATATTGCAGAATATGAAGCATTGCTGCTTGGACTTAAAGTTTCCATACATCATAAAATTAAGAAATTATGTGTCATAGGGGATTCTGAACTAATTATCTCTCAAATCAAAGGAACCTACTCATCCAAGAATAGGATATTGAAACAATATAGAAATGCAATCTGGGATTAGATTGAAAATTGGCAGGTTTTTGAAGATGACAAAGATATTACAAAGTTTTTGTTAAATGAAGACAAGTATTACGGTCAGGAGATGGATTGCAGTGGACTGATTGAAACCATAAATGGGAAGGAAACCATTTTTGGTCAAGAAATAATGCAGTTGAAAAAAAATAAGATGCCAAAGGGGTTAGTAGTCTTGGAAAATATTTTTGATAGTCAAGATAGAGTAGAATCAAGAGTTAACGACCCCAAACCCCAGGAGTTAGAAGAAATAAACTTTGGTACTGATGAAGTTCCTAAAGGGGTTTATATTGGCCAAAGTCTGCTTGTTGAAATTAGGAAAACATTGATTGACCTACTTAGAAAATACAGACATGTTTTTTCTTGGTCATATGATGACCTTAAGGCTTACAGGGAGGATCTTTTCCAACATGTCATACCATTGAAGGAAAATGTAAGACCTTTCAGGCAAAAATAGAGACCAATCAATCCTACCCTTGCCCAAAAAATGCAAGAAGAACTGACAAAACTAAGAGATGGTGGGATAATTAAACTAATTAGGCATTCCACCTAGGTTTCAAACTTGGTTCCTGTCAGGAAGAAGAATGGAGATATTAGGCTTTGTGTTGATTTGAGAAATTTAAACATTGCATCTCTAAAATACAATTATGGCTTACCTAATATGGAAGCCATGTTACAGCAAGTGACTGGCTCTAAATTGATGTCAATGATGGATGGTTTCTTTGGATATAATCAAGTTATAGTAAAAGAAAGTGAACAGTTCAAGACAACCTTCACAACCCCATGGGGAACATATGTGTATGTGAGGATGCCTTTTGGCTTGATTAATGCATGAGCTACCTTCCAAAAAGCCATGGATGTAGCATTTCATGAGTATATTGACAAATTTATGGTTGTGTACCAGGATGATCTTACAACATACTCTAATAAGGCTGAAGCTCACTGAAAACATTTGGAAAAAATCTTTATAAAAGCCCTGGAATATGGAGTATCTTTAAACCCAAATAAATGCACATTCGAAGTCATAGAAGGAAAATTATTAGGACACATAGTGTCTAAGGATGGGGTAAAAATAGATCCTGAAAGGGTAGTAGCTATTGACAAAGTCCCCAAACGAAAAAATGTGAAAGGAAATCAATCCTTTTTTGGCCAAGTCAATTTTCTGAGGAGATTTGTTACCAATTTTGCTGAAATTAGTAGACCCATCTCAAAGATGCTCAAGAAAGGAGCCGGTATAGATTGGAATGGTGAACCTTTACAAGAATTCTAGGATATAAAAATTGCAATAAATAATGCTCCAGTGTTGAGGACCCCAGATTATGGAGAACCCATGCATATTTTCTCTTTTGCATCATTCCATACTGTAGTTGCAGTCTTATTACAAAAAAATCAAGAAGGATATGAGCAACCTATTGCCTTTTTCAGTAAGTCACTATAGCCTGCTAAACTTAAGTATGACATAAATGAAAAGCAAGTATATACTTTGGTAAAGGCTGTAAAAGATTTCAGAAGTTACTTGGTAGGTGCTACTATTATCGCTTTTGTACCTAGTGATGCAGTCAAGGATATATTCTCTCAATAGGAAGTATCAGGCAGGAGGTGTAGATGGATCAATAGAATCTAGGAATTTAACATTGATATACAAATAACAAAGTTAGTAAGAGGTCAAGGTTTGGCCAAACTCATGGCTGAAACTAATCTAGAGGCTAATCAGATAAATCTAGTAAATGATGATCTCAGAGCTGACTTATGTGACATGGACCAATGTGATTGGTACACCAATGTCATATATTACTTGCAACATATGGAAGCTCCTCCCCATCTACCTAACAATGAAAAGAGGAATACTAAATTGCAAGCCATTAGGTATATAATTGTCCAAAATAACCTATGGTGGAGAAATTTTGAGGGAGTTTTGTTGAAGTGTGTTGATAAAGAAAAGGCAAAAGGGGTTTTGAACGAAATGCATCCTGGAGTATGTGGGGGACACTACATGGCCAAAACTACTGCACATAAGGTAATGAGAGACTGGATTTTGGTGGCCTTCCCTTTTTAAAGATGCACAAGTTATGGTTAGGAAATGTGACCCTTGTCAGAGGTTTGCTGGAAAGTTGAAGTTCTCAAGAAATACTCCATTGAAGCCAGTGGAGATTCAAGCACCTTTTCAACAATGGGGTCTGGATTTCATAGGAGAGATTTTCCTCAAGTCTAACACTGGCTATTCTTGGATTCTAGTTGCCACTGACTACTTTACAAAATGGGTAGATGCTATCCCCAAAAGAAATGCAACAAGTAAAGTGGTAAAATAATTTTCTATTGAATAATATTATTTCTAGATTTGGATGTCCATAGAGAATTGTAATAGATAATGCTATGTGCTTCAGATCTGAGGAGTTCATCAATTTTTGTGATAAATATGGAATGACAAGGTCATCATCTGCTCCTTATCATCCACAAGGGAATGGACAAGTTGAGTCCACAAATAAGAGGCTGTTGAAGGTCATTAAGAGAACCTTGGATGATAATAAAAAGGCATGGAATTCCAAGTTACAGTTAGTAATATGGGATGACAGAGTAACTATAAAGAAAGCAATTGGTGTAGCTCCATTTGATTTAGTGCATGGGATTCAAGCCAGAATGCCTCAGAACAACTTGATGGGAATATACAATTACATCCAATTATATGATGAAGATACTACAGATGAAATGCAAGAAAGAATGGATGAATTGGTAGGAGTGACCGAAACTAGAAAAAAAGCATCTTTAAGGAACCAAAGGTTGCAATTGCAAGTCAAGACACTCTATGATAAAAGAAATGTAAGCAAAAAATTTGAAAATGGAGATTTAATCTTAATGTGGAATGTAAGAATTGAAGATAAAGGAAAACATGGAAAATTTGATCCTATTTGGTTGGGCCCACATCTCATTGAAAATACTTGGGGTGAAGATTCTTATATACTCAAAGATATATTTGACAATATTCTTGAATTACTAGTTCATGGACAGTTCTTGAAGAGGTATTTTTCTTGAAAAATACTTATTTTCTTCCATGAACAGTAGTTTTAGGGTTTCCTGTCATTTCATTTTTTCTGTAAATCCTTGTAAGTATCCTTGTGCAGTCTAGTTCCTTGTTTTTGTGTGTTGCTTTGTGCTCTCTGAAGAAGTTGTCATTTTTCCATCAAGTATGTGGTTTTCTCTCTCATAGATTCTAAATTCTTGCATAGACTCAAGTAGTCTATCATCCCCAAACAGAGCCAATGTTGGTCTGACTTTTTGTGTAACAAAATGTTTTTGTCCAATTGTAGAAAAAACCATAGGGTTTCTAGGTGAAACATAGGGTTTCTGGATCATCCATCCATTGGGCTACCCTTTGAAAAAACCTTATGAAAACCCTACATTCTTCCTATTCATAAAGTGTCGGGTGCAAAATTTTTGAATTTTCAAATGAGACAAATATTCTGTCACCTTTTATCTTCTGTGCCCCCCGAGATACCTTTCCTCTCATATTTCCCCAGCCGTCTGATCTAAGTAGATCTACCATTTACGTTACCTCGCTAAGAAAAGATGGACACTTTTTATGTATGGCGAGGTAGTGAAGTGCTGAATAATATACTAAACGGGACCGCAAAATAAAAAAACGGCATTCGGCGCTTTATTTTCTGACTGATTTATTATGCAGGTACACATTAAGATCACTATCAAAACAGGAAAGGGGACCCAATAGAATGTCTAAAATTAGAGCTGAAATGATGATTTTTTTGACGCTTCGCTATCTCACTGTCAAAAAAATTATCCACTTTGTCGTTAGTGAAGTAGCAAGGCCCCGTGAAATCAAGAGCCGGTGACATTGCATTTTGCCGGTACCGTGACTACACCAGGTGGCATGACAAGTAATAAATGTCTATGTTAGAAGCAGTTTAAATAAAAATAATAATTATCTGATGCCCCCTTGCATTTCATGGTGCCAAAATTCATTAAAGTGCAAGAGCTCGCTACCTCACTATCAAAAAACTTGGACATCTCACCGTTAGCGAAGTAGTGAGGCCCCATGAAATTGCAAAGTCGATGGGACCTTTGGTGATGTGGGATGATATTTAAGACTGCAGTAAAATCTTGAAAGGTGCCAACTATGCAGAGTTTCATATTTCATCAATGCCCTTCTGGTCAGATCCTGAGCGTCAGATTGGGACGAAATCAATAGTCCTCGCTACTTCGCTTTGAAAAGTTGCATGCTCTTTAAGCTATGTGACATAGCGAATATGAATCAAAAGAATGCGTGCAATTTCCTCACCCTTGATTAAACATATGATCAATGACCATCGTCTTCTCTCTATGAAGAGTTGCCAAGAAGATATCCATAGTGACATAGCGAATAGGGCCCACCACCTTCTTTCTGAGTAGGCCCAATAACATATCTTCTGACTGATTCTGGATCAGATCAACGGTTGTCACCCCTTCGCTATGGCAAGGTGCTTGTTCTTTATGCATAACAAAATAGCGATGTGTTGACACATTTCCTCAGTTGCCAGTAGAACCAAATATAAGCACCATTAAGGAAAGAGTTATGTACATGGTAAGTTCTCATTGGGTGAATTGATTAACATGTCAAATGCAATGCCTAGTTGTTCTCTCCGTATCACATGATCATAGGATCTTTGAAAATTGATGGCGCAACTTTAAACACAGAATGTGGTGCCACTCTCTATATTAATTAGACATGAAAGCATCATCCGTGGGAAAAAATAGAGTATAATACAGAGAGATTTCATCAATTTCACCTTACGCGAGCAAAGATTTTGAGTCATTCTTGTGCAGAACCAATTATTGAAGGAAAGTGTACCAGAGTTTGGTAGAATTTGCAAAATTGTCTGTTCGTAGAAAGATTGCAGAAATACAGAGGAAAACACAGATGGAATTCAAGTAAGTAAGTACTACCATAATCTTCATAGGCTTTTTAGTTCTGTAAAAAATAGTCCAAGATGCCTCCGAAGAAGGGATTTTCAAGTCAAATAAACTATTTGGATAGAAATGTGCATGATGATTTGCTTGAGTTGCTTCCTATGTCTACTGTAGAGACAGTGCAAGTTAAAAGGTTAACCTCTCTGAACCCTAGGCTAAGGATAGCTGATGGATTGTATGATAAGGGTAATTGGGTCTAGGATGCTCAAACTTCTCAAACTGGTTTGAGTTTGTTCAAAAAATGGTTTGCAGAGAGAAAATTATATGCCCCTCATGCCAATATATGGAATTTTGATCTTGGAAAGCTAGTTGTTCCCAGTGTGTTTATGGATTATGACCTTCTTGAAGCTGTAGTGAAAAGTTAAGATCAGACCACTAAGGTAGTGAGAAGAATGGATGGTGAGGTTTTAATTACCATCAGTCTAGAAGAAATTAGGGAAATTTTCAATTTGGGACCTCTCACTAGGTATCATGTGCCCATTGATTTGATAGAGTTAGAAAAAGAATATATGTCCAAAAGGGATGTAGTTAGACAAGGTGCATTGAAGGCCCACATAGGCAAAATTGGAAACCTACCAACAATAACATCATCTTCTAAAGAACCTTTTATGAAATCATATTTTAATGCCAAGGCAATAGAGATACATAGGACCCTGTGCAGAGTCTTCAGAGAGGGTGAAGAAAATTTTATTCCTATGAGCTTCATGTATATGACCACCCAAATCTCCTCTTTCGGTGTAGAAATAATTTTTTATTTTGCATCTTACCTGGCTAATGAGATTCACAATGGATTGGTGGGGATTGCAAAGGGAAAGGTGGAAAAGGTTTGGGGTCAGTACTCCCTATTGATGCATATGTTTCTATTTAAAGGGGTTACATATTTCGGTAAAGAAATGGTTTTAAATAGGGAAAAAGAGGGGGAAGCACTACCAGTTCAGTTATGGAGTGCAAACATGACTAGGGAAGTAGAAAATGCTAGTTTTGTTAGATTTGATAGGCACTTTGCTTCTAACTTAACATGCCTCATATTGAGTGACAATCCCAAAATTCCTAAGGAACTAATGCACCTTGTTAGGCCTATGGACATACCCCATAGTCTAAAAGTTTCACATAATTGGGGAGATATCATCCCATATCTAGTCTCAAATGTCATTAGGGTTTATGGATTCAAAGGGACACCCCATGTACTACCCTATCAGGTGCCTTTAAAGGTAGGAGTAGCTAAATTTTTATGGCAGTTAGGAGGAGTGGATGAGACCTTTTTGCACAAAAGGGCAACATGATCAATTTTTCCTACTTGCACTGTAGCCCACTAGTTTGTAATAACTAAAGAAGGGTGGATCTTCCTCTACAAATTTTTGGATCAGTATAAGATGGCAGTATCTCATGCTCATTTTTGTGACATAGAAGGTTTCTTTAATTCTACTCTTAGACATAGGATCAAGCTTCGTCCAAGTCAGCATGAATTCTATTTCCCTAAAGATATAATAAGGAATGAATATTCTCTCTAGGACCAAGAAACAAAGAAAGAGAAATGGAGAGTCTATTCAAAAGTTTTGGAGTTTATTAATTGTTTTGACAAAGATTACAGTCCTCTTAGTAATGCTGCAACTAATGCAGATAGATTAATAAGCTCATGAGTACATTCTCAAAAATAATGGAGGTGATGAATGAGAAGAAACAACATTTTATTGATTCTTTTCCAGATAAAGCCAGAGAAGTTATAAGGAAATTGGGTTTCACCCCTAACATAAGGGAAGATCCACTGGTTTTGCAAAAGGGGACAGAATATACTGTTATTCGGGATCAGATGCCCATTGTAAACAAAAAAAAATAGATATTTGAATCTACTAGTACTGTCCTTGAAGAAAGACCCCCTAAACCTTGTCCCAAAAGAAGAAAAATAATAAGGGAAGAGGAATCCCATGATGAAGCTTACTCACCTTCCCAAACTCCACTGAGAATTGAGGAAGACCAGGTCACCAATGAGCAAATTGAAAAAATGGGGTCACAAGGAGGAGTTTTTGTTACTCAACCAAAAATTGATGAAGGGAACCCCTAGGAGCCTCATATGTCGAGTTTTGAATTGACTGTAGTAGATTTCAGAGGAAGGGAATTAGACCCTATTTTGGAACAAGCCAGTCATCAATTTTTGTCTTATAACAGTTTTGTAAAATTTAGGGCTTTCCATCAGTTTGCATAGAGGGCAAACATGACATTTTTGAACAAAGATGTAGGAATATGAAAATAGAGCATCCAGAAATGGATGAAGCCTCCATTCAGAATCAAATAAAGGAACAAATGATACAAGAGTTCCAGAATATAACTCATGAAGAGGGTAGATAGATGGTGAAATATGCAAATATTTTATTACTGCCCAATTGGGATATTGCTGATGCGTTAATTTTTAATTCTGTGTCAAATAATTTTGGATTATAGGATCCAAATAAAGAGGAATTCTTGGGAACATTATTTAGTAATGATCAAGCTGCCCTTGTTATGTGGTCATTAAGAAGAGGATCTAGGACTACTCCATTACAGCCTAATGATTTAGGATTAACAGGGAGCATCATTGTGAGGAGGGTTGCAGATACTTCACATGTACAAGCAGCCCACATGAATGTGGATTATTCTAAATTTTCCTTGGCCACTACAGAAAAAGAAGAAAAGGAAATGACTAATCTGCAGAGTAAGTATGAAATAGTGGTGGATGCCTACAATCAAGAAGTAAAAAGAAGAATTGAGCTAAAAAATAAGGTATCTCAATTGGAGAAGATACTTGGGAAAAGAAAGGTGGGAGAATCCAATACACTTAGAATTACATACCCTCCACAATCATTTGTTGGATCAACCCCTATCATTGAAATACCTGACACCCCTGAAAGGCCCCAATTCTATACTGCAGAGGACTTTGAAGCAGAAAAAACCAAATTACATGAGTTGTAGATAGAATTTAGAAATCAACAGGAAGAAAAATTAAAGCAGGGTGTGGTATATTTGAGGGATAAAATACAATGGTCAACTTTTTATGATCAGTTGACAAGAATTGTAACCCTC
Organism: Cupressus sempervirens; assembly: GCA_028749045.1. Taxonomy (NCBI): domain Eukaryota; kingdom Viridiplantae; phylum Streptophyta; class Pinopsida; order Cupressales; family Cupressaceae; genus Cupressus; species Cupressus sempervirens. The sequence goes on from CM053790.1 coordinate 416,125,268, forward strand.
GTGGATGAGTTGAACAGAGATACGGATAAACTGACTCTTCTTGCACAGAAATGGAGGGAGAGAAATAATGATATTACAATCATATGTATATCTGAAGTCCAAATGCCTTATCATCAAGTTGAGAAGATTTTTGATTTATTAAATAAGCTAGAGAATTTTGATGATGAAAGAGATTCTTTACAGAGAAGTTTAACACTCTATTTTTTCCAATATATGGCTGAAAAATTCACTTTATTTCCTTGTGCTTTAGAATCTATTGATACAATAAAGGAAAAGGAAAAGTGGAAAAGGGAGTTGGATGAGTTATTTAATGAAAGAATAATAAACATCATGAGTGAGACTGGCCACTGGTTCTGGGAAAAGACAAATGAAGAGCTAGTAAAAATATAGTTATTTTATACTGCTATGAGAAAAGAATTTGATGATTTAGAAGAAAGTGCAAATTCTTTAATAAAGATACAAAGAGAAGCTCTAAGTTTTGATTGGCCAGATGATGATGCTTTTAATAAATGGAAAAATTAGTTTTTGGAACAGATGTCAGGAGACAATGAGGAGGAAGATGCAAAAGTAACAGTTACCCTTGTAGTTAGTAATGAAGACATGGAAGATCCCCAGGTTAAAGTGAGTTTGCAGGTAACTGAAGATGATACATCACTTTCAGACCTCATGGCTATGTACTCCGAGGATGAAGAATGATTGTAAGATCATATCATATTTCTTGTCTCAGCAACTGAGAAGCATAACAGAAAGGGGCCCACCAAAGAATTGTTTGATGTAATAAGCCTTTCTGTTATTTTGTTCTTGTCTTTTTGACAGAAGTGTATGTGAGTTCCTTTTAAAAGGACACCTATCATTTGTCTTTAGCCTAAAGCTTGTTGCATCTCACACTATTTAAGTGAGATCCCAAGGCTAAAGAAGGGTCTAAATTCTATTTCTTCTAAGTATTATGCTTAGTCTGGTTTTTGGTCCAAATTTTGAAAGGAAGTTTGTAATGTATTTTTCTGCAAATTCTCTGAGAATACATGAATATAGAATGAGTTGTGTTTCTTTCTGAAGGCCATTCTGAGTCTATTGTAAAGGATATACCATTTTCAAAGGAAATGAATACAAACTATGAACTATCCCCATATCAGTTCTTTCTGAATTTTGTCTCCTTTTAAATACTTAGCTACCTTGATGTTGTATGAGTAAAAGCTTGTGCAATTAAATACAATCTACTTAGGTTGTATATCCATTTATTATTGTTGTTAATTCAATGGATTAAATAAAGGCTTTGATGAATGTGATGAGATTCCTTAAGTATTGAAAAAGATTTTGAATGATAAGTTCTGATAAGAATTGCTGATAGAATTGTTGTAAGGCAACAAATTAGATCTAAAAATTTGCTATAGACTCTGAACCCCAATGGATTAGGCACTGATCAAGTTATTTCAGCTGAAGGAAAAATATATTATAAATGGTTATTCAAATGCATGATCAAATCAAATTTTACTTTTATTTCCTATAGATCTTCAAAGTTGGCCAGCACTTGTCCACATGAAATGTTTTAGCTTTAGTTAGCCATTGTTGTTAAAAACATCTACAGATCTATAGAAGCATTCTTGGCCATATCTATTTTATGGGATGTGTTTACCAAGTTAGTAAGAATCATGTATATGCTTGAGGATCTTGAAATGAGAATCAAAATGAAACTAAGAATAATGCTCATATAATTGTTCTAGTTTTGAATCATCCCTAGGTATACCCACCCTGGTTTTGCAGAGCCAAAAGAGTAGAAAACCATCTGTGGTTTTGTTGAAGTTGGGTCCAAATACCTTACATATGCCAGTGTTAGTAAGAATAGGCTAGTCTTTAGATTATGTACGTACTGTCATTTTGGTATTAAGAATTTTTTCGCTTAGTAGTTTTTGTACTTTTTAAAACACCAACAGTATCTATGTATATGGATGTGTGCATGCATGCATCCATTCATACATACATGTATCCATGTATATGCATCCATCCATACATACATGTATTCATGTATAAGCATGCATGCATACATACATGGATCTATCTATGTATGTATGCATGTACATGCATCCATCCATTCATACATGTATCCATGTATATGCATGCATGCATACCTACATGTATCTATCTATGTATGTATCCATGTAGATGCATGCATGCATACATACATGTATCCATACATGCATGTATCTATGGATGTATGCATGTATACATAGATGCATGCATGAATGTATGCATGTATATGTATGTATTCATGCATCCATCCATACATACATGTAGCTATGTATATGAATGCATGTATGCATGCATCCATACATGCATACATACATGGATCTATCTATGTATGTATGCATGTACATGCATCCATCCATACATACATGTATCCATGTATATGATGCATGCATACACGTATCTATGCATATGCATGCATGCTTGCATACATGCATGTATCTATGTATGTACGCATGTATACATAGATGCATGCATGTATGTATTCATGTATATGTATGTATGCATGTATATGTATGTATGCATCCATCCATCCATACATACATGTATCTATGTATATGCATGCATACATACATTCATCCATTCATACATACATTTATCCATATGCATGCATCCATCCATACATACATGTATCTATCTATGTATGTATGCATGTACATGCATCCATGTATATGCATGCATGCATTCATACCTGTATCCATGTATATGCATGTACATGTATGTATGCATGCATGCATGCATGCATACAAGATACATGCATATACATAGATACATGTATGTATGGATGAATGCATGTATGTATGTATGGATGGATGCATGTATATGCATCCATCCATACATACATGTATCTATGGATATGCATGCATGCATACATACATGTATCTATCTATGTATGTATGGATGTACATGCATCCATCCATACATACATGTATCTATGTATATGCATGCATGCATGCATACATACATGTATCTATCTATGTATGTATGCATGTACATGCATCCATCCATATATACATACATGTATCTATGTATATGCATGTATCTTGTATGTATGCATGCATGCATGCATGCATATGTATGTATGGACATATGTATCTATATATACATGCATACATGCATAGATATATCTATGTATGTATGCAATGTATGTATGTATGTATGCATGCATGGATACATCCATCCATACATGTATCTATGTATGTATGCATATATATGTAGATGCATGCATGCATTGTAATGCCCTGTCTGGAGATCCTTGGAAACAAGGATGAAATACAAGCCAAGAAATTTTTTTTTTTACAAGTGTGAATGCACATGACAACATCATACAGGGATCACAACGATTGCATTGGAGAACTTCACCACCATCCTGAAAACCAATGAATCTCCAAATGCCACTACCAAACTGACACACACAAAAAAAGCCAACAACGACAATGCACTTAATGAAGGCACAAGAAACAACCACTCATCAACAAAACATCAAGCTGGATTTTTGAAGCCCTAAAATTTCCTAGAATCTTTAATTTATCTCTAAGAGGTCTGAAACCTATCTCAAAAGATTCATCGCATATATTAAACCCCAAGAGACAACAATAGAACATGAAAAATTGCAAGGAACGAAAATCACCAGAATACAAAATGCAACAACATAGGGTCAAAGAACGCCCAAAAGGGTATCCAAAACAATTCACAAAAAGATTGGATTACGAAGAAAAGTGCTTGCTGATGGCACATGCAGGTTTTTCACAAAAATCATGCAACAATTTCTACTAAGGGAGGGCGACACTTCTCCTTAAGGTGTGAGACACTCTTCCAGTGTCGTATGACATTTCTCAAGAAGGCATGCAACACTTTTTAGCATCGTACGACATTTTTTAAGAAGGCATGCGACACTCTTCCAGTGTCATATGACATTTCTCAAGAAGGTGTGTGATACTTTACAATGTCGTATGACATAGTTTGCATGGGCATGCAATACATTTTTAATGTCACACCATGCTGAACAAATGTCACCCATAGAAACACTAAAACACTCCCAGAAGCACAAAAGATTGAAAAAGAGTGAAGAACCTCCACACCAGGGAGTACCAGATCCACAAAGGCTCAAGGAATGAACACTCGAGTGCAAGAACAACACAGAAAGAAGAACATCTATCCATCTAAACTATAGCAACAAAGAATACACTGAAATAAACATCGCAGTGAACTGAACAACCAAACTAAGTGCATGGTTCCTCCCAACCATCAATAGCATCATAAGACCACCGTGGGCCCTAGCCATCCCCTGTGCGTAACATCCCAAGCTAGTGACCAAATCATCAGTACTATCATAATAGGGACGTCACTACTAAAACATGGACAATAACAACCTAAGAAAATCTAACATGCTAGTGATAACGCATAAGATAATCCTACAGTAGATAATATCACCTATCACATGCTAAACAACAGTAAGCAATAGATATACTACTAAAGGAAATCACATCATCTAATCATATGCTAAACATCATAATAACGGAATGTGCCAAATAAAATAACATAATCTAAATATGATATACAAGCATCCCAATGAAAGCATAAATCACAAGAAAGCATACTCCAAAACTCGAAGTACCAAGTGAAGACATCCAACAACGGTCGCACTAGGACAAAAGATCATCTCTATACACTGATCCCTAGCAGTGGTGAAGGTAGCTACACCTCCCAACCATGTGGCACCCATAGGTCCACACTCGCTGTGCTGATGGAGATAATGATCCAACCACAAACACACAAAATAACATCCAAGGCTAACACTCACGCCAGACAGTATGATTGCTGCAACCAAGAACCTAAGATAATGGAAGGAGTACAGGTCCTGGTCAGACACTCAAAAGGCTTCTAAGTAGGGACTAACATCATGGAGAGTCGCTTGGAATCAAAAAGCCCAAGCTAGGACTCGTGAAAATTCAACATCCCTCAACAAAAAGGCTCTAGCACCCCAAACCTTTTTATTATCTTAAGTTTTATTATCATTCACACATTTTATTTAATTATCACTTATATAAATTTTCCTCTGCCAACCCATGATGCCATGATCATTGGGCTATGAGATAGAAGCCTCCTCCATATGCTACCCTAACCTATCCATGCTCATCCTACAACAAGTGCCCGTGGGCATGTATATTCCCATCCCAATCGCAATGATCATAACTTTCGGCAAATCCACAAAAGATCGAGCCTCACAAGTCATCCAACAAATATACATGCACATACTTGTGTGTGGCACACCACCATCATGAAGATCATAACACAAGGAAAAGAATGAGAACAAAATGCAAAGAAAACACCCAACTGAAAGCAACACAGGAAGGATGGATTTTACACAAATCCCAAAGCTAACAAAATCATACATCATGAAATCACTCAATCGGCCTTAATATGAGAGTATGGATTGTACATGAATCCCAATGATGTAACAAGACCAAACATCATGAACTCACTCAACCGGCCTCAATCTGAGAGTATGGATTCTACACGAATCCTAGCATTCACGAAACAAAAGCAAGGGTCCAAAAGAAACCATAACAGGTAACAAACCACTCAATCGAACACAAAGTTGGGAGTATGGGTGCGACATGTATCCCAATGCAAAAAAAGGTACAATAGTGGTCTGACTGATATCCAAATGGATCATCCAGGTCCATGACCCACATTGTGCCAAGAAAACCTAAGAAAGCAGGGCAACATGCAAAATGAGGTAAAAAACCAAAAAAAATTGAAAATATCAAAATTAAAACCCATTTAGCCTTTGGGTTCAAAAACCCCAAAAATCCAAAAATAAATGGAATCAAACACCGTATGAAAAATGACCAGCATAACGGCATAAAATCTTAAACCCTCATCTCAAAAAATAGGGAAATGTTCATACTCGCCCAACCGGGTAAAACTAACATACAAAAATAGAGGGGAACACTAGTTCTCAGCCTCCAAACAAATGGCTATAAAAAAAAGAAGCAGAAATGGAGCAAAAACAATAAAACAAGAAAGCCCTCCCTCACAGCCAAAAGGGAAAAATAGAAAATTGAACCAAAAAATAAAATGCTCGCAAAAGTGGCTGAAAATTACGACAATCCAAGGTTTCCCCGAGCTGGATCCAATGAGCTCAACCTCGTGACGATCCCATGCCTGTAGCTCCCACAACGAACAAAATAGTAAATCCTCATGAAGAGGATTTTGGGTTTTACTCTCCAAATTTCCAATTTGAAAGTGAGAAGTAAGGAATTAAATTTCTCTTTGGATACTTATTCACTTTTCAGGTGAAAAATCGATTAGGGCATTTAACCAGCCAATCTAGTTAAACTCCGAATCAACCCAAACAAAAATAGGCTGTTCCTATAAATAGGAATTCATCTATGGAAAAGCTACCATAAATTAAAAAAAATCAATTAAAAAGTTTGAAAACCCAAAAACACATAAATCTCCTTAATAACTTTCGCAACAATGTGAACCTCTAAATGCACAGACACGCTTACTAGTCTAATCACATAATGCAAATGAGTTCGGATTTAATGATCACCGAAAGGTCTAATTTAAACCTTTTAATAAAGTATATGTCAACCATATAAGGAGAAAAATTGTAAAATATGAATGGCTGAATCACTAACTCCATGTGCCACTGCTAGGGATATAAATCCTACACACTAAACAACACGATCAAGTGCAATTTCATATAATAACATAGCCGAAGCAATAAATGCATTAAACCACCTAATTTAACCATTTATTTAATTATATTAAAATAATATATTTACATCACTCATGTTCGCATAAAACATAACAACACAGGAATGAAGTAAATAACCATAGCATTAAATCCATCACATAACCTAATCAGAGGTATGTCCTAAAACCAGATAATTAGATATCATCATAAAACACACTATCATCTCAAAATGGCATCACCATGCAATATGATTAACTGAACAACATAGTAGTCTAAAATCTATGATACTGAAATCAAAGAGTAACATCTGGCCCTCGGGTCATCTCAAATGTAAAGCATCACATGAGTAACAAATATCTCTCTAATCAAAAATATAACAAGGTAGACGTCTGCAACACATAACCAAAGAATCCAACAAGAGAAACCCATTTAATTACTTATGCATTTAATAATGATTGATTATACTGCATTAAAAAGGCACTTAAAATACATAAGCAACCACAGTCACAAACATGACTAACCACTACTACAGGAACCTAGTCCAGTGTAGCATGGTAAAAAGTACACAGTACAATCTCTGCAAAAATCTCAAGGTAATCACGGAACAACCTCATGATACCACATCGATCTTGGTAACCACTAGCAAAAACCTCAATGAACCAAAAATCACATCATAATCTCAAAGATCAATCAAAAGCATAATCAAAGCAACTAATACATAAACATAAATCTGAACACCTCGATAGTTTATACCACTTAGGGTCACAATCATGATCCCATCGCAACAAAAGATCATCAAGGTTGCATCCATTAGGATGACTTACAGAAGTCAAATAGGAGAGGCACTAAATGCATACAGACATACATACATGTATGTATGTATGTATATATAATGCATGCATGCATGCATACATATATATGTATGCATGCATACATGTATGTATGTATGTATATGTATGCATGCATGGATACATATATATAAATATCTATGTATGCATGCATGCATAGATATATCTATGTATATATGCAATGTATACATAGATATATGTATATATGCATGCATGCATACATAGATATATGTATGTATATATCTATGGATGCATGCATGCATGCATCCATCCAAACATACATATATCTTGCATGTATGTATGCACGTATGGATGCATAGATACATACATACATGTATACATGTATGTATGCATGCATTCATCGATACATACATGTATCTATGTATGTATACATGTAAGCATGCATCCATGCATACATACATCTATCTTATATGTATGTATGCAGGTATGCATGCATCCATCCATTAATACATGTATATATGTATACATACATATATCCATCTATGTATGTATGCAATGCATGTATGTATGCATGCATGCATACATCCATAAATAGATGCATGCATGTATCTATCCATCCATGCATACATAGATGCATGCATGTATGTGTACACGTATGGATGCACACATACATACATACATGTATACATGTATGTATGCATATATATGCATGAATACATATATATGTATGTATCCATGCATGCATATGTATGTATGTATATATATATATATATATATATATATATATATATATATATATATGCATATGTATGCATATGCATGCATCCATCCATACATACATATATCTTGCATGTATGTATGGATGCACACATGCATCCATCCATCCATACATACATGTATGTATGTATAAATACATGTATCTATGTATGTATACATACATGTATACATGTATGTATTCATGCATGTATCTATGTACATGCATGCATATGTATGTATGTACATATATATATCTATGTATGTATGTATACATGAATGCATCCATACATACATGTATCTATGTATGTATGCATGTATGTATAGATGTATGCATGCATGTATACATAGATGCATGCAATTACATAGATTCATACAATTACAATCATCTCACCAATTTATACCTCCTAGTTCACCAAAATGATGGCTGAATTACATACTAATATTTTTTAAGTATTTTCGCGTATCCTACGGTGCTCAAATACTCTAACCTAGAACACTAATAGTGGATCTATTAGAGTTAGAACCTTTATTTGAACAAAATGGGAATCCAAAAATGAAAATAAATGAAACAAAAACTAAGTCTACGTACTTTTTTTTGGGTGACATAGGATTTCCCTTATACTTTTTGATGCTCTTGCATACATACATGTATCTATCTATGTATGTATGCATGTACATGCATCCTTCCATACATAATACATGTATCTATCTATGTATGTATGCATGTACATGCATCCATCCATACACACATGTATTCATGTATATGCATGCATGCATCCATACATCTATACATGTATATACATGCATCCATCGATATATACATGTATCCATGTATATCCATGCATGTATACATACATGTATCTATCTATGTATGTCTCTATGTATATGCATGCATCCATCCATACATATATGTATCTATGAATATGCATGCATGCATGCATACATACATGTATCTATGTATCTACATGCATCCATAATTACATACATGTATCTATGTATATACATGTATCTTGTATGTATGTATATACATGTATGCATGCATGCATGCATACATATATATGTATGTATGCATGCATGCATATGTATGTATGTACATATATATATATCTATATATACATGCATGCATGCATAGATATATCTATGTATGTATGTATGGATCGATGCATTCATACATGTATACATACAGGATACATGCATGCATGGATACATAGATACATGGATGTTTGTATGTATGCATGTATACATACATACATGTATACATCCATAGATACATGTATGTATACATAGATGCATGCCTGCATGCATATATCTATGTACGCATGCATGCATGCTTGCATATGCAATATGTATGTATACATAGATACATGTATGTATGGATGGATGGATGCATACATGTATACATACATAGATACATGCATGCATGCATGCATATATATATGTATGCAATATGTATATACATACATACATGTATGTATGCAAGTATACATAGATGCATGCATGGATGTATGCATCCATACATATATATGTATGCATGCATATATATATACATACATCCATACATGTGTGCATGTATGTGTGCATGGATACATAGATGCTTGTATGGATGTATGCATCCATGCATGCATGTATGTATGCATGCATACATACAAGATATATACATGTATACATGTACGTATGTATGTATGTATGTATCCATGCATGTATACATAGATGCATGCATGGACGTATGCATCAATGTATGCATAGATGCATGCATGTATGGATGCATCGATACATATATATGTATGCATGCATATATATACATACATACATACATAGATATATGTATGTATTCATAGATACATGTATGTATGGATCCATGCCTGCATGCATGCATGTATACATGTGTCCATACATACATGCATGCATGCCTCCATACATATATATATTTCTGTATACATTGCATACATACATAGATATATCCATGCATGCATGCATGTATATGTAGATATATATATGTATGTATGCATGCATGCATATCTATGTATGTATGCAATGTATGTATGTATGCATGCATATCTATGTATGTATGCAATGTATGTATGTATGTATGCATGCATACATACATATATATGTATGCATCTATATACATACATACATGTATACATGTATGTATGCATATATACATAGATGCGTGCATGGATGTAGCATCCATGCATAGATGCATGGATGTATGAATGCATGCATACATACAAGATATATACATGTATACATGTATGTATCTATGCATGCAACCATGCATACATACTTGCATGCATAGATGCATACATGCATGCATGGATCTATGTATTCATGCATGCATACATGTATGTATGCATGTATACATAGATGCATGCATGGATGTATGCATGGATGCATACATACATGCATGCATCCATACATGCATGCATGTATGGATGCATACATGCATGTGCATATATACAAGATCTATACATGTATATATTTATGTATGGATTCATCCATGCATGCATCTATGCATGGATGGATAGATACATGAATGTATGGATGGATGCATGCATACATACAAGATATATACATGTATACATGTATGTATGTATACATGCATGCATGCATCCATCCATGCATGTATGCATGGATGCAATGCATACATACATGTATGCATTTATACATGCATCCATGTATACATCTATGCATGCATACATGGATAGATGCATGAATCCATGCATAGATGCATGCATGGATGTATGCATCAATACATGCATCTATGCATGAATAGCATCCATGCATATGCATGCATGTATGTATGCATGCATACATACATGGATGCATTCATGCATAGATGCATGTATTGATGCATACATCCATGCATGCATGTATGCATGCATGGATTCATGCATCTATCCATGTATGCATGCATAGATGTATACATGGATGCATGTATAAATGCATACATACATGTATGCATTTATACATGCATCCATGTATACATCTATGCATGCATACATGGATAGATGCATGAATCCATGCATGCATACATGCATGCATGGATGTATGCATCAATACATGCATCTATGCATGAATGCATCCATGTATGTATGCATGCATACATACATGCATGCATATATAAAAGATATATGCATGGATGTATGCATACATCCATGCATATATCTTTTATATATGCATGCATGTATGTATGCATGCATACATACATGGATGCATTCATGCATAGATGCATGTATTCATGCATGCATGGATTCATGCATCTATGCATGTATGCATGCATGGATTCATGCATCTATCCATGTATGCATGCATAGATGTATACATGGATGCATGTATAAATGCATACATGTATGTATGCATGCATCTATGCATACATGCATCGATGCATGGATGTATGTATGCATCAATACATGCATCTATGCATGAATGCATCCATGTATGTATGCATGCATACATACATGTCTATGCATGAATGCATCCATGTATGTATGCATGCATACATACATGCATGCATATGCATGGATGCATACATACATCCATGCATCGATGCATGTATGCATAGATGCATGCATGCATACATGCATATGCATATATAAAAGATATATACCTGTATACATGTATGTATGTATGTATGTAACCATGCATACATGCATGCATCTATGCATGCATGGATAGATACATGTATGTGTGGATGGATCCATGCATGCATAAATCCATCCATACAAACATGTATCTATGTATGCATGTATGGATGTATGCAATGTATGAATGTATGTATGAATGCATGCATACATCCATACATACATGTATCTATGTATGTATGCATGGATAAATAAATGCATGCATGCATGTATGTATGCATACATAGATGCATTTATATATGTATGCATACATGCATACATACATCTATACATATATATATTTTGCATGCATGTATACATATATCCTTACGTATATCTATGTATGCATGCATGCATGCACCCATCCATACATAAATGTATCTATGTATGCATGTATGAATGTATGCAATGCGTGGATAGATAAATGCATGCATGCATGTATGGATGCATACATAGATGCATATATGTATATATGTATGCATAGATACATATATACATATATGCATATATATATTTTGTATGTATGCATACATACATGCATGCATCTATGCATTTATGTATCAATAGATGCATGCATGCATGCATCCATCCATACATACATGTATCTATGTATACATGTATGGATGTATGCAATGTATGTATGCATGTATCCATCCATCCATACATACATAGATGTATCTATGTCATACATAGATGCATGCATGTATGTATGCATCCATGCATGCATGTATGTACACAGATGCATGTATGCATGTACATAGATGCATGCATCTATGTATGCATACATACATACATAGATGTATCTATGTCATACATAGATGCATGCATGTATGTATGCATGGATACATAGATGCATGTATGTATGCATCTATGTATGTATGCATACATACGTACATACATCTATACATGTATATATCTTGTATGTATGCATGCATACATATATGCATGCATAAATGGATGCATGCATCTATGCTTGTATGCATCAATAGATGCATGCATGTATGTATGCATCAATGTATGCATCGATGCATACATGTATCTATGTATGTATACATAGATGCATGCATGCATGCATGTATACATAGATCCTTGTATGTATGCACTTATGTATGTATGTATGAATACATACATACATCTATAATACATACATTTGCATGCATGCATGAATGTATAGATTGGATACATGCATGGATGCATCCATGCATGCATAGATACATACAAGTATCTATGTACATATGCATAAATGTATCCATTTATGTATGCATGCATGTATCCATGCATGCATCTATGTATACATGTATACATACATGTATGCATGCATGTAGTGCTTCTCCTATTTGACTTTTGTAAGTCATCCTAATGGATGCAACCCTGCTGATCTTTTGTTGTGATGGGATCATGATTGTAACCTTGAATGGTCTATACTGTTGAGGTGTTTGGATTTATGTTTCTTTATCAGTTTCTTGATTATGCGTTTGACTGATCTTTGAGATTATGATGTGATTTATGGTTCATTAATTTTTGTGCCAGTGGTTACTAGGATCGATGTGGTATCATGAGGTTGTTCTATGATTACCTTGAGATGTGTGCACAGATTGCACTATGTTCTATTACCATGCTACACTAGACTAGCTTCGTGTAGCAGTGGTTAGTCATGTTTATGACTATGTTTGCTTATGTATTTTAAGTGCCTTTTTAATGCAGAGTAATCAATCATTATTAAATGTGTAAGTAACTAAATGGATTGTTCTTGTGGGATTATTTGGTTATGTGCTACAGACATTTACCTTGTTATATTTTTTATTAGAGAGATATTTGTTACTCATGTATGTTATATTTGAGATGACCTGAGGCTCAGATAGTATACCTGGTTTTTCAGTATCATAGATGTTATACTACTATGCTATTTAGTTAATCATATGGCATGATTATGCCATTTTGAGATAACAGTGTGTTTTATGATGATATCTGGTATTTGGACATACCTCTGATTATGTTATGTGATGGATTTAATGCTATGGTTATTTATTTCATTCCTTCGTTGTTATGCTTTATGTGAACGTGAGTGATGTAAAAAAATTATTTTAATATAATTAAATAAATGGTTAAAATTAGGTGATTTAATGCATTTATTGCTTCGGCTATGTTATTATATGCAATTGCACTTGATCGTGTTGTTTAGTGTGCAGGATTTATATCCTTGGGAGTGGCACATGGAGTTAGTGATTCAGCCTTTCATATTTTACCAATGTCGTCCTTATATGGTCGATGTATCCTTTATTAAAATGTTTAAATTAAACCTTTTGGTGACTATTAAACCTAAACTCATTTGCATTATGTGATTAGACCAGTAAGCGTGTTTGTGCATTTAGAGGTTCGCATTGTCATGAAAGTTATTAAGGAGATTTTTCTATTTTTGGATTTTTGGGCTTTTTAATTGATTTGTTTTAATTTATGGTAGCTTTGCCATAGATGAATTCCTATTTATAGGAATAGCCTTTTTTCATTTGGGTCTATTTGGGGTTTAACTAGGTTAGCTGGTTATTTGCCCTAATCGATTATTCACTCAAAAAGTGAATAAGTATCCAAAGAGGAATTTAATTCCTAACTTCTTACTTTCAAATTGGACAGCTGGAGAGTAAAACCCAAAATCCTCTTCATGAAGATTTACTGTTTTGTTTGTTGTGGGAGCTACAAGCATGGGATCATTGTGAGGTTGGGCTCGTTGGATCCAGCACAGAAAAACCTTGGATTGCCACAATTTTCAGCTACTTCTGGAGATATTTATTTTATGGTTCAGATTCCCATTTTGCCCTTTTGGCTATGAGGTAGGGCTTTCCTATTTTATTGTTTCTGCTCCATTTCTACTTCCATTTATGGTAGCCATTTTTTTGGAGGCTGAGAACTAGTGTCCCCCTGCATTTCTGTATGCTAGTTCTACCTGGTTGGGCAGGTATGAACATTTTCCTATTTTTTGGGAGGAGGGTTTGGGATTTTACACCGTTATGCTGGCCATTTTTTCATACGGTGTCCGATTCCATTTATTTTTGGATTTTTACGATTTTTGAACCGAAAGGTCAAATGGGTTTTAATTTTGAAATTTTTCTAAAATTTGGGATTTTTACCTCATTTTGCGTGCCACACTATTTTCTCAAGTTTTCTTGGCACAATGTGTATCGTGGACTTCTATGATCTATTTGGATATCATTCAGACCACTTTTGCACCTTTTTTGCATTAGATTGCATGTCACACCCGTACTCCTGACTTTGTGTTCGGTTGAGTGATTTGTTACCTGTTATGTTTTCTTCTGGACCTTCACTTTTTTTTTGTGAATTCTAGGATTTGTATAGAATCCTCACTCTTAGATTGAGGCCAGTTGAGTGAGTTCATGATGTTTGGGCTTGTTGCATCATTGGGATTTGTGTAGAATCCATACTCTTGAATTGAGGCCGATTGAGTGATTTAATGATGTATGGTTTTATTGGCTTTGGGATTTGTGTAGAATTCATCCTTCTTGTGTTGCTTTCAGTTGGGTGTTTTCTTGGCATTGTGTTCTGATATTTGTCCTTGGGTTATGATCTTCATGATGGCGGTATGCCACACACTAGTACGTGCACGTACATTTGTTGGGTGACTTGCGAGGCCCGATCTTCTATGGATTTGTCAGAAGTTATGATCATTGGGGTTGGGATGGGACTATGCATGCCCATGGACACTTGTCATAAGATGAGCATGGGTAGGGTAGGGTAGCATATGGAGGGAGCTTCTGTCTCGTAGCCTGACAATAATGACACCATGAGTATGGTTGAGAGGATCTTGAATAAGTGATAATTAAAGAAAATGTGTGACTGGTAATAAAACTTAAGATAATAAAACTTCGTGTGATGGTTCCAAGGGAGTACCTCAAGAGGGAAGTACCTTGCGAGTGTTTCCACACGTGATTCGAGATTGGGCTTATTGATGCCAAGTGACTCTCGATGATGTCAGCCCCTACTTAGTAGCCTTTTGAGTGTTTGACCAATAACTTTACGCCTTGCATTGTCTTGGGTTCTTGGTTGCAGCCATCATACTGTCTGGTGTGAGTGTTAGCCTTGGATGTTATGCTTTATGTGTGTTTGTGGTTCGATCATTATCTCCGTCAGCACGATGGGTGTGGACCTACGGGTGCCACATGGTTGGTAGGCATAGCTACCTTCACCATTTCTAGGGACCAATGTATAGAGAAAATCTTTGTCCTAGTGCGACCATTGCTAGATGTTTTCACTTGGTATTTTGGGTTCTAGAGTATGCTTTCTTGTGATTTATGCTTTCATTGGGATGCTTGTATATCATGTTTAGATGATGTTATTTTATTTGATGCATTTCCTTAGTATGATGTTTATCATATGATTAGATGCTATAAATTGTTGTATTAGCATATTTGTTGCTTATTGCTATTTAGCATGTGATAGGTGATGTTATCTACTATAGGATTATCTTATGCTTTACTACTAGCATGTTAGATTTTTTTATGCTTATATTGTTGCATGTTTTTAGTAGTGATGTCCCTATTACGATAGTACTAACAATTTGGTCAGTGTCTTGGGATGTTACACATGGGGGATGGCTAGGACTCACAATGGTCTTATGATGCTATTGATGGTTGGGAGAAACTGTGCACTTAGTTTGGTTGTTCAGTTCACTACGATGTTTATTTCAGTGTGTTCTTTGCTATTGTAGTTTAGATGGATAGGTGTTCTTCTTTCTGTGTTGTTCTTGCACTCAAGTGTTCATTCCTCATGCCTTTGTGGATGCATTACTGCTTCGTGTGGAGGTTCTTTGCTCTTTTTTTGGTCCTTTTTGCTTCTAGGAGTGTTTTTGTGTTTTTATGGGCAACTTTTTGTTAGCATTGTGCGACATAAAAATGTATCGCATGCCCATGCAAACTATATCGTATGACACTGTAAAGTATCGCACGCCTTCTTGAGAAATGTCGTACGACACTGGAAGAGTGTCGCATGCCTTCTTGAGAAATGTCGTATCATGCTAAAAAGTGTCGCATGCCTTCTTAAGAAATGTCATATGACACTGGAAGAGTGTCGCACGCCTTAAGAAGAAGTGTCACCCTCCCTTAGTAAAAAGTGTCGCATAGTTTTTGTAAAAAACCTGTGCGTGCCGTCAGCGGGCACTTTTCCCCATGATCCAAACTTTTTGAGAGTTGTTTTGGATACCCTTTTGGGTGTTCTTTGACCCTATGTTGTTGCATTTTGAATTCTGTTAGTTTCTCTTGAATCAATTTTTTGTGTTTCTATTTTAGTCTCTTGGGGGTTTAAAATATATCGTTTAAGTATAAGAAAATTTCTTATACTTAAGATATATTTTAATATATGCTATGAATCTTTTGAGATAGGGTTCAGACCTCTCAGAGATAAGTTATGGATTCTAAGAAATTTTAGGGCTTCAGAAATCCAGACTTAGCCAATTTTTTAGGGCTTCAAGATTTCAGGCTTAGTCGAATTTTAGGATTCCGCATTTACCCTAACTGGTTTTTTGTTGATGAGTGGTCATTTCTTGAGCCCTCATCATGTGTGTTTTTGTTGTTGGCTTTGTTTGTGTGTGTCAGTTTGGTAATGGCATTTGAAGATTCGTTGGTTGTCAGAATTGTGGTGAAGTCTTCCATTGCGATCGTTGTGATCCCTGTATGATGTTTTCATGTGCATTCATACTTGTAAAAAAAAAATCTTAGCTTGTATTTCATCCTTTTTTCCAAGGATCTCCAGGCGGGGCATTACATCTGGTATTAGAGCCCATGTTCAAACATTAGGATCTCTGTGTGTATGTTGTTGATGGGGACACAACCCACGCACAGAATGGACACAACAGGAAAAGAGAAATTTTATTAACTTTGTAAATAAGCTAATACATCTAGTATAGAGGAAATAGACTACATAACATGCCCTATGGGCTTACAATAACATAAATCTGGAGATAATTTCTCCTTTCAGTACCTCCTCTCAAACTCCACTCTGAACTGTCTTTTACAATGCTAGAAATCTCCTTAAATAGACCTTGGAGGGTTAAAGACTAGGAATACATTCTAGAAAGTGCTAGTAGGCATCCACCAACCAAATAGAAGGCTCCAGAAGCTGTGTTAGAATTCGACGCAAATCTAGAAGAATCTAGAAATGGTAATTGAACTTTCGGGAGGCATAACTTTTGAACCGTAGCTCCGATTGATGAACTGTTTACATTTCTGAAAAGATTTCGAAGTGCTCTATAGCACTATGGACCAGCTTTGCTCTTCCCCTAATTTTTGGCCCTTTTTGAGGTCATTTAATGCCCCTAACTTGACCTTGAAGCATTCTTAGAAGGTCTCCAAAACTCGAAAAATTGCGATAACTTTCAAACCGTGGGGCCTTTTGACCTGATTTCTTTTTCTAGAATGCTCTAAATTACAATTACATTTATCTGGCCAATTTACAGCTCCTAGTTCACCAAAATGATGGCTCAATTACATACTCTTTATTTTTTGGCATTTACACATCCCAAGGTGTTCAAATACTCTATCCTAGAACACTGATAGTGGAACTGTGAGAGTTGGAACCTTTATTTGACCCAAATGGGTATCCAAAAATGAAAACACATGAAATAGAAACTAAGTCTAAGTATATTTTTTTGGGTGATACAGGATTGCCCTTATACCTCTGGATGCTCCTGCATCAGACACCCAGGGTAGATTGAAAAGTGACCCTATCACTTTATGAATGGTAGAGAAAATCCCAAATGGGAAACCTCAGCTGATGAAATCCAAGTTGAGTCCTCTATTGGTCATCCTTTCCACTTGACCAAATACTCTTCATACTTTCTATTTTTGGTACTCCTACCCACACGATTATCTAGAATGTCTTCTATCTCCTCCTTCTTAGAAGTAGGAATTAGACACGGCTCTAACACCAGCTTCTCATCTACACCATCATCATGATACTCTATTAAGTCTGCAATGTTGAAAATAGGAGAAATGTGAATAGCACCTAGCAGCTCCACCTCATATGCATTTCCTGAGTCATGTTTCTTCAAAATTTTGCAAGGGCCAAATTTCTTCATTTTTAGCTTGTTATAAGTACCGACTAGAAATCTTTCTTTTCGTAAGTGCACCATGACTAGATCCCCTCCTTGGAATTCCTTATGTCTTCTCCTTTGATCAGCCCTAGCTTTATACAATTGATTCATCTTGGTAATGTGTGCTTGAACCTCCTCATGTAGATGCTTGATATGTTCAGCAAATTCTTTAGCTTCAGCACTTGTCCTCTCCCCGTGCTCTATCTTCTTCAATTTTGGTGCAATCCTTGGGCTACTTCCATATATAATTTGAAATGGTGATTTTCCAGTACTCCTATTTATAGAGTTATTTTAAGCAAACTCTGCTTGTGGTAGAATCAAATCCCATCCCTTGGGCTTATCCCCAACTAAACATCTCAACAAATTGCCCAGACTTTTGTTTACCACTTTTGTATGGCCATCAGTCTGTGGGTGATGTGTGGAATTGAATTTCAAGTCTATTTTCAACTTCTTCCACAATGTCCTCCAGAAATACCCCACAAATTTAGTATCTCTATCAGAAACTATACTCCTTGGGAGACCATGTAGTCTCACCACCTCTTTGAAAAAGAAGTCTGCAATTTGGACAACATCATGAGTTTTGTGGCATGGAATGAAATGTGCCATTTTGGAGAACCTATCAACCACCAAAAATACTGAGTCGTTACCCCTTTGTGTCCTCAGTAATCCAAGAACAAAATCCATACTTATGTCCTCCCATGGCTTTGATGGAACAAGCAATGGTTGATATAGTCCAGTATTGTGGCTAAATCCCTTGGCAACTTGACAAACATGGCAACTCTGTACAAACTTCTTCACATCCTATAAAATTTGAGGCCAAAAATAATGTTCTCTAAGAATGAAAATGGTCTTATCTTGACCAAAATGTCTTGCCATCCCTTTGCTATGTTTCTCCTTAATCAAATTTTCCCTCATGGAACTCCTTGGAATGCACAATTTACTACCCTTGAATAACATACCATCCTGAATCAGATAGTCTAGCCACTTAGTTCTATCTATAGCAATAGGCTCTTTACAAGCTTTCCATGCTTTAGCAAAATCAAGATCTTCAGGATATAGATTCTTGAGCTCATCAAACCCAAC
Source organism: Cupressus sempervirens (assembly GCA_028749045.1). Taxonomy (NCBI): domain Eukaryota; kingdom Viridiplantae; phylum Streptophyta; class Pinopsida; order Cupressales; family Cupressaceae; genus Cupressus; species Cupressus sempervirens. The sequence continues at coordinate 416,145,368 of CM053790.1, forward strand.
TACTTCAACCTGAATTACTGTAAGAAACAACTATCTCCTACTTAGTGCATCTGCAACCTTGTTAGATTTTCCACTTTTATGCTTCAACACAAATTTATAACTCTACAAGAACTCTACCCACTTCATATGCCTTTGATTCAATTTACCTTGGCTATTCAAGTACTATAATGGCTGATGATCAGTATACAAAATAAATTCCTTTGGAAATAAATAATGCCTCCATTTCTTTAAGGCCTAAACTACTGCATAGAACTCTTGATTATAAATAGAATACTTCTTCTTTGCATAATTCAATTTTTCACTAAAATATGCAATAGGCTTACCTTCTTGGCTTAATACAGCCCCAATAGCACTACCACTAGCATCACAATCCACCTGGAACACATTTCTCAAATCTGGAAGTGCCAACATAGGTTGTTCTATTACCTTCTTCTTCAGCAATTCAAAACTTCTCGTAGCTACTACAGTCCATTTGAACTCTTTTCTATCCCCTCTTATTGTATCAGTTGGGGGTGGACATATGCCATTGAAATTCTTAATAAACTTCTTGCAAAAACTAACCAGACCATGAAATGATCTTACCTCAGTAGCAGACCTTGGAGTAGGCCATTCCAAGATGGCTTTTACCTTCTCTGGATCCATTTTGAGATCTTCAGGTGATATAAAAAACCCCAAATAGACTAACTCCCTTTTTGCAAAGATACACTTCTTCAGATTAATTAATAGTTTCTCTTCCCTCAACCTCTCAAGAACACTACGAATATGCAATAAATTTTCTTCCAAAGTCTTGCTGAAAATTAAAATATCATCCAAATAAACAATAACAAATTTTTCTAGGAACTTCTTAAGTACCTCATTCATGAGCCGCATGAAGGTGCTTGGGGCGTTCGTTAATCCAAAAGGCATGACTAACCACTCATAAAGACCCTCCTTGGTCTTGAAGGCTATTTTCCAATCATCTCCTTCTCATATCTGTATCTGATGATAGCCACTCTTGAGATCTATCTTTGTGAAATACTGAGCTCCACTCAAGCAGTCCATAAGATCATCCATCCTTGGCAAAGGAAACCGATACTTGATTGTTATCCTATTTATAGCTTGAGAGTCTGTACACATCCTCCACTCTCCATCCTTCTTTGGTGCTAGTACTATAGGTACTGCACATGGACTCAGGCTCCTAAACCTATCTATTTAGCTCCTCAATTTCAGTAGGAGTCATCCTGTGAGCAGCCTTGTCAGGCAAACTAGCTCCTCGAATCAGATCTATCTGATGATTGATTTGCCTAACTAGTGGCAATCCTTCTGGAACATTATTAGAGATAATATCTCCAAACTCACCTAGTATATCTGAAACTTCAAGTGGTATTTCACTACTACCTTCTTTATCTTTCCTAGGAATCAAAGCATAGCACATATGCTTGTGTTTCATGCCATCTAAAAACTTTCTTCCATCAACAAGAAAAATCCTAGCAATGCTACATACCTTTTCAACTTCCTTTTTCATAGGCTTTAGTTTGTGGCAAACTCCATCCTTTGTTAGAGAGTATGTGTTTTCATGATCATCATGTACTACATGCCTATCAAAATACCACGGTCTACCCAAAAATATATGGAAAACATCCATTGGAATAACATCACAAAGAACTTCATCATGGTAACCCCCAATTTTGAATTTCACTAAACATTGTTCACTTACCAGGACCTTATGATCATCTTTTATCCAAGAAATCTGATAGGGCTGGAGATGTCTCTCCCTCTTGAGCTTTAGCTTAGAGACCATCTCTTTTGATACCAAGTTATTAGTGCTACCACTATCAATGATCACATCACAACATTTATCCTCACACTTACATCAGGTACGAAACAAACTCCTCCTTTGTCCTGGTTCAATCTCACCACTTAGTAGGACCCTTTCATTCACCAAGGTCTCTCCTCTTTCTACATCCTCTCAAACTCCACTCCGAACTACCTTTCACAATGCCAAAAATCTCCTTAAATAGACCTCAAAGGGTTAAGGACTAGGAATAAATTCTATAAAGTGCTATTAGGCATCCACTGACCAAATAGAAGGCTCCAAAAGCCGCGTTAGAAGTCAATGCAAATCTAGAAGAATCCAAAAATGGTAATCAAACTTATGGGAGGCATAACTTTTGAACCATAGCTCCAATTGACAAACCATTTACATTTTTGAAAAGCTCTCAAAGTGCTCTATAGACATATGGACCAACTTTGCTTGTCACCCATTTTTTGGCCCTTTTTGAGGTCAGTTAATGTCCCTAACCTAACTTTGAAGCATTCTTAGGAGGTCTCCAAAACTCAAAAAACTGCGATAACTTTCAAACCGTGGGGCCTTTTGACCTGATTTCTTTTTCTAGAATGCTCTAAATTAAAATTAAATTTATGTGGCCAATTTACACCTCCTAGTTCACCAAAATGATGGCTTAATTACAAACTCCTATTTTTTTGGCATTTACATGTATCCCAAGGTGTTCAAATACTCTATCCTAGAAGACTGATAGTGGAACTGTGTGAGTTGGAACCTTTATTTGACCCAAATGGGTATCCAGAAATGAAAACACATGAAAAAAAAACTAAGTCTAACTACATTTTTTTTGGGTGACATAGGATTGCCCTTATACCTCTAGATAATCCTACATCAGTTGCCCTTGTAGTTATTGCTGTGTTGGTTGAGTGCAAGTGTCTTGGTGAGAACTTGTGATCTTTGTTGCTTTGGTATCTACTTGTGATGGATTTGCTTGTCTAGTAGATGTGACTAGAGTAGTATGTTTAGAAGGAAGTGAGTCTTCCTGATTTTGTGAGTGGAATTGTTGTGTCTTGTTTGGTTGGTTGCTTGTGTGACCCTTTTTGGATGGAACCACTGATTGGTGTCCATGTGTTGGCTTTGAGTGCTACTTTTTGTTTCTCCTTGTAGAGTAAGGTGCATTATTTCCCTATTTTTCTCCTTATTGCAAGTATATAGATGAATCTTATTTGTGATTCTATGTTTTATCTTTAGGGTGATAAAATGGTTCCTTTCATTAAAAATGAGTGTTTATTGTGAATCATTGCAAAGAGTAGGTTTGCATTATATCCTTGGGTTAATGACTTAAGTCCCCAATTTGATTGCTTCTTAAGCTTATGTAAAACTATATTAATTTGATGGATATCTAAATATTGCATTGCATGGAAATTATTGTTGTCTACATATGCATGAGGTTACTGATGGTATACTGCTTGATGTGTGTTAGTGTGTTCTCTAACATTGCTAGGATGATGTATTCCTTAGCATTGTGCGATGACTTATCCCTCTTGTGTGACTGTGCTTAGTCATCACCTGTAATGTCATTTGTTTGTTGCCTTATTTTATTTGGCTGGAGGTATTTTTCTCATGTTGTTAGGCTAGCAGTGGTTTTCAGTATTTTCCTCTCTTGGAGCAGTCATCAAATTTTATCTATTGCTCTCTTTGTGACAGTTGTCACATTTGACTTATTATTGAAATGAGCTCTTTTTGGCACTTACTATTGGAATTGATAATTTCCCCCATTTGGGCTTTTGATTTTGTTCATGATGACTATTCTGGATGTGTTTTATTGCTGCCCAATTGTGTGTTGTGACTCTATCATGTTCATCTCAAACCTCTGGTAGTACGTTCAAGGGATAATATCATGGAGAACATGCTAGTGTGTCTTTGTTAGATTTAAAGTTGTTATTGTTATTGAATGGTTTAAAAGATGAGTAAACATAGTGTATTCCTAAAGAAATTAAAAGGTATGTGCTTGTTTTATGGTGACTCTTAAACCCTTGCTTGAAAATCTTTTAGTTTCATCATGAATTAGTGCTTATATTATGTTTAATTAATGAAATTATGAAAGAAGAGTAATGATGGTTTCAATGTGTGAACTACCTTCCATTCCATCTCTTATGTTATTTTTGGCATTTGTGCTCTTGTGTGGATTTGGGCATTTTGTCCGTCACTTGTCTTGGTGGCCAATATTGTTGTTTTGCCTTTGTGGTTTTGTTTTGAGTGGTGACTCAGATCTTGGTTCTTAGGACTCTCAAAGCTCCATCTTGTTGTAGTTTTTTTTGTTGTCTTTCTGGCACTTTTCTGTTGGAGCCAGTCTGAGTCCAGATGTGAAGCAATCGCTTCTGTAGTTTCTGATTTTTTTTTCAAGTACCTTCTCAAGTAGAGGCCAATTCAATCATGATATATCATATTTATGGCCATTGGAGAAGTTTAACTCTTCATGTTATTCATAATGGAAGAGTTATCTTGTCTTCATAATCTACTAGGTACTTGTTGCGGTTCGTGCTTGGGTTTTTTTGTTTCTTATTGCACTAAACTACCCTTGTGAGGTATAGTGTGGTTTGTGAGTGTTCCTTGCTCAGGGTTGATGTTGCCTTGTCTTTTGGGAGTGACTCAATTCTTTGATGATTTTAGATTCTCCTTCTTGGAGATTGTCTTGGGCGCGCCTCTATATCCTTTTCTCTCTTGTGAGAGTAGGCTAGTGTGGTTATGCCACTAGCTCAATTAGTGTTTTTAGGTGAGTATGTTGATGGTTGGTGAAATTGTGAGTTTCCTAACGCATCATGGACTAGTTAGTGTAGAGGTTGAGAGAGAGACTCCCTCTTAGTTCTAATACTCTATAGTATCCTTCTCCCTAAGCTTATATCTTCAGGTGGATTATCTCAGTCAAGTTTTCTCATTAACTGTTGACTTGAGGCTAGAGATTGAGTTTAGTGGTAGATTGGGTGTAGTTTTCCTAGCATGGTGCTAGAGGGATATCATATCATTGGACACAAGTTACCATCTTGTGAGTTGGTATGCAGACATTTGATGATTGTGTCCATTGACAAAAGTCTGTGAAACCTTGTGGAAAGGTGATATCTTGTCTAGTTGGGTTATGTTACCCTAGTTTCTAGTGGTAGTTGAGCTTTTGTGCCTTGGTGAGGTGTTGTGCTCCTACGCTTGGTGGTGAGCAGTCTTTTGGAGTGTGTCCTTTTGTTGGTAAAATTTCATCCTCTTTGTTCTAACGGTGAGTTTACTTGGATTCCAGAATGATCATGTGTGACATGATAGTATTCTTCAAAATTTTGGGATGGCTTTTCCCTGAGATTCCAACTCTTGTTAGAAGTGTGTCTTGTTTTTACCTTGTTTATGGTCTAGTAGTTGGTGCATGTTGTAGTTGGGCACCTGTTGACGAGGTAGAGAGGGTTTTTCCTTATCTTGTATTGTTGACTCTATGGCTAGATGGGTTCTTCATAGTGCATAGAAAGCATTTTTTTGGAGGACCTTGCATCTATGTGACACCCATTCTCTCATGGTTAACCTATTTGGGGGTTAACGTGATGGTTTGAAAATGTTGGAGTGATTTGGGTTTGACTTGTAGAGAGTTGTTGAGTCATTCCTATTGCTCACTTTGGATTTTTGTTCTTGGTGCATTTGGTTTCTATTCATGGATTGTAGGCTTCCAAGAGTAAGCCTAGTCTTTGGGGGATATGATGTAGTGCCTCTCCCATTGGACTTCTGTAAGTCATCCTGATGGATGCAACCTTGCTGATCTTTTTTTGTGATCGGACCATGATTGTGACCCTAAGTGGTCTACACCATTGAGGTGTTTTGATTTATGTTTCTTTATCAGTTGCTTTGATTATGCTTTTGACTGATTTTTGAGATTATGATGTGATTTATGGTTCACTGAGGTTTGTGCAAGTGGTTACTCAGATCGATGTGGTATCATGAGGTTGTTCCATGATTACCCTGAGATGTGTGCAGAGATTGCACTATGTTCTATTACCATGCTACACTAGATTAGGTTCCTATAGTAGTGGTTAGTCATGTTTATGACTATGTTTGCTTATGTATTTTTAGTGCCTTTAATGCAGAGTAATCAATCATTATTAAATGCGTAAGTAACTGAATGGATTGTTCATGTGGGATTATTTGGTTATGTGGTACAGACATTTTCCTTGTTATATTTCTGATTAGAGAGATAATTGTTACTCATGTATGTTACATTTGAGATGACCTGAGGGTCAGATAGTATACCTGGTTTTTTAGTATCATAGATGTTATACTACTATGCTATTCAGTGAATCATATTGCAAGATGATTCCATTTTGAGATGACAGTGTGTTTTATGATGATAACTAGTATTTGGACATACCTCTGATTATGTTATGTGATGGATTTAATGCTATGGTTATTTACTTCATTCCTGCGTTGTTATGCTTTATGATAATGTGAGTGATGTAAATAGATTATTTTAATATAATTAAATAAATGATTAAATTAGGTGATTTAATGCATTTATTGCTTTGGCTATGTTAGTATATGAAATTGCACTTGATCATGTTGTTTAGTGTGCACGATTTATATCCCTGGCAGTGGCACATGGAGTTAGTGATTTAGCCTTTCATATTTTACCAATGTCATCCTTATATGGTCGACGCATCCTTTATGAAAATGTTTAAATTAAACCTTTTGATGATTATTAAATCTGAACTCATTTGCATTATGTGATTAGACCAGTAAGCATGTCTGTGCATTTAGAGGTTCGCATTGTTGCGAAATTTATTAAGGATATTTTTGTGTTTTTGGATTTTTGGGCTTTTTAATTAATTTGTTTTAATTTCTAGCAGCTTTGCCATAGATGAATTCTTATTTATAGGAATAGCCTATTTTTGTTTGAGTTGATTCAGGGTTTAACTAGGTTGGCTGGTTATTTGCCCTAATCGATTATTCACTCAAAAAGTGTATAAGTATCGAAAGAGGAATTTAGTTCCTCACTTCTCACTTTCAAATTGGAAAGTTGGAGAGTAAAACCCAAAATTCTCTTCATGAGGATTTAATTTTTTGTTTGTTGTGGGAGATCCAGGCATGGGATCATCGCGAGGTTGCACTCATTGGATCCAGCTCTGAAAAACCTTGGATTGCTGCGATTTTTAGCTACTTCTACGAGATATTTATTTTATTGTTCAGATTACCATTTTTCCCTTTTGGTAGTGAGGTAGGGCTTTCTTGTTTTATTGTTTCTGCTCTATTTCTACTTTTTTTTTTGGTAGCTATTTATTTCGTGGTTGAGAACTAGTGTTCGCCTTTGCCTCTATATGCTAGTTCTACCCGATTGGGTGGGTATAAACATTTCCCTATTTTTTGGGATGAGGGTTTGAGATTTCACACTGTTATGTTGGCCATTTTTAAATACGGTATCTGATTTCATTTATTTTTAGATTTTTAGGGTTTTTGAACTCAAAGGTCAAATGAGTAGTATTTTGAAATTTTTCTAAAATTTGGAGTTTTACCTCATTTTGCGTGCTACCCTATTTTCTCAAGCTTTCTTGGCACAACGTGGGTCATGCACTTGGATGATCCATTTGGATATTAGTCAGACCACTTTTGCACCTTTTGTTGCATTGGGATGCATGTCACACCCATACTCCTAACTTTGTGTTCGGTTGAGTGATTTGTTACTTATTATGTTTTCTTTTGGACCTTTGCTTTTGTTTTGTGAATGCTAGGATTCGTGTAGAATCCATACTCTCAAATTGAGGCCGGTTGAGTGAGTTCATGATGTTTGGTCTTGTTGCATCATTGGGATTCATGTAGAATCCATACTCTCAGATTGAGGCCAATTGAGTGATTTAATGTTGTATGGTTTTATTGGCTTTGGGATTCGTGTAGAATCCATCCTTCTTGTGTTGATTTCGGTTGGGTGTTTTCTTGGCATTGTGTTCTCATTCCTATCCTTGGGTTATGATCTTCATGATGGTGGTATGCCACACACCAGTACATACACGTACATTTGTTGGGTGACTTGCGAGGCTTGATCTTCTATGGATTTGTTGAAAGTTATGATCATTGGGGTTGGGATGGGATGATGCATGCCCACAGGCACTTGTCATAGGATGAGAATGGGTAGGGTAGGGGAGCATATGGAGGGGGTTTCTATCTCGTAGCTCGGTGATCATGATCCCACAGGTTTCCACACGTGAGTACCTCGAGAGGGAAGTACCTTGTGAGTGTTTCCACACATGATCCGAGCTTGGGGTTGTCGATGCCAAGCGACTCTCCATGATGTCAACCACTACTTAGTAGCCTTTTGAGTGTCTAACTAGGACCTTTACTCCTTGCATTGTCTTAGGTTCTTGGTTGCAGCCATCATACTATTTGGCGTGAGTGTTAGCCTTGGATGTTGTGCTTTATGTGTGTTTGTGGTTGGATCATTATCTCCATCAGCATGGTGGGTGTCGACCTACGAGTGCAATGTGGTTAGGAGGCATAGTTACCTTCACCACTATTAGGGATCGGTATATACAAATGCTCTTTTGTCTTAGTGCGACCGTTGTTGGATGTTTTCACTTGGTACTTCTGGTTCTAGAGTATGCTTTCTTGTGATTTATGCTTTCATTGGGATGCTTTTATATCATGTTTAGATGATGTTATTTTATTTGATGCATTCCCTTATTATGATGTTTAGCATATGATTAGATGCTGTGAATTGTTGTATTAGCATATCTGTTGCTTATTGCTATTTAGCATGTGGTAGGTGATATTATCTACTATAAGATTATCTTATGCTTTACTACTAGCATGTTAGATTTTCTTATGCTCATATTGTTGCATGTTTTTATTAGTGACATCCCTATTATGACAGTACCGATGATCTAGTCGATGGCTTGGGATGTTATGCACGGGGGATGGCTAGGACCCACGATGGCCTTATGATGCTATTGACTGTTGGGAGGAATCACGCACTTAGTTTGGTTGTTCAGTTCACTATGATGTTTATTTCACTGTGTTCTTTGTTGCTATAGTTTAGATGGATAGGTGTTCTTCTTTTTGTATGTTCTTGCACTCAAGTGTTCATTCCTTGAGCCTTTCTAGATCCGGTACTCCCTGGTGTGGAGGTTCTTTTCTCTTTTTTTGGTCCTTTTTGCTTTTGGGAGTGTTTTTGTGTTTCTATGGGTGACATTTTGTCAGCATTGTGCGACATAAAAATGTATCGCATGACCATGAAAAATATGTTTTATGACATTGTAAAGTATCGCACACCTTCTTGAGAAATGTCATACGACACTGAAAGAGTGTCACATGCCTTATTGAGAAATGTCGTACGATGCTAAAAAGTGTTGCATGCCTTCTTGAGAAATGTCGTAGGACATTGGAAGAGTGTCACACGCCTTAAGGAGAAGTGTCACCCTCCCTTAGCAAAAAGTGTAATGATAGTTTCAATGTGTGAACTACCTTTAATTCCATCTCTTATGTTTTTTTGGGCATGTGTGCTCTTGTGTGGATTTGGATGTTTTGTCCATCACTTCTCTTGGTGGCCAAGACTATTTTTTTTCCTTTGTGGTTTTGTTTTGAGTGATGACTCAGATCTTGGGTCTTAGGACTCTCGAAGCTCCATCTTTTTGTAGCTTTTTTCATTTTCTTTCTGCCACTGTTCTGATGGAGCCAATCTGAGTCCAAACGTTAAGCTATGGCTTCTGGAGTTGCTGATCATTGTTTTGAGTACCTTCTCGAGTAGAGGCCAATTCAATCATGATATATCATATTTATGGCCATTGGAGAAGTTTAACTCTTCATGTTATTCATAATAGAAGAGTTATCTTGTCTTCATAATTTACTAGGTACTTGTTGGGTTTCGTGCTTGGGTTTTTGTGTTTCCTATTGCACTGAATTGCCCTTGTGAGGTGTAGTGTGGTTTGTGAGCATTCCTTGCTCAGGGTTGATGTTGCCTTGTCTTTTGGGAGTGACTCAGTTCTTTGATGAGTTTAGATTCTCCTTCTTGGATGTTATCTTGGGTGCACCTCTGTATCCTTTTCTCTCTTGTGAGAGTAGGCTAGTGTGGCTATGCCACTAGCTCAGTTAATGTTTTTAGGTGAGTATGTTGATGGTTGGTGAAATTGTGAGTTTCGTAATACATCATGGACTGGTTAGTGTAGAGGTTGAGAGAGAGACTCCCTCTTAGTCCTAATACTCTGTAGTATCCTTCTCCCAAAGCTTATACCTTCAGGTGGATTGTCTCAGTCAAGTTTTCTCATTAACTGTTGACTTAAGGCTAGATATTGAGTTTAGCGATAGATTGGCTGTAGTTTTCCTAGCATGGTGCTAGAGGGACATGGTATCATTGGACACATGTTACCATCTCGTGAGTTGGTATGAAAATATTTGATGATTGTGTCCACTGACGAAAGTCTGTGCAACCTTGTGGAAAGGTGATATCTTGTCTAGTTGGGTTATGTTACCCTAGTTTCTAGTTGTAGTTGAGCTTTTGTGCCTTGGTGAGGTGTTGTGCTCCTATGCTTGGTGGTGAGCAGTCTTTTGGAGTGTGTCCTTTTGTTGGTAAAATTTCATCCTCTTTGTTCTAAGGGTGAGTTTATGTGGATTCCAGAATGATCATGTGTGACATGATAGTATTCTTGGGAATTTTTGGATGGCTTTTCCTCAAGATTCCAACTCTCATTTGAAATGTGTCTTGTTTTGACCTTGTTTGTGGTATTGTAGTTGGTGCATGTTGTAGTTGGGCACCTGTTGACGAGGTAGAGAGGGATTTTCCTTACCTTTTATTGTTAACTCTATGGCTAGATGGGTTCTTTGTAGCACATAGAAGGGTCCTTGTTGGAGGACCTTGTGTCTGTGTGAAACCCATTCTCTCATGGTTAACCTATTTGGGGGTTTAACGTGATGGTTTGAGAATGTTGGAGTAATTTGGGTTTGACTTGTAGAGAGTTGTTGAGTCATTCCTATTGCTCACTTTGGATTTTTTTTCTTGGTGTGTTTGGTTTCTATTCATGGATTGCAAGATTCTAGGAGTAAGTCTAGTCTTTGGGGGAGATGATGTAGTGCCTCTCCCATTTGACTTCTTTAAGTCATCCTGATGGATACAACCTTACTGATCTTTTTTTGTGATGGGATCATGATTGTGACCCTGAGTGGTCTACACCGTTGAGGTGTTTGGATTTATGTTTCTTTACCAGTTGCTTTGATTATGATTTTGACTGATCTTTGAGATTATGATGTGATTTATGGTTCACTAAGGTTTGTGCCAATGGTTACCAAGATTGATGTGGTATCATGAGTTTGTTTCGTGATTACCCTGAGATGTGTGCAAAAATTGCACTATGTTCTATTACCATGCTACACTAGACTAGGTTCCTATAGCAGTGGTTAGTCACGTTTATGACTATGTTTTCTTATGTGTTTTAAGTGCCTTTTTAATGCACAGTAATCAATCATTATTAAATGCGTAAGTAATTGAATGGATTTTTTATGTGGGATTATTTGGTTATGTGTTGCAGACATTTACCTTGTTATATTTCTAATTAGAGAGATATTTTTTACTCATGTATGTTACATTTGAGATGACCTGAGGGTCAGATTGTATACCTTGTTTTTAAGTATCATAGATGTTATACTACTATGTTATTCAGTTAATAATATTGCATGATGATGCCACTTTGAGATGACAATGTGTTTTATGATGATATCTGGTATTTGGACATACCTCTAATTATGTTATGTGATGGATTTAATGCTATGGTTATTTACTTCATTCCTACGTTGTTATGCTTTATGCGAACGTGAGTGATGTAAATAGATTATTTTAATATAATTAAGTAAATGGTTAAAATTAGATGATTTAATGCATTTATTGCTTTGGCTATGTTATTATATGCAGTTGTACTTGATCATGTTGTATAGTGTGTAGGATTTATATCCCTGGTAGTGGCACATGGAGTTAGTGATTCAGCCTTTCATATTTTACCAATGTTGTCCTTATCTGGTCGACATATCCTTTATTAAAATGTTTAAATTAAACCTTTCAATGACTATTAAATCTAAACTCATTTGCATTATGTGATTAGACCAGCAAGCGTTTCTATGCATTTAGAGGTTCGCATTGTCACGAATAGCCTATTTTCATTTGGGTCGATTCAAGGTTTAACTAGGTTGGCTAGTTATTTGACCTAATTGGTTATTCACTCAAAAAGTGAATAAGTATCCAAAGAGGAATTTAATTCCTCACTTCTCACTTTCAAATTTGAAAGTTGGAGAGTAAAACCCAAAATCCTCTTCATGAGGATTTACTATTTTGTTCATTGTGGGAGCTACAGGCATGGGAATGTTGCGAGGTTGAGCTCATTGGATCCAGCTCAGGAAAAGCTTGGATTGCCACAATTTTTAGCTACTTCTATGAGATATTTATTTTATGGTTTAGATTCCCATTTTTCCCTTTTGGCTGTGAGGTACTGCTTTCTTATTTTATTGTTTTTGCTCTATTTCTGCTTCTATTTTTGGTAGCTATTTGTTTGGAGGCTGAGAACTAGTGTTCCCCTCTATTTATGTATGCTAGTTCTACCTGGTTGGGCAGGTATGAACATTTCCCTATTTTTTGGGATGAGGGTTTTAATTTTGAAATTTTTCTAAAATTTGGAGTTTTTACCTTGTTTCGTGTGTCGCCCTATTTTCTAGGGTTTTCTTGGCACAATGTGTGTCATGGACTTGGATGATCCATTTGGATATCATTCAGACCACTTTTGCACCTTTTGTTGCATTGGGATGTGTGTCGCACCTGTACTCCTGACTTTGTGTTCAGTTGAGTGATTTGTTACCTGTTATATTTCCTTTTGGACCTTTGCTTTTGTTTCGTGAATGCTAGGATTCGTGTAGAATCCATACTCTCATATTGAGGCTAGTTGAGTGAGTTCATGATGTTTGATCTTGTTGCATCATTGGGATTCATGTAGAATCCATGCTCTCGGATTGAGGTCGATTGAGTGATTTAATGATGTATGGTTTTATTGGCTTTGGGATTCATGTAGAATCCATCCTTCCTATGTTGGTTTCAGTTGGGTGTTTTCTTGGCATTGTGTTCTCATTCCTATCCTTGGGTTAAGATCTTTGCGATGGTGGTATGCCATACTCCAGTACGTGCACGTACATTTTTTGGGTGACTTGCGAGGCCTGATCATTTGTGGATTTGTCGAAAGTTATGATCATTGGGGTTGGGATGGAAGTATGCATGCCCATGGGCACTTGTCGTAGGATGAGCATGGGTAGCATAGGGTAGCATATGGAGGGGGCTTCTATCTCACATCCTAGTAATCATGATGCCATGGGTATGGCTAAGAGGAGCTTGAATAGGTGATAATTAAAGAAAATGTGTGACTGGTAATAAAACTTAAGATAATAAAACTTTGTGTGATGGTTCCAAGGGAGTACCTCTAGAGAGAAGTACCTTGTGAGTGTTTCTAAACATGATCCAAGCCTGGGCTTGTCAATGCCAAGTGACTCTCCATGATGTTAGCCCCTACTTAGTAGCCTTTTGAGTGTCTAACCAGAACCTTTACTCCTTGCATTGTCTTAGGTTCTTGGTTGCAACCATCATACTATCTGGTGTATGTGTTAACCTTGGATGTTGTGCTTTATGTGTGTTTGTTGTTGGATCATTATCTCCATCAGCACGGTAGGTGTGGACCTACAGGTGCCATGTGGTTGGGAGGCGTAGCTACCTTCACCACTACTAGGGACCGATGTATAGAGATGATCTTTTGTCCTAGTGTGACCATTGCTGAATATTTTCACTTGGTACTTCGGGTTCTGGAGTATGCTTTCTTGTGATTTATGCTTTCATTGGGATGCTTGTATACCATGTTTAGATAATGTTATTTTATTTGATGCATTCCCATATTATGATGTTTAGCATATGATTAGATGTTGTGAATTATTGTATTAGCATATCTATTGCTTATTGTTGTTTAGCATGTGATAGGTGATGTTATCTACTATAGGATTATCTTATGCTTTACTACTAGCATGTTAGATTTTCTTATGCTTATATTATTGCATTTTTTTAGTAGTGACGTCCCTATTACAATAGTACCAATGATCTGGTCAATGGCTTGGGATGTTATGCGCGGGGGATGGCTAGGACCCATGATGGTCTTATGATGCTATTGACTGTTGGGAGGAACCATGCACTTAGTTTGGTTGTTCAGTTCACTATGATGTTTATTTCAGTGTGTTCTTTGCTACTGTAGTTTAGATGGATAGGTGTTCTTCTTTCTGTGTTATTCTTGCACTCGAGTGTTCATTCCTGGAGCCTTTATGGATCTGATACTCCCTGGTGTGGAGGTTCTTTGCTCTTTTTTTGGTCCTTTTTGGTTCTGGGAGTGTTTTTGTGTTTCTATGGGCAACATTTTGTCAACATTGTGTGACATAAAAATGTATCACACGCCCATGCAAACTATGTCATACGACACTATAAAGTATTGCACGCCTTCTTGAGAAATGCCATATGACATTGGAAGAGTGTCGCGCACCTTCTTGAGAAATGTCATATGATGCTAAAAAGTGTCGCATGCATTCTTGAGAAATGGCATATGACACTAGAAGAGTGTCGCATGCCTTAAGGAGAAGTGTTGACCTCCCTTAGTAGAAAGTGTCACATGATTTTTGTAAAAAACCTGTGCGTGCCCTTAGCAGGCACTTTTTTTCATGATCCAGACTTTCTGAGAGTTGTTTTGGATACCCTTTTGGGCATTCTTTGATCCTATGTTGTTGCATTTTGAATTCTATTGGTTTCTCTTGAATCCATTTTTCATGTTTCTATTTTAGTTTCTAGGGGGTTTAAAATATATTATTTAAGTATAAGTTGACGTATATTTAATTTCTTATATTTAAGATATATATTTATATATGCGACGAATCTTTTGAGATAGGTTTCAGACCTCTCAGAGATAATTTTTGGGCTTCAGAAATCCAGACTTAGCCAATTTTTTAGGGCTTCAAGATTTCAAGCTTAGTCAAATTTTAGGATTTTGAATTTACCCTAATTTGGTGTTTTTTTAATGAGTGGTCATTTCTTGAGCCCTCATCATGTGCATTGTCATTGTTGGCTTTGTTTGTGTGTGTCAGTTTGGTAGTGGCATTTGGAGATTCGTTGGTGGCCAAGAATGTGGTGAAGTCTTCTATTGCGATCGTTGTGATCCCTGTATGCTATTTTCATGTACATTCATACATAATAAAAAAACAAAATCTTAGCTTGTATTTCATCCTTGTTTCCAAGGATCTCCAGGAAGGACATTATAATGCATCCATACATACATACATACATGTATCTATTTCATACATAGATGCATGAATGGATGTATGCATGCTTACATGCATGGATGCATGGATGCATACATACAAGATATATACATGTATACATGGATGTATGTATGTATGAATCCATGGATACATGCATGCATCTATGCATCCATGGATGCATAGATGCATGCATGGATGAATACATACAAGATATATACATGTATACATGGATGTATGTATGTACGCATCCATGCATACATGTATGGATAGATGCATACATGTATGCATGGATGCATACATACATACATCTATGTATACATGTAATATCTTGAATGTATGCATCCATGCATACAGTATGTATGGATGGATGCATACATACATACATCCATGTACACATGTATATATCTTGTACATACATACAAGATATATACATGTGTACATGGATGTATGTATGTATGCATCCATCCATACATACATGCATGCATTTGCATGGATGCATACATACAAGATATATACATTTATACATGGATGTATGTATGTATGCATCCATGCATACATACATGCATGCATCTATACATGCATACATAGATGGATGCATTATCTATGTCATACATAGATGCATGCATGTATGTATGGATGGATGCATACATACACACATCCATGTATACATGTATATATCTTTTATGCATCTGGCCATGTATATATCATGTATGTATGCATGCATGCATGTATATATCTTGTATGTATATATATGTATACATACAAGATATATACATGTATACATGGATGTATGTATGTATGCATCTGATGCAGGAGCATCCAAAGGTATAAGGGCAATCTTGTGTGACCCAAAAAAATGTACTTAGACTTAGTTTTTATTTCATATGTTTTCATTTTTGGATACCCATTTGGGTCAAATAAAGGTTCCAACTCTTACAGTTCCACTATTAGTGTTCTAGGATAAAGTATTTGAACACCTTGGGATACGTATAAATCTCAAAAAAATAAGAGTATGTAATTGGACCATCATTTTTGTAAACTAGAAGGTGTAAATTGGCCAGATGAATGTAATTGTAATTTAGAGCATTCCAAAAAAAGAATCAAGTCAAAAGGCCCCACGGTTTGAAAGTTATTATAGTTTTTCGAGTTTTTGAGACCTCCTAAGAATTCTTCAAAGTCAAGTTAGGGGAATTAAATAACTTCAAAAAGGGCTGGAAAATGGGAGATGAGGAAAACTTGTCCATAGGGCTATAGAGTGCTTTGAGAGCTTTCTGAAAATGTAAATAGTTCGTCAATCGGAGCTATGGCTCAAAAGTTATGCCTCTCAGAAGTTTGATTACCATTTTTGGATTCTTCTAGATTTGCATCAACTTCTAATGCAGCTTTTGGAGCCTTCTATTTGGTTGGTGGATGCCTACTAGCACTTTCTAAAATGTATTCCTAATCCTTAACCCTTCAGGGTCTATTTAAGGAGATTTTTGGCATTGTAAAAGGCAGTTCAGAGTGGAGTTTGAGAGGAGGTACTAAAGGAGAAATTATCTCCAGATTTATCTGATTTGTAAGCCCATAGGGCATGTTTTAAAGTTTATATTCTCTATACTGAATGTACTACCTTATTTTCTAGTTAATACAATTTTCCAATTTCTGTTTTGTCCATTCTGTTCTTGGGTTGTGTCTCCATCAAGTGGTCTTAGAGCTAGTTTTCCTGAGTGTGTAGATAGAGCGCCGACTGTGAGACAGTTTGCACTAGGACTGTGTGGTTGTGGGTTCGAGTTAGAAGATGCCTCCACAAAGAGAGCATGGAAGAAAGGCCATAGCTATTAATCTTGAGGATGTTAGAGCCCTCCAAAGGCAGGTACAAGCATTACAGAAGGAGCTCTGTAGAGGAACAAATATGGCCGCAAGTGATGAAAGTGAGGATGACAATGAAAAAGATGAAATTGGACCATAAGGGGAATTTGAAGGGGAAGTTCTAAATTATGTAGAGGAAAGGCTTTTTAGGGCCATTACTAAGTTTGGGAAAAGACCTACAATTGAAGTGGGTGTATTTTTAGGAAATCTGAAACCAGATGAGTTGATCGATTGGATCAATGAATTGAAAGAATACTTTTGAGTATGAGGATATCAGGGACCCAGATAGGTTATGTTTGCAAAGGCCACACTGAAAGGCCATGCCAAAATCTATTGGCAAGAGGTACAATTGGAAAGAAATAGAAGAGGAAAGAAGAAGATCACAAGGTGGGATCGCATGGTGAAAAAATTGAAGAAGCAGTTCATTCCTATGGACTATGAGCTTGATTTGTTTAAGAAGATGCATGGATTAAAGCAAGCAAGAAGATCAGTGCAAGAATATATAGAGGATTTTTACTGAATCTTGATTGGAGCAAGGCATGTAGAAGAAAATAAGGAGAAGGTTTCTCGTTATATCAGTGGGTTGCAACCTAGCATCCAGTAGGAATTAAGTCTGGTAAGAATGACCAACATTGAAGAGGCACACCAGTTTGCCCTACAAGTTGAAGAGAAGCTGAATAAAAGGTTTGGAGAAAGACAAAGAGGGCATGGTCAAGGAGGAAGGGGAAGCGGTAGGTAATCTGGAGGCCGCAATGAAACCCAAAATAAAAATGAAGATGTGGGTACTAGCAGGGACTAGAAGAATGAGGGTTTCAACTGCTCCCATGATCAAGACTTTGAAAATTAGAGAGGAAGAGGTAGAGGATGTGGAAAAGGAAGAGAAGGCTTTCATGGTACCTGTTTCTATTGCAATGAAGAAGGTCATTGTGCCTTTGAATGTCCTCAATGACAAGGAAGGAAAAATAGGAGGGCTAAGGGTCAAGCTAGGGTCGCTCATGTGGATGAGGATGTACAATCATCACATTTAGAAGATGCAGAAAGAGGAGAGACCTTGGTAAATTAAAGGGTCCTACTAAGTGGTGAGATAGAACCAGGACAAAGGAGGAGTTTGTTCCGTACCAAATGCAAGTGAGAGGATAAATATTGTGACGTGATCATTGATGGTGGTAGCACAAATAACTTGGTGTCAGAGGAGATAGTCTCTAAGTTGAAGCTCAAGAGGGAGAGACATCCCCAACCCTATCAGATTGATTGGGTGAAAGAAAATCATAAAGTTCTAGAAAGTGAACAATGTTTAGTGAAATTCAAAATTGGGGGTTACCTCAATGAAGTTCTCTGTGATATTCTTCCAATGGATGTTTTCCATCTATTGTTGGGTAGACCATGGTAGTTTGATAGGCATGCAATACATGATGGTCATGCAAACACATACTCTCTAACAAAGGATGGAGTTCGCCACAAACTAAAGCCCATGAAAAGGGAAGGTGAAAAGGTATGTAGCAGTGCTAGGATTTGTCTTGTTGATGGAAGAAAGTTTTTAGATGGCATGAAACATCAGCATATGTGCTATGCTTTGATTCCTAAGAAAGCTAAAGAAGGTAGCAGTGAAATACCACTTGAAGTTTTAGATTTACTAGGTGAGTTTGGAGATATTATCTCTGATAATGTTCCAGAAGGATTGCCACCAGTAAGGCAAATCAGTCATCAGATAGATCTAATTCAAAGAGCTAGTTTTCCTAACAAGGCTGCTCACAGGATGACTCCTACTGAAACAGAGGAGCTAAATAGACAGGTTTAGGAGCTATTAAGGAAGGGCTTGATTCGAGAGAGCCTAAGTCCATGTGCAGTACCTCCAGTACTCCCACTAAAGAAGGATGGAGAGTGGAGGATGTGTATAGACTCTCAAGCTATCAATAGGATAACTATCAAGTACCATTTTCCTTTGCCAAGGATGGATGATCTTATGGACTGCTTGAGTGGAGCTCAGTACTTCACAAAGATAGATCTCAAAAGTGGCTATCATCAGATACAGATATGAGAAGGAGATGAGTGGAAAATAACCTTCAAGACCAAGGAGGGTCTTTATGAATGGTTAGTCATGGCCTTTGGATTGACGAACACCCCGAGCACCTTCATGCGGCTCATGAATGAGGTACTTAAGAAGTTCTTGGGAAAATTTGTTATTGTTTATTTGGATGATATTTTATTTTTCAGCAAGACTTTGGAAGAAAATTTATTGCATATTCATAGTGTCCTTGAAAGGCTAAGGGAAGAGAAACTGTTAATTAATCTGAAGAAGTGTATCTTTGCAAAAAGGGAGTTAGTCTATTTGGGGTTTGTTATATCACCTGAAGGTCTCAAAATGGATCTAGAGAAGGTAAAAGCCATCTTGGAATGGCCTACTCCAAGGTCTACTACTGAGGTAAGATCATTTCATGGTCTGGTTAGTTTTTACAAGACATTTATTAAGAATTTTAGTGGCATATGTGCACCCCTAACTGATACAATAGGAGGGGATAGAAAAGAGTTCAAATTGACTGTAGCAACTACGAGAAGTTTTGAATTGCTAAAGAAGAAGGTGACAGAATAGCCTGTGTTGGCACTTCCAAATTTTAGAAAAGTGTTCTAGGTGGATTGTGATGCTAGTTGCAATGCTATTGGGGTTGTATTAAGCCAAGAAGGTAAGCCTATTGCATATTTTAGTGAAAAATTGAATGATGCAAAGAAGAAGTATTTTTTTTATGATCAAGAGTTCTATGCAGTAGATTAGGCCTTAAAGAAATGGAGGCATTATTTATTGCCAAAGGAATTTGTTTTGTATACTAATAATAAGGCATTATAGTACCTAAATAGCCAAGGTAAATTGAATTAGAAGCATATGAAGTGGGTAGAGTTCTTGTAGAGCTATACATTTGTGTTGAAGCATAGAAGCAAAAAATCTAACAGGGTTGCAGATGCACTAAGTAGGAGATAGTTGTTGCTTACAGTAATGCAGGTTGAAGTAGTTGGGTTTGATGAACTCAAGAATATGTATCCTAAAGATCTTGATTTTGCTGAAGCATGGAAAGCTTGTAAAGATCCTGTTGCTATAGATAGAACTAAGTGATTAGACTATCTGATTCAGGATGGTATGTTATTCAAGGGCAGTCAATTATGCATTCCAAGGAGTTCCATGAGAGAAAATTTGATTAAGGAGAAACACAGTGGAGGGATGGTAGGCCACTTTGGTTGAGATAAGACCATTGCCATTCTTAGAGAACATTATTTTTGGCCTTAGATTTCACAAGATGTGATGAATTTTGTACAAAGTTGCCAAGTTTGTCAAGTTGCCAAGGGATTTAGCCACAATAGTGGACTATATCGGCCATTTCCTATTCCATCAAAGCCATGGGAGAACATAAGTATGGATTTTTTTCTTGGATTGCCAAGGACACAAAGGGGTAATGACTCAGTATTTGTGGTGGTTGATAGGTTCTCCAAAATGTCACATTTTATTCCATGCCACAAAACTCATGATGCTGTCCAAATTGCAGACTTATTTTTCAGAGAGGTGGTGAGACTACACGGTCTCCCAAGGAGTATAGTTTTTGACAGAGATACTAAATTTATGGGGTATTTTTGGAGGACATTGTGGAAGAAATTGAAAATAGACTTGAAATTCGGTTCCACACATCACCCACAAACTGACAGCCAAACAGAAGTGGTAAATAGAAGTCTAGGCAATTTTCTCAGATGTTTAGTTGGGGATAAGCCCAAGGGATGGGATTTGATTCTACCATAGGCAGAGTTTTCTTATAATAACTCTGTAAATAGGAGTATTGAAAAATCACCATTTCAAATTGTATATGGAAGTATCCCAAAGACTGCACCAAAATTAAATAAGATAGAACAAGGGGAGAGGATAAGTGCTAAAGCTGAGGAATTTGCTGAACATATCAAGCATCTACATGAGGAGGTTCAAGCACACATTACCAAGATGAATCAAGAGTATAAAGCTAGGGTGATCAAAGGAGAAGACATAAGGAATTCCAAGCAAGGGATCTAGTCATGGTAGACTTATAGAAAGAAAGATTTCTAGCTGGTACTTACAACAAGCTGAAAATGAAGAAATTTGGCCCTTGCAAAATTTTGAAGAAACATGACTCAGAAAATACACATGAGGTGGAGCTCCTAGATGGTATTCACATTTCTCCCATTTTCAACATTGTAGACTTAACAAAGTATCATGATGATGGTGCAGATGAGGAGCTGGTGTTAGAGCCATGTCTGATTCTTGCTTCTAAGAAGGGGGAGATAGAAGAAATTCTAGATCATCATGTGGGTAGGAGTACTAGAAATAGGTAGTATGAAGAGTATTTAGTCAAGTGGAAAGGATAACCAATAGAGGACTCAACTTGAATTTCAGTAGCTGAGGTTTCCCATTTGAGATTTCCTCTACCATTCATAAAGTGACAGGATCACTTTTCAATCTACCCTAGGTGTCTGATGCAGGAGCATCCAAAGGTATAAGGGAAATCCTACGTCACCCAAAAAAATGTACTTAGACTTAGTTTCTATTTCATATGTTTTCATTTCTAGATACCCATTTGGGTCAAATAAAGGTTTCAACTCTCACAGTTCCACTATCATTTTTTTAGGATAAAGTATTTGAACACCTTGGGATACGTATAAATCTTGAAAAAATAGGAGTATGTAATTGGACCATCATTTTGGTAAAATAGAAGGTGTAAATTGGCCAAATGAATGTAATCATAAATTAAAGCATTCCAGAAAAAGAATCAGGTCAAAAGGCCCCACGATTTGAAAGTTATTACAATTTTTCAGGTTTTGGAGACCTCCTAAGAATGCTTCAAAGTTAGGTCAGGGGTATTAAATGACTTCAAAAAGGGTCAAAAAATGGGAGACAAGTGAAGCTTGTCCATAGGGCTATAGAGAAATTTGAGATCTTTCTAAAAATGTAAACAGTTCGTCAATCAGAGCTACGGTTCAAAAGTTATGCCTCTCGAAAGTTTGATTACTGTTTATGGATTCTTCTAGATTTGTGTCAACTTCTAACACAGCTTTCAGAGCCTCCTATTTGGTCAGTGGATACCTACTAGCACTTTCTAAAATCTATTCCTAGTTCTTAACCCTCTGGGGTCTATTTAAGGAGATTTCTTGCATTGTAAAAGGCAGTTCGGAGTGGAGTTTGAGAGGAGGTACTGAAGAAGAAATTATCTCCAAATTTATGCTATTGTAAGCCCATAGGGCATGTTTTGAACTTTATTTTCTCTGTACTGAATGTACTAACTTATTTTCTAGTTAATACAATTTCTCTGTTTCTGTTGTGTCCATTATGTTGTTGGGTTGTGTCTCCATCAACATCCGTCCATGCATACATACATGCATGGATGCCTACATGCGTGCATCTATGTATGACATAGATACATGTATGTATGTATCCGTGCATGAATGCATGGATGCATACATACATACATGTATACATGTATATATCTTATATGTATGCATGCATACATACATGCATGCATCTATGTATCCATATATATGCATGCATACATATATATATGGATGCATACATATATGCATGCATGGATGCATGCATACATATACATGCATGCATGGATGCATGCATGCATAGATGCATACATCCATACATGTATGTATGTATATAGATGCATACATATATATGCATGTATGCATGCATGCATCCATACATACATATATCTATGTATACATTGCATACATACATAGATATGCATGCAGGCATACATACATATATATATCTATGTATACATGCATGCATGCATAGATATATCTATGTATGTATGCAATGTATAAATAGATATATTTATGTACGGATGCATGCATGCATGCATGCATCCATAGATATATGTATGTATGGATGCATGCATGCATTCATCCATACATACATGTATTTATGTATGTATACATGTATGCATGCATCCATCTATACATACAAGTATCTATCCATGCATGCATGTATGTATGCATGGATGCATACATACATACATACATGTATATATCTTGTATGTATGCATATGCATGTATGCATGCATCTATCCATGCATTATGCATGCATCAATGCATATATCTATGCATACATGCATACTCACATACATGCATGAATGTATGTATGAATCCATGCATATGCATGTATTCATACATACATGTATCTATGTATGTATACATGTATGCATGCATCCATCCATCCATATATGTATCTATCCATGCATGCACGTATGTATGCATCGATGCATATATACATATCTACATGTATATATCTTGTATGTATGTATGGATATATGCATCCATCATGCATGCATGTGTCCATACATATATCCATACATATATCTATGTATGCATGCATGCATGCATACATCATGCATGCATGCATCCATACATATATTCATACATATATCCATGCATGCATGCATGATGGATACATACATATATCTATGCATCCATGTATGCATGCATAGATATATCTATGAATGCAGGAATGTATACATATATATAGATATATCTATGCATGCATGCAAATATACATAGATATACGCATGCATGCATGCATGCATAGATATATGGATCAATAAATGTATGGATGCATGCATGCATGCATAAATATATGGATGGATGCATACATTCATACATACATGTATCGTATGCATGCATACATATATAGATACATGCATACATGCACGCATGCATAGATATATCTATGCATGCATGCTTGTATACATAAATATATATATGTACATACATACATATGTATACATGTACATAGATACATGTATGCATACATACATGTATACATGTATGTATGTATGTATGCATCCATATGTGCATACATTCATGCAAGATATATGTATGTATGGATGGATGCATGCATACATGTATACATACATAGATACATGTATGTATGGATGGATGCATGCATATATATCCTTACATATATCTATGCATGCATGCATGCATAGATATATCTATGGATGGATGCATGCTACATACATATATTTATGTATACATGCATGCATGCATAGATATATCTATGCACGCATGCATGTATACATAGATATAGATATATATAGATATATCTATGTATGCATGTATGCATGCATATAGATACATACATACATACATGTATACATGTATGTATGTCTGCATCAATACATGCATACATGCATGCATGCATGGATGGATACATGCATGCATCTATTCACGTATCTGTGGATGCATGCATACATACATACATGTATACATGTATAGATCTTGTATGTATGCATGAGCATGTGTGCATGCATCTATCCATGCATGCATGGATGCATTCATCTATGCATATATACATACATACATAGATGCATGCATGTATGTATTCATCCATGCATGCATCTATACATACATGCATACATACATAGATGCATGCATGTATGTGCATACATTCATGCATGCATACGTACATACATGTATATATCTTGTATGTATGCATGCATACATACATCCATGCATCTACATCCATGCATGCAAGGATGCATGCATGCACCTACATCCATGCATGCATACATACATAGATGCATGCAGGTGTTTATGCATCTAGGAACAAACATGCATCTATGAATGCATGGATGCATAAATCCGTGCATGTATCTATGTCATACATAGATGCATGCATTTATTTATGCATCTATGCACATGCATGCATCTATGCATGCTTGTATGCATACATCCATGTATGCATCGATGCATACATCCATGCATGTATCTATTTCATACATAGATGCATGTATGTATGATTGCATGGATGCATACATACATAGATACATGTATATATATTTTATGTATGCATATGTATATATGCATGCATCCATACATGCATGCATCTATGCATGGATGCATCAATCCATGCATGCATCTATCACATATGCATACATGTATATATGTATATAGATGCATACATATATATGTATGTATGCATGCATGTATCCATATATAAATATATCTATGTATACATTGCATACATACAAAGAAATGCATGCAAGCATACATACATATATACATACATACATACATGTATACATGTATATGCATGCATCTATGGATGCATACATACATGCATGCACCTATGCATGAATGCATACATACATACATGCATGCATCTATGGATACATACATCCATGCATGCATCTATATATACATGCATACATACATGCATACATGTATGTATGTATGTATATATGCATGCATACATACATGCATGCATATATGCATACATGTATGTATGTATGTATGTATGCATGCATACATACATGCATGCATACATACATGCATGCATATATGCATGGATGCATGCATCAATGCATGCATTTATGTATACATGTATGTATGTATATATACATATTTCTATCCTAACTTTCATTGCTTAGTAACTCGCAATTTATTATCATTGCACACCCAACCTAATGGATAAGGTCTTCTATGTGACTTAGTTTCCAATCCCACTTGTTTAAAATTTTTTTCTAAAATTAGATTAACTTGGGACCCACTATCTATCAATGTGTTAATTTTAGTGTTCTTTGAAATCGCCCTTATATGAAGAAGTTCACACCTTTTACTATCTTCAAGAACAACATGACTTTTTGAAGTGGAACTATATGAAACATTAGTGGTAGAATCAACAAAAATTTTACCTTTCAAACCCATAGCTGATATTGTTGCTTCATCACTAGAATATGATCCAAGATCTTGAACAGCAACTGTAGACTTTTGCTTACCCTTATGATCCTTAAGCCACTTTGGTTTCAATTCTAGATGCAATTTTCAACACTTCTCTTTTACATGTCCTTTCTTCTGACAATGTAAACATGTAGGTTTGTCACCTTCCTTTTTCTTCACTATGGCTACCTTCTTTCCTTTCTTGATGTTGTTAGGGGGAGAAAATTCCTTCTTTGAACTAAAACTTACATTTCCTCCACCTGCTTCAATATGAGTCGCTTGAACACATACTTCATCAAAGTTAGAAGGACTAAACATCAATATTGTATGCTTCAAATATGAATGCATTCCACCTATATACTTTAATAAAGTATCTTGGGTATAAAGAGGAATTCCAAGAGTTAATTCCTTCTTCCTAAACACCTATGTATACTCTTGCACAGACTGCCCTTTACCTTGCCTAAGATTTTGCCAATCCATAATGGCTTGTTGCATATAACCCAATGGATAAAACTATTTTTCCAAAGCATAAGTAAATTCATTCCAAGATGAAGTGATTTTACCATGTGTAGCAAGATCATCCTGGATTTTACTCAACCACCAGACTAATGCAGTACCTCCTATTCTGAGAGTAGCTAGCTGGATTTTGGAAGAATCATCCAAAATATTTTGAACCCTACAATACACTTTGATCTGCTTAAGCCAATTATCCAATTTTTCAGCATCCAATTCACCATTATATATAGGCAAATCAAACTTTACATCAAGCTTTAACAAGGATTTATTCACAGAATGTTTCTTTTTAGAAGAATTAGATAGAGAAGAAGAAGACGATGAAGAAGATGAAGAGGATAGAGATGGAGGTTCAAGAGGGTCACTACCATTTCCTACTCCTTTGCCTTTTCCATCTTTTGCTGAGGATTTAACTTCTTCTTTCTTCTTAGCCTTATCCGCCTTTCTTAATTTTTGTTCATGTCTCTCTTGGAGAAGAATGTTGACCAAAGCCTTTAATTCCACAAAAGATCTTTGGAATGCTTCTGCATCAAACTCAGGAACATGTTGTTCAGATTCCATCTTTGATTGAGGAAAAATCCTTCTTTTTCCAATTTTTGGATTGAACTCTTCAAGTTCACCTTCTCCTTGGTTCAACTTCAACCTGGTTAACATTCACCACCTGCAATTTCTCAGCAAGAATAGGCTCTGATACCAAACTTTATCTATAAACTAAGATTTACAATTTTTTAACTTAATCCAAATTAGATATTTAATTCTTGATCTAGGCAGTAATTGCATTGTTATGTATCTTAAACCGTTGAAATTACAAGAATATTTATGCTTTAAACACTCAAAATTAACAATGTGTTTAATAACATAAAATCGAGAACATAACTTTAAAAAATGAGAGAAATAAGAAAGAGATAGAAGAGATGCAAACAATTTGATAACAGAGTTGATCAGGTTAGGACTACATCTCCAGGTCCACTTCTCAATTTGGGGACCACTTTATTAATGTTGCCAGGCAAAACACACCTTCTTACAATATCCAAGCTTCAACCTTTATAGTTTCTCTCTCTTTTGCACTTGAAAATAATAACTTCATGCTTAGAATAATCTCTCACCTACAAACTCTCTCAAGAATTACAAAACTTCCCCCCAAGAGAAAATTTTCCTTCCAAGCTAATTGTTCATCTCTTCTAAATCCCCTCTTTTTATACATGAAAGTTAGCCAAAAATGGGCTAAAACAATTAACCAACATAATCCCTTATTTTGGTTACATAAATTCGAATCCCCCCCTTTACCAATTTATGGTTGTGAGTTTACTCCATGAATAGGGGTTTTTTTTAACATATAACCTTATTTAAATAAGGTTGGGAAGATTTTTTTATGGATACATAACAACTCTTCTTCTAGAATTACATATGCCATAATTAACCTATTGGTTGACCTTAATTTTAGGAGGGTAATGGTTGGGAGTTTAAATCCCATTATCACTTTTCTTAAATTTGAATTAAATAACTATTTAAATTTGAATTTGAACATTTTCCCTCTTTTTAAAATTTTATGATGTCATGCTAACATCATCAAAATCCACACTTTTATCTGAACTTCAAACTATTATAACTTTCACATTTGATCTTCATTTTTGATGAAATGAATGTCATTGGAAAACTCTCATCAGGCTCTTCATTTTGAAATCCATTGTTGACCACTTTTTAGATAGCCTAATTTCACCTTTTATCTAGCCCTTTAATTTGCTCGTTGACCTAAATTTTGACTGAGCATAACTTTTGCATATGAGCTCCTTTTTTGCCTGTTCAAGTTGCATCGGATTCTATTCTCTAAAGTCTTTGTAGTAATACTAAATTTGAGAAATTATGAGACTATGCATCTATGTATACATACATGTATCTATGTATGTATACATGTATGCATACATATATATGTATGTATGCATGCATACATCCTTACATACTTGTATCTATGTATGTATGCATGCATGCATATGGATACATGGATGCATGCATGCATGTATGCATGTCTGCATACATCCATACATGTATGCATACATAGAAATTTATTCATGCATCCATCCATACATACATGTATCTATGTATACATACACATTGCATACATAGATATATGTATGTATGGATGCATGCATGCATGCATGTATGTATGTATACATACATGTATCTATGTATGTATACATGTATGCATACATATATATGTATGCATGTATGCATGCATACATAGATACATACATATCTCTATGTATACATACATATTGCACATATAGATATATGTATGTATGGATGAATGCATGCATAGATATATGTATGGATATATGTATGGATGCATGCATGCATGTATGTATACGTACATGTATGTATGTATGTATACATTTATGCATACATATATATGTATGTATGTATCTATGCATACATACATACATATATCTATGTATGCAATATGTATGTATAAATAGATACATGTATGTATGTAAGAATTCATGCATACATGTATGCAATATGTATGGATACATAGATACATGAATGTATGGATGGATGCATGCATGCATATATCCATACATATATCTATACATGCATGCATGCATCCATAAATACATACATAGATATATGGATGCATGCATCCATAGATACATGTATGTATGAATGAATGCATGCATATATATATCTACGCATGCATCTATGCATAGATATGGATGCATAGATATATCTATGCATGCATGCATGCAAATATATATCTACATGTATATATCTTGTATGTATGCATATGCATGTATGCATGCACGCATAGATATATCTACATGTATATATCTACTATGTATGCATATGCATGTATGCATGCATACATATGTTCATGCATCTATGGATGCATACATACATGCATACATACATGTATCTATGTATGTATGCATGCATGCATGCATGCATATATGGATGGATGCATGCATGCATACATACATCCATACATACATGTATCATGCATCCATATGCATGTATGCATACATATATATGTATATGCATGTATGTATGCATGCATGCATACATCCATATATACATGTATCTATGTATCTATGTATATAAGCAATGCATGCATCCATCCATATGCATGCATGGATAAATACATACATACATACATGTATACATGTATATATGTGCATGCATGTATCTATGTATGGATGCATCGATATATCTATGTATGTATGTAATGCATGCATCCATCCATATGCATGTTTGTATGCATGGATGGATGCATACATACATACATACATACATGTATACATGTATGCATGCATAGATTCTCTATTTATGTATGCAATGCATGCATCCATCCATATGCATGTATATATGCATGTATGGATACATAGATATATCCATACATATATCTATGTATGCATGAATCCATCTATACATATATCTATGTATAAATTGCATCCATAATATATGTGTGTATGCATGTATGCATGCATACATACATAGATATATCTATGCATGCATGCATATATATATATATATACAAAATATATACATATATCTATGTATACATATATCTATGTATACATATATCTATCTATATATATATGCATGCATGCATACACGCATATGCATACATACATAGATATGCATAAATATACTGTATGTATCTTTGCATCCATACATGCATACATACATACATAGATATATCTATGCTAAATGCATACATACATGCATGCATCTATATATACATGCATACATACATAGATACATGTATGTATTGATGTATGGATGCATGCATAGCATACATACGTAGATATAACTATGCAAGCATACATATATTGTATGTATGTTTGCATCCATACATGCATACATACATGCATGCATCTATGTATACATGCATACATACATAGATATATCTATGCATGCATGCATACAAGCATCCATACATACATATATATATATATATATATATATATATATATGCATACATGCATGCATGCATCCATACCTATATCTATGTATGCATGCATATATATATGTACATACATACATATGCATGCATGCATACATGCATCCATCCATATATCTATGTATGCATGCATGCATACATCCATACATATATCTATGTATACATAGCATACATACATAGATATACCTATGCATGCATACATGTATGAATGTATGTATATATATGCATGCATACATACATATATATATGTACATATATACATATGCATGCATGCATGCATGAATATATATATATATATATATATATATATGTATGTATGCATGCATATATATACATACATTCATACATGTATACATGTATGTATGTATGTATGTATGCATCCATACGTGCATACATACATGCAAGATATATGTATGCATGGATGGATGCTTGTATACATACATAGATACATGTATGTATCGATGGATGCATGCATATGTATGTATGTATGGATGGATACGTATATCTATGCATGCATGCATGCATGCATCCATACATAGGCATGTATGTATGGATAGATGCATGCATGCATATATACATATATACATGTATGTATGGATAGATGCATGCATGCATGCATCTATACATATATCCATACATAAATATATCCATACATTGCATACATACATAGATATATCTATGCATGCATGCATACATAGATATATGTATGTATATGTATGTATGCATCCATAAGTGCATACATACATGCATACATACATAGATACATGTATATATGGATGGATGCATGCATATGTATGTATGTATGGATGTATACATATATCTATGTACATGCATACATATATGCAAGATATATGTATGTATAGATGGATGCATGCAGATGTATGTATGGATGGATGGATACATATATCTATGTATGCATGCATGCATCTATACATATATCCATACATAGATATATCCATACGTTGCATACATACATAGATATATTTATGCATGCATATATAGATATATGCATGCATGCATACATATATATATATATGTCTATATATGCATGCATGCATACATATATATATATATGTATGTATATGTATGTATGCATCCATACATGCATACATACATGCAGGATATATGTATGTATGGATGGATGCATGCATACATGTATGTATACATAGATACATGTATATATGTATGTATGTATGCATCCATCCATGCATACATATGTATGCATGCATATATATACATACATACATATATCGATACATAGATACATGTATGTATGGATGTATGGATGCATCCATACATGCATGCATACATACATATACATATACATATATATGCATATACATATACGTATACATGCATACATACATATGTATCTATGTATACATACATGAATACATGTATGCATTCATACATACATATATGTATACATGCATACATACATGGATACATGGATGCATCCATTCATACATATATCTATACATATATCTATGTATGCAATATGTATGTATATATATTGTATACATAAATACATGTATGCATACATGCATGCATGCATCCATACATATATCTATATATACATGCATGCATGCATCCATCCATATATACATATATCTATGTATACAATATATATGGATACATAGATACATGTATGTATGGAAGGATGCATGCATTCATGTATATATACATAGATACATGTATCTATACATAGATACATGTATGTATGAATGCATGCATGCATGCATGCATCCATTCATACATACATGCATGCATCCATACATCTATTTATACATGTATGCATCCATATATATGTATGCATACATGTATACATACATAGATACATGTATTTATACATACATACATGCATGCATGTATGTATGTATACATACATGTATCTATGTATGTATACATGTATGCATCCATCCATACATATATCCATCCATACATATGTATCTATGTATAGATACATGTATGTATACATGCATACATACATGCATGCATGCATCCATACATATATCCATGCATACATCCATCCATAGATACATGTATCTATGTATATATGTATGTATGCATATTCATGAATAGATGCATGCATGCATGCATCCATAGATATATATATGCATGCATGCATGCATCCATACATACATGTATCTATGTGTCTATGTATGTATGCATATGCATGAATAGATGCATGCAAGCATGCATATGTATGTATGCATATGCATTCATAGATACATGTATGTATGGATGCATGCATGCATAGATATATATATGCATACATGCATTCATCCATAAATACATGTATCTATGTATAATGCATGCATGCATGCATACATACATGCATCTATGTATGATGCATGCATTCATTCATATATCTATGCATGCATATGTATATACATAGGCATGCATGCATACATGCATATATCTATGTATACATTCCATAAATACATAGATATATCTATGCATGCATGCATGTATACATAGATATATATGTATGTATGCATGCATGCATGCATAGATATGTATCTATGTATGGATATATGCATGGATGAATATATATATATATATATATATATATATATATATATGCATGCATACATGCATGCGTAGATACATACATGTATCTATGTATGATGCATGCATGCATACATACATATATCTATGTATACATTTACGTATACATACATGTATCTATGTATGTATACATGTATGCATCCATATATATGTATGCATGCATGTATACATACATAGATACATGTATTTATTAATATATACATGCTTGCATGCATGCACCCATACATGCATTTATCTAGGTATACATACATAGATATGGATGCATACATGTATACATACATAGATACATGTATATATACATGCATACATGCATGCATGCATGCATCCATACATACATGTATCTATGTATATATGTATGTATGCATATGCATGAATAGATGCATTCATGCATGCATATGTATGTTGCATATGCATTCATAGATACATGTATGTATGGATGCATGCATGCATAGATATATATACATGTATGTATGGATGCATGCATTCATAGATACATGTATGTATACATAGATACATGTGTGTATGGATGGATGCATGCATGCATCCATACATATATCTATGCATGCATGCATCCATCCATACATACATGTATCTATGTATATATGTATGTATGCATATGCATGAATAGATGCATGCAAGCATGCATATGTATGTATGCATATGCATTCATAGATACATGTATGTATGGATGCATGCATGCGTAGATATATATATTCATGCATGCATGCATGCATTCATTCATATATCTATACATGCATATGTATATACATAGGCATGCATGCATACAAGCATATATCTATGTATACATTGCATACATACATAGATATATCTATGCATGCATGCATGCATACATAGATATATATATGTATCTATGTATGTATACATGTATGCATCCATATATATGTATGCATACATGTATACATACACAGATACATGTATGTATTAATATATACATGCATGCATGCATGCATCTATACATGCATTTATCTATGTATACATACATGTATGCATCCATATATATGGATGCACACATTTATACATACATAGATATGGATGCATACATGTATACATGCATACATACATGCATGCATGGATCCATACATATATCTATGCATGCATCCATCCATACATGCATGCATGCATGCATCCATACGTGCATTTATCTATGTATACATACATGTATCTGTGTATGTATACATGTATGCATCCATATATATGGATGCACACATTTATACATGCATAGATATGGATGCATACATGTATACATGCATACATACATGCATGCATGCATTCATACATATATCTATGCATGCATCCATCCATACATACATGTATATATGTATACATACATGTATCTATGTATATATGTATGTATGCATATGCATGAATAGATGCATTTATGCATGCATATGGATGTTGCATATGCATTCATTGAAACATGTATGTATGGATGCATGTATACATAGATATATATATGCATGCATGCATGCATGCGTAGATATATATATGCATGCATTCATGCATCCATACATGTATGTATACATAGATACATGTATGTATGGATGGATGCATATATGCATTCATACATATGCATGCTTGCATGCATCTATTCATGCATATGCATACATACATATATACATAGATACATGTATCTATGGATGGATGCATGCATGCAGCCATACATATATCTATGCGTGAATGCATCCATCCATACATACATGTATCTATGTATACATACATGTATCTATGTATATATGTATGTATGCATATGCATGAATAGATGCATGCAAGCATGCAGATGTATGTATGCATATGCATTCATAGATACATGTATGTATGGATGCATGCATGTGTAGATATATATATGCATGCATGCATTCATTCATATATCTATACATGCATATGTATATATATAGGCATGCATGCATACATGCATATATCTATGTATACATTGCATACATACATAGATATATCTATGCATGCATGCATCCATACATACATATATCTATGTTTACATACATATCCATATCCATAGATATATGCATGTATGTATGTACATGCATGCATGCATACGTACATATATATGTATTCATGCATATATATACATACATACATACATGTATACATGCATGTATGTATGTATGCATCCATACGTGCACACATACATGCAAGATATATGTATATATGGATGGATGCATGCATACATCTATAAATACATAGATAGATGTATGTATACATAGATACATGTATGGATGGATGGATGCATGCATATGTATGTATGTATTGATGGATACATATATCTATGCATGCATGCATGCATACGTAGATATATATATATATATATATATATGTATGCATTTATGCATACATAGATATATATGTACGTATGCAAACATGCATACATATGTATCTATGCATGCATATATATACATACATAGATACATGTATACATGTATGAATGTATCTATGCATCCATCCATGCATACATATGTATACATGCATATATATATATATACATACATGCATGCATATATATACATACATACATACATATATGCATGCATATACATACATACACACATACATATATGCATGCATATACATACATACACACATACATACATGTATACATGCAGACATACATATATACATGTATACATGCAAACATACATATATCCATACATATATCCATTCATACATATATCCATACATATATCTATGTATGTATGTATACATACATGCATGCATCCATACATATATCTATGTATACATACATGTATGCATGCATCCATACATATATATATCTACGTATGCAATATATATGGATACATTGATACATATATGTATGGATGGATGCATGCATTCATGTATATATACATAGATACATGTATGTATGGATGCATGCATGCATGCATGCATCCATGCATATATCCATACATATATCTATGCATGCATGCAACCATCGATTCATACATGTATACATGCATGCATCCATACATACATACATAGATACATGTATGTATACATAGATGTATGGATGCATATATGGATGCATACATATATACATAGATGTATGTATACGTAGATACATGCATGCATGCATAGATATATGTATGGATGCATGCATGCATCCATCCATACATACATGTATACATGCATGCATCCATACATCAATGTATACATACATGTATCTACATATGTATGTATGGATGCATGCATGTATACATGTATGTATGGATGGATGCATGCATGCATGTATCTATGTATGTATACATGTATGCATCCATATATATGTATGCATACATGTATGCATCCATATATATGTATGCATACATGTATACATACATAGATACATGTATGTATACTTCCATACATGCATGCATCCATGTATCTATATGTATGCATACATGTATACAGACATAGATACATGTATGTGTACATCCATACATGCATGCATCCATGTATCTACATATATGTAATGCTCCACCCGGAGATCCTTGGAAACAAGGATTCAAATCAAGTCAATATATATATATATATTTTTTTACAAGTATGAATGCACATGACAACATCATACAGGGATCACAACGATCGCAACAGAAGACTTCAACACAGTCTCGGCAACCAACGAATCTCTGAATGCCACTACCCAACTAACACACCCAAACAAAAGCCAACAACCACCACAAAAAGATGAGGGCACAAGAAATGACCACTCATAAAAAAAAAACCAAGCTGGGGTAAAATGCAGAATCTTGAAATTTGGCTAAGCCTGAAATCCTGAAGCCCTAAAAATTGGCTAAGTCTGGATTTTTGAAGCCCTGAAATTTCCTAGAATCCATAACTTATCTTTGAGAGGTCTGAAACCTATCTCAAATGATAAGTGGCATATATTAAAATATATTTGAAGTATAAGGAATTAAATATATGTCAACTTATACTTAAATGATATATTTTAAACCCTGAAGGACTACAATAGAAACCCAAAAACTAAATTACAAAAGAAACCTCCCGAATTCAAAACGCAACAACATAGGCTCAAAGAACGCCCAAAAGGGTATCCAAAACCACTCTCAAAAAGATCAAATCAAGAAGAAAAGTGCCTGCTGATGGAACGCGCAAATTTTTCACAAAAACCATGCGAAACTTTTTACTAAGGGAGGGCGACACTTCTCCCTTACTGCGTGCGACACTTCTCAAGAAGGCGTGCGATACTAGAAAAGTATTGTGCGACATTTCTCATAAAGCTGTGCGACACTCTTTCGGTGTCGTACGACACTTTTCCAGTAACGCGTGTGACACTTTATAGTATCGTACGACATTCTTTCAATGGGTGTGCGATACTTTATCAGTGTCACACAATGCTGAACAAATGTCGCTCATAGAAAGTAAAAACACTTTTAGAACTCAAAAATGAGGAAAAACCAACAAAAGAACCTCCACACTAGGGAGTACCAGATCCACAAAGGCTCAAGGAATGAACACTCGAGTGCAAGAACAACACGAAATGAAGAACATCAAACCATCTAAACTACAGCAGCATAGAACACACTGAAAATAAACATCGCAGGGAACAAAAGAAACATCACAATGAACATAAATACATCTTAGGAACAAAAAAACCAAACTAAGTGTGCGGTTCCTCCCAACCATCAATAGCATCATAAGATCATCATGGATCCTAGCCATCCCCCGCATGTAACATCCCAAGCCATCGACCAGATCATCGGTACTGTCGTAATAGGGACGTCACTAAAAAAACATGCAACAATATAAGCACAAAGAAATCTAACATGCTACTAATAATGCATAAGATAATCCTACAGTAGATAACATCACCTATCACATGCTAAACAACAGTAAGCAACAGATATACTACTAAATCAAATAACATCATCTAATCATATGCTAAACATCATGATAAGGGAATGCGCCAAGTAAAATAACATCATCTAAACATGATACACAAGCATCCCAATGAAAGCATAAATCACAAGAAAGCATACTCCAATACTCGAAGTACCAAGTGAAGACATCCAGCAACGGTCACACTAGGACAAAAGATCATCTCGTTACACTGATCCGTAGCAGTGGTGAAGGTAGCGCCTCCCAACCACGTGGCACCCATAGGTCCACACCCGTCATGCTGATAGAGATAATGATCCAACCACAAACATACATAAAACACAACATCCATGGCTAACACTCACACCAGACAGTATGATGGTTGCAACCAAGAACCTAAGACAATGCAAGGAGTAAAGGCCCTCGTCAGACACTCAATAGGCTACTATGTAGGGGCTGACATCCTAGAGAGTCACTTGGCATCAAAAAGCCCATGCTCAGATCGTGTGTCCTCAAACTTAAATGGGTGCTCACACATTGTGTCCTCAAACTTAATCAGGTGCTCACACATTTTACTTATCTTAAGTTTTATTAACAATCACACATTTTATTTAGTTATCACTTGCTTAAAACTTCCTCTACCAAACCATGACGCCATGATTGTCGGGCTGCGAGATAGAAGCCCCCTCTAGATGCTACCCTACCCTACCCATGCTCATCCTATAACAAGTGCCCATGGGCATGCATACTCCCATCTCAACCCCAATTATCATAACTTTCAGCAAATCCACAAAAGATTGGGCCTCGCAAGTCACCCAAAAAATGTACGCGCATGTACTCGTGTGTGGCACACCACCATCATGAAGATCATAACACAAGGACAGGAATGAGAACACAATGCAAAATAAAACACCCAACTGAAAGCAACTCAAGAGGATAGATTCTACATGAATTCCAAAGCCAATAAAATCGTACAACATGAAATCACTCAACCGGCCTCAATCTGAGACTATGGATTTGACACAAATCCCAATGATGTAACAAGACCAAACATCATGAACTCACTCAATCAGCCTCAATCTGAGAGTATGGATTCTACACGAATCCTAGCATTCATGAAACAAAAGCAAAGGTCCAAAAGAAACCATAACAATAAGTATAAAATTACTCAACCGAACACAATGTCGAGAGTACGAATGCAACATGAATCCCAATGCAACATAAAAGTGCAAAAGTGGTCTGACTGATATCCAAACAGATCATCAAGGTCCATGACCCACATTGTGCCAAGAAAACCTGAGAAAACAAGGCGACACGCAAAATGAGGTAAAAACCCCAAAAATTTGGAAAACTGCAAAATTAAAACCCATTTGGCCTTTGGGTTCAAAAACCCCAAAAATCCAAAAATAAATGGAATCAGACACCGTATGAAAAAATGGCCAGCATAACGGTGCAAAATCTCAAACCCTCATCCCAAAAAATAGGGAAATGTTCATACCCTCCCAACCGGGTATAACTAACATACAGAAATGGAGGGGAACACTAGTTCTCAGCCTCCAAACAAACGGCTACCAAAAACAAAAGCAGAAAGGGAATAGAAAAAATAAAATAGGAAAGCCCTACCTCAAAGCCAAAAGGGCAAAACAAGAATCTAAACCATAAAATAAATATCTCGTAGAAGTAGCTGAAAATTGCGGCAATCCAAGGTTTTCCCGAGCTGGATCCAACAAGCCCAACCTTGTAGCGATCCCTCACTCGTAGCTCCCACAACGAAAAAAATAGTAAATCCTCATGAAGAGGATTTTGGGTTTTACTCTCCAACTTTCCAATTTGAAAGTGAGAAGTGAGGAATTAAATTCTTCATTAGATACTTATTCACTTTTCGGGTGAATAATCAATTAGGGCATTTAACCAGCCAATCTAGTTAAACCCCGAATTGACCCAAGCGAAAACAGGCTATTCCTATAAATAGGAATTCATCTATGGCAAAGCTGCCAAAAATTAAAATAAAACAATTAAAAAGCCTAAACACCCAAAAACACATAAATCTTCTTAAACAACTTTCACAACAATGCGAACCTCTAAATGCACAAACACGCTTACTGGTCTAATCACATAATGCAAATGAGTTCAGATTTAATAATCACCAAAAGGTTTAACTTAAACATTTTAATAAAGGATACGTTGACCATACAAGGATGACATTGGTAAATAATGAAAGGCTGAATCACTAACTCCATGTGCCACTGCCAGGGATATAATCTTGCACACTAAACAACATGATCAAGTGCAATTGCATATAATAAAATAGCCGAAGCAATAATGCATTAAATCACCTAATATAACCATTTATTTAATTATATTAAAATAATCTATTTACATCACTCACGTTCGCATAAAGCATAACAATGCAGGAATGAAGTAAATAACCATAGCATTAAATCCATCACACAACATAATAAGAGATATGTCCAAATACCAGATAACATCATAAATCACATTGTCATCTCAAAATGGCATCATCATGCAATATGATTAACTGAACAACATAGTAGTCTAAAATCCATGATATTGGAAATAAAAGAGTAACAACTGACCCTCGGGTCCTCTCAAACGTAAACATAACATGAGTAAAAAATATCTCTCTAATCAGAAATATAACAATGTAAATGCCTGCAGCACATAACCAAAATAATCCAACAAGAACAATCCATTCTAATTACTTAAAGCATTTAATAATGATTGATTACTCTGCATTAAAAAGGCATTTAAAACACATAAGCAAACATAGTCATAAACATGACTAACTACTGCTACAGGAACCTAGTCTAGTGTAGCATGGTAATGGTACACAGTACAATCTCTGCACACATCTCAGGATAATCATGGAACAACCTCATGATACCACATTGATCCTGGTAACCACTGGCACAAACCTCAGTGAACCAAAAATCACATCATAATCTCAAAGATCAGTCAAAAGCATAATCAAAGAAACTGATACAAAAACATAAATCCAAACACCTCAACGGTGTAGACCACTCAAGGTCACAATCATGATCCCATCACAACAAAAGATCAGCAAGGTTGCATCCATCAGGACGACTTACAAAAGTCAAATGGGAGAGGCACTATAGTATACATACATGTATCTATGTATGTATACATGTATGCATCCATATATATGTATGCATACATGTATACATCCATACATGCATGCGTGCATGCATCCATACATATATCTATGCATGCATGCATTTATCTATGTATGTATACATGTATGCATCCATATATATGGATGCATACATTTATACATACATAGGTAAATTTATGTATGTATACATACATGCATCCATACATATATCTATACATATATCTATGCATGCATGCGTGCATGTATCTATGTATATATACACGTATCTATGTATGCATACATGTGCATACATATATCTATACATATATCTATGCATGCATGCATGCATGTATCTACGTATACATACATGTATCAATGTATGTATACATGTATGCATCCATATAGATGTATGCATACATGTATCCATACATAGATACATGTATGTATACATGCATGCATGCATGCATCCATACATATATCCATACATATATCTATGTATGCATGCATGCATCGATACATACATATATCTATGTATGCAATATGTATGTATACATAGATACATGTATGTATGGATGGATTCATGCATGCATGTATACATACATAGATACATGTATATATGGATGGATGAAAGCATGCATGCATGCATCCATCCATACATATATGTATCTATGTATATATGTATGTATGCATATGCATGCATGCATGCATATGTATGTATGCATATGAATTCATAGATACATGTATCTATGGATGCATGCATGTGTAGATATATATATTCATGCATGCATGGATGCATGCATACATGTATCTATGTATGTGATGCAGGAGCATCCAGAGGTATAAGGGTAATCCTGTGTCACCCAAAAAAATGTACTTAGGCTTAGTTTTTGTTTCATTTGTTTTAATTTTTGGCTACTCATTTGGGTCAAATAAAAGTTCTAA
Source organism: Cupressus sempervirens (assembly GCA_028749045.1). NCBI lineage: Eukaryota > Viridiplantae > Streptophyta > Pinopsida > Cupressales > Cupressaceae > Cupressus > Cupressus sempervirens. The sequence continues at coordinate 416,187,005 of CM053790.1, forward strand.
CTCTTATAGTTTCACTATTAGTGTTCTAGGATAGAGTATTTGAACACCTTGGGATATGTGTAAATGTTGAAAAAAATAGGAGTATGTAATTGAGCCATCATTTTGGTGAACTATAAGTTGTAAATTGGCTGGATGAATGCAATTTTAATTTAGAGCATTCTCAAAAAAGAATCAAGTGAAAAGGCCCCATGGTTTGAAAGTTATTGCAGTTTTTCAATTTCTGGAGACCTCCTAAGAATGCTTCAAAGTTAGGTTAGGGGCATTAAATGACCTTGAGAAGGGCCAAAAAATGGGGGATGAGAAAAGCCTATCCATAGCACTATAGAGTGCTTTGAGAGCTTTCTAGAAATGTAAACGGTTCATCAATCAGAGCTATGGTTCCAAAGTTATGCCTCCCGAAAGTTTGGTTACCATTTTTGGATTCTTCTAGATTTGCACCAACTTCTATTGTGGCTTTTGGAGCCTTCTACTTGGTCAGTGGATACCTACTAGCACTTTCTAGAATGTATTCCTGGTCTTTAAGCCTTCGGGGTCTATTTAAGGACATTTTTTGCATTGTAAAAGGCAGTTTGGAGTAGAGTTTGAGAGGAGGTACTAAAAGGAGAAATTATCTCTAGATTTATGCTATTGTAAGCCCATAGGGCATGTTTTGAAGTCTATTATCTTAGTACTAGAAGTATTAGCTTATTTACAAAGTTAATAAAATTTTCCTTTCCTATTATGTCCATTTTGTTCTTGGGTGGTGAATCCATCAAGTGGTATCAGAGCTGGTTTTCCTGAGTGTGTAGACAGAGCACCGACTATGAGGCAGTTTGCACTAGGACTGTGTGGTTGTGGGTTTGAGTTAAGAAGATGCCTCCAGGAAGAGAGCATGGTGGAAGGGCTAGAGCTATTAATCTTGAGGAGGTTAGAGCCCTCCAAAGGCAGGTACAAGCATTGCAAGAGGAGCTCCATAAAGAAACAAATGTTGCTGCAGTTGACAATAGTGAGGATGACAATGAAGAAGAAGAAATTAGACCAAAAGGGGAATTTGACAGGGAAGTTCTAAATCAGGTAGAGGAAAGGCTTTTTAGGGCCATTACTAAGTTTGGAAAAAGAGCTACAATTGATGTGGGTGTATCTTTAGGAAATCTGAAACCAGATGAGTTGATCAATTGGATCAATGAACTGGAAGAATACTTTGAGTATGAGGATATCAGGGACTCAGATAGGGTTAAGTTTACAAAGGCCAAACTGAAAGGCCATGCCAAAATCTGGTGGCAAGAGGTTCAACTAGAAATAAACAAAAGAGGAAAGGAGAAGATCACAAGGTGGGATCGCATGGTGGAAAAATTGAAGAAGCAGTTCATTCCTGTGGACTATGAGCTTGATTTTTTTATGAAGATGCATGGGCTAAAGCAAGCAAGAAGATCAATCCAAGAATACAAAAGAGTTTTATTGACTTTTGATTAGAGTAGGGCATGCAGAAACAAATAAGAAGAAGGTTTCTCATTATATCAGTGGGTTGCAAACTAGCATCCGAGAGGAATCAAGTCTGGTAAGAATGACTAGTGTTGAAGAGGCATACCAATTTTCCCTACGAGTCAAAGAGAAGCTGAATAAAAGTTTTGAAGGGAGACAAAGAGGGTGTGGTCAAGGAGGAAGGGGAAGCGGTAGGTCATTTGGAGGCCAAAATGAAATCCAAAAGAAAAATGAAGATGTGGGTACTAGCAGCAACCAGAGGAATGAGGGTTTCAATCGCTCCCATGATCAAGACTTTGAAAATCAGAGAGAAAGAGGTAGAGGATGTGGACAAGGAAGAGGAGGTTTCCATGGTACCTATTTCCATTGCAATGAAGAAGGTCATCATGCCTTTGAATGCTCTAAACGACAAGGAAGGACAGATAGGAGAGCTGAGGGTCAAGCTAGGGTTGCTCATGTGAATGAGGATGCATAGTCATCACATTCAAAGGATGCAGAAAGAGGAGAGACTTTAGTGAATGAAAGGGTCCTACTAAGTGATGAGATTGAACTAGGAAAAAGGAATAGTTTATTCCATACCAGGTGCAAATTTAAGGAAAAATGTTGTCATGTGATCATTGATGGTGGTAGCACTAATAACTAGGTGTCAGAAGAGATGGTCTCTAAGATGAAGCTCAAGAGGGAGAAACACCCCCAGCCCTATCAAATTGCCTAGGTGAAAGATGATCAAAAGGTCCTGGTAAGTGAAAAATGTGTAGTGAAATTCAAAATTAGGAGTTACCATGATGAAGTTCTCTGTGATCTTATTCCAATGGATGTTTGCCATCTATTGTTGGGTAGACCATGGTAGTTTGATAGGCATGGAGTACATGATGGTCATGCAAACACATACTCTCTAACAAAGGATGGAGTTTGCCATAAATTAAAGCCCATGAAAAAGGAAGGTGAAAAGGTATGTAGCAGTGCTAGGATTTGTCTTGTTGATGGAAGAAAGTTTTTAGATGGAGTGAAACATCAGCGTATGCGCTATGCTTTGATTCCTAAGAAAGATAAAGAAGGTAGTAGTGAAATACCACTTGAAGTTTCAAATTTACTAGGTGAGTTTGGAGATATTATCTCTGATAATGTTCCAGAAGGATTTCCACCAGTAAGGCAAATTAGTCATCAGATAGATCTGATTCTAGGAGCTAGTTTGCCTAATAAGACTGCTCACAGGATGACTCCTACTGAAACAGAGGACCTAAATAGACAGGTTCAAGAGCTATTGAGGAAGGGCTTGATTCAGGAGAGCCTAAGTCCATGTGTAGTACTTGCAATACTCACACCAAAGAAGGATGGAGAGTGGAGGATGTGTACAGACTCTCGAGCTATAAATAGGATAACCATCAAGTATTGATTTCCTTTGCCAAGAATGGATAATCTGATGGACTGCTTGAATGGAGCTCAGTACTTCACAAAGATAGATCTCAAGAGTGGCTATCATCAGATACAGATACAAGAAGGAGATGAGTGGAAAATAGCCTTCAAGACCAAGGAGGGTCTTTATGAGTGGTTAGTCATGCCCTTTGGATTGACGAATGCCCCAAGCACCTTCATGCGGCTCATGAATGAGGTACTTAAGAAGTTCTTGGGAAAATTTGTTATATTTTATTTGGATGATATTTTGATTTTCATCAAGACTTTGGAAGAAAATTTATTGCATATTCATAGTGTTCTTGAGAGGTTGAGAGAAGAGAAACTGTTAATTAATTTGAAGAAGTGTATCTTTTCTAAAAGGGAGTTAGTCTACTTGGGGTTTGTTATATCACCTGAAGTTCTTAAAATGGATCCATAGAAGGTAAAATCCATCTTGGAATGGCCTACTACAAGGTCTACTACTGAGATAAGATCATTTCATGGTTTGGTTAGTTTTTACGGAAAGTTTATTAAGAATTTTAGTTTCATATGTGCACCCTTAACTGACACAATAAGAGGGGATAGAAATGAGTTCAAATGGACTGCAGCAGCTACGAGAAGTTTTGAAAGGCTAAAGAAGAAGGTGATAGAACAACCTGTGTTGGCACTTCCAGATTTTAGAAAGGTTTTCCAGGTGGATTTTGATGCTAGTGGCAGTGCTATTGAGGCTGTATTAAGCCAAAAAGGTAAGCCTATTCATATTTTAGTGAAAAATTGAATGATACAAAAAAGAAATATTCTATTTATGATCAAGAGTTTTATGCAATAGATATATGTATATATGCATGCATGCCTATGTATGTATGTATATATATATATGTGTGTGTGTGTGTGTGTGTACATACATACATATATATGTGTTCTTGCATATATATACATACATACATACATGTATACATGCATGTATGTATGTATACATCCATATGTGCACACATACATGCAAGATATATGTATGTATGGATGGATGCATGCATAAATGTATACATACATAGATACATGTATGCATGGATATATATATGGATAGATATGTATATATATATATATATATGTGTGTGTGTGTGTGTGTGTGTGTGTGTGTGTGTGTGCATGCATGCATCCATACATACATGTATCTATGTATAATGCATGCATGTCTATGCATGCATGCATACATAGATATATATGTATTTATGGATATATGCATATGGATAGATATGAAAATGTATGTATATATCAATAGATATAAATATATATATATATATACATACATCCATCCATACATGCATGGATCATGCATCCATATGCATGTATGCATACATATATATGTATGTATGCATATGCATGCATGCATCCATCCATACATGCATATGTATGCATGATACATGTATGTATGGATGTATGCATACATATATATGTATGTACGCATATGCATGCATTCAAGCATATATATATCTATGTATACACACATGCATGCATACATATAATATATGCATGCATCCATATGTATGTATGGATGCATGCATGCATGCATCCATACATAAATGTATCTATGTATGTATGCATGCATACATATGTATATGTATGTATGCATGTATACATAGATATACATATATATATCTATGTATACATGCATATACGTATGTATGCATGCATGCATACATAGATATGCGTATGTATGGATGCATGCATGCATACATGTATACATACATAGATAAATGCATGCATACATACATAGATACATGTATGGATGGATGCATCCATCCATACATGCATACGTACATGCATGCACCTATGTATCCATGCATACATGCATAGATACATGTATGTATACATAGATGCATGCATGTATGTATGCATGCATTCATACATACATATAGGTATACATACATAGATACATGCATGCATCCATACATATATCTATGCATGCATACATACATACATGCATATATCTATGTATGCAATAGTTATGTATATATAGATACATGTATGTATGGATGGATGCATACATACATGTATACATACATAGATACATGCATGCATACATTCGTAGATACATGCATGCATGGATGCCTACATAGATACATGTATGTATGTATGTATGCATGATGCATGCATACATACATGTATACATACATAGATAGATGTATGTATGGATGCATCCATCCATACATGCATACATGCATGCATTCTTTATGCATGCATGGATGCATCCATAAATGCATACATATATGTATCCATGCATACAGACATAGATACATGTATGTATCTATGTACGTATACATGCTTGTATGTATGTATGCATGCATACATACCTATATATATCTATGTATGCAATATGTATGTATACATAGATACATGTATGGATGGATGGATACATGCATACATCTATACATACATAGATATATGCATGCATGCATGCAAACATACATACATATATCTATGTATGCATTATGTATACATACATATATCTATGCATGCATTATGTATACATACATATATCTATGCATGCATGGATGCATACATAGATAATTGTATGTATGTATGTATGCATAATACATGTATGTATGGATTCATCCATCCTTACATGCATACATACATACATGCATTTATGCATGGATGGATGCGTACATACATGGAAGCATCTATGTATCCATGCATACATACATAGATACATGTATGTATACATAGATGTATGCATGTATCTATGCATGCATGCATGCATGTATAGATACATACATATATCTATGTATGCAATATGTATGGATAGATGTATGCATACATACATAGATGCATGCATGCATGCATGCATGCATGCATCCATACATATATCTATGCATGCATGGATACATACGTGCATGCATCTATGCATGCATGGATGCATACATAGATACATGTATGTATTTATGTATGCATAATACATGTATGTATGGATACATGCATGCATACACGTATACATACATAGATACATGCATGCATACATGTATCTATGGATGCATGCATGCATACATACATACATATATCTATGTATGCAATATTTATGTATACATAGATACATGTATGTATGGATGGATGCATGCATCAATGCATGCATTGATGCATACATACATGCATGCATCTATTTATGACATAGATACATGTATGTATGCATAGATTCATAAATGTATGCATGCATACATAGATACATGTATGTATACATAGATGCATGTATGTATGGATGCATGCACGCATGCATGCATCCATACATACATATATCTATGTATGCAATATGAATGTGTACATAGATATATGTATGTATCTATGTATACATACATATTGCATGCATAGATATATGTATGTATGGATGCATGCATGCATGAATGTATGTATACATACATGTATCTATGTATGTATACATGTATGATTACCTACATGTACATCTCTTGGACTATCCGCTATCCCAAGTGCAGCACTTAGGAAGCACAAATTTGGATTGTGCATGGGTAAGGGGGGTCGATTTGACATTGGGAGTAGGGGTGTAAGTGTAGGGGGGGAAAGTATATGTTAGTATAGGAAAGTTAGTTTTTGGGTGTGTTTTAGTAAGTAGGTTAGTATGATGTTAGGTTTAGTTAATATGTTAGTTTTGTTTATGTAATTTATTTTGTTAGTTAGTTTAATTTATTAAAAATTGTAAGTAGTTTATTTTAGCATGTTAGTTAATTTAAGTTAGTTTAATGTATTAAAGTTTTATGTTAGTCTTTCTTTATGTTGTTTAATGGTTATTTGTTAAAAAATGTTAATGTAAATTTAGATAGTTGTATTATCAATGTTAATTTATTTTTGAATATTATTTAGTTTTTAATTTAAAGGTTAAACTATGTTGGATGTAGTTAATTTAGTTTTAAAATTAATTTAGTGGTTTTATTAATTTGGAAAGTTTTAATACATGTTTTGTTATTTGTTTTAAGTTATTCATTTTAAATTTTAATATATTTAGTAGAAATTTTATACTTTTAAAGTTTTAGTAAACTTATTGTGAACTAGTATCATGTTTTATCACGTGAGTATTTGTTAGACAAACAGAAGATGTTAAATTGATTTCCTTATCACCTAGTCAAATTTAAGTGTAATTTATATTTTTAATATCTTCATAAATATTTAACTCTTAATAACATTATGGATGTGAGGCCTCACCTCGACCCGTCATAACATGGATATTTTATTTACATTTTGGATATTCAGGGTCTAGATATTTTGATAGTTATCTGAGACTTGATGGATTATGGATTATTTATTTACGCACCTTGATACTTAGTAGTAGTGGTTTACATTATTGTATGCACTTAGAACCTACTATTGTGTAGGAAATGGTTGAAATATGTGGATGCAATTTCATGAATTCATATTATTAGAACTTTGATGTGATGTTAAATGATAAGATAATTATGGATAGATGTTAATTTGGTTATGATGCTTTATGAGATGGATGATGATGATAGTCAGAGAAGCAGTTATGATGATTTATGATACACTAGTAAATGATAAATTGATTTTAATATGCACATAGATGTTTAACTGATGATTTATGTTATGTAGATTTGTTATTCTAACATCTTGGATGATTTAAATAGGAAAATTTTTTAAAAAATAAAAATAAAAAAAAAATTCCAAATTATGACTATCACTACACACTTATATGTTATATGACTCCTTGGACTACTGATGCTCAAGTTTATTGTGCAGGAAGAGGAACCATGGAAATTCTTGCGGGAAACAAGTTCCAAACCTTGTGACATAGTTTAACCAAGGCAAATCTTTGGAAGATTCAAAAGACTCATTGTGAAAGTAATTTTCTTCGTAATTGCTTGATTGCTTGCTTGCTTGTGAACATGTTTAATCATAACCTAGGTGCATTAAGGGCATGTCAAGGGAAAAGTAATGTATTTATTTTTATGAGTGTGTCACTTGACACTTGTATAGTCTATGTGTTGATGACATGTCACCTATAGCGTTGATCTCAAGGTTGTCCAATCTTGGTCCTCTCCTTTCTTTTCAAATTAATGCTTAAGTACTCCCATTTGGGAGAGAGTGTATGGATGGGTCACATCATGTAGGAATTCGAATTCAAACTTGACAAGGAGTTTAGGGGATCTAAATGAGAGCCTAAAGTGTTCTCTTATTGTTAAAAAGCCACCCTAATGGTAGTATAGTAGGTTAGGGGCTTAAATTTAATTATTTTGATGTTTTCCTAGTTTTGGGAACCCCCTTAAACAAGCTTACTTAGACCAATTCGAAATTTGGAGTTTTTCCATGATAGAACCCTCACAACCCCACTTGGTCAATCTTCTTATTTTGGAGAAGCAACAATGTAAGGAATGGAGGCTTGATGTTCTTACTAAGAATTGTTAGTGGAGAGTCTTTTAGGGGGGGAGTGACAAGTTAGTTGGGGGTTCAACCACTCTCTAATTTTAGAGACAGCTAAGTTTTGGGAGGGAGATTAAGGGAGCTCTTCTACAACTATCCTTACCCTAGCTTGGACCAAGGTTGGTGACTTGAACATGTTCTTTTAGCCTCCTTTTCTTTAGTATGAATAAGAGAGTCTGCAAGTGTGGAAAGTTATCAATGGGGAATGCATTGCATTGTCAATCTTATGATAGGAGCTTGTTATTGTGTTGGGAAGAAATGAATGTGTCTTGTGCTGATGGAGATTCTTTCTTAGTTTTATTTTTTTGTTCTTCATTTGTTTGTTGTTGTTCTTATTGAATGTGAATGTTGAATTGTGAATATGGGTGTGAAGGCTTCACTCACCCTTAGGAGGGCAGAGAAGCCTTGGGTGAAGGGCACAAGTTGGGCTTGACATTGCAAGGGAGAAAAGAAATCTTGTTCTTATACCTCATGATGAGGTTTGTTATCATCATGGAGCTTGGGCTTCATCATGGCCATGAATCTTGTTGTTTGGGAGGTACAAGGAGGTTTGGTGGAGGAGGAGAATATGGTTACTTTGAAGACCTTGAGAGGCAAAGTGCATTGGTAACATGATATGTATATTGTTAGAATTTCTCCTCCTTGAAGAGCCCACCTTCACCCAACATTTTATGATTCCAATGGTGAATCATTGTGCAAGCCATGAAAGGGTGTTGTCTATGTTTGTGTTGTATATTCATGCAAAAGCTTGTGGTGAATGTGTGTAACCTATTTAGACCTTGTTTCCCCTACTCGGTGGGTGGTTTCAAAGAAGCCTAGGTTGGGAGGTGAGCCTCCATGGTTCCTATTTGTGTGTGTTATGTGCAGGTTTCGTGAAGAGGTATGTTATGAAGTGATGGGGTTTCACCCTTGTCAAAGGAGAAGACCCACAAAAGTGAAATAGGCTGATTGTTCATGTTCTCAATGCTTATGATTTTGAAGGACTTTTGTGTTGTCTCATTATGATGTAGAGTGAATGTACCATTGTTACCATGGAAACTATGTAAGGGAGAAATATTTGGGAGTGTTGTACATGTATGTATGTATCCTTGTTAAGAAATGATCATTTGAAGTTTTATGAGTTATGGAAGAGTTAGTTCATGATGTACAAGATATTTGTATCAGAGTTTATCATTGTAAGTTGTAGAAGGAAGGTTGAAGAAAATAAAATTGTATGCTCATACCTTTATTGTAATGAAGTTCTTTATGTTAAATTTCATATGTCATGAAGAAAGATTGTAGTTAATTCTTCTCTTTGATGTATCATAGATGTGTTTTTTTTTTAAGTGACATGTAGATTTATGATTAGGAATATAGTTGTTAAGTATAAAAGAAAAAAAATGTTGTAGGTTGTGCACACTATAACTTAGGAATCATTTTGCTTAATAGTTCATTATGTATGTTTAATCTTCATTCATGTTGAATTTTCCCTTGAAGATCAAATAAAATTGCTAGTAGACAAAACTATTCTACTATCCACCTAGAACCTTACATAATACAACCTTCATACTCAAAATAATAAGGTTGGCTGAAAGAAGTAGCATTTAATCAATTCAAATTAGACTTGCTGTAGACCCACATTTTCCTCTCTAGAAAATGTATGGAGGAAGGAAAAATAATGCCCCTAGAATATAGACTAATAAAATAATGTGGACATGTACTTAAACTCCTAGCTAGACTTACAAATTGTTAGACAATGACTTAAGCCTGGTATTACTAATACTAGTAGAACACTCAAATTCTTGACAAGTTCCTCTCACTGACAGTGACCAATATCCAAGACAATCTAGGAAACATGATAATAATATTGATGGAAAATCAAATAAATAAATTAAATAAACTATCCTATGGTTTTCACCTATTTTTATACTCCTATGTTAACCCAATTTAAAAGTTGAGTCCCATGTATTGGGCGCTCAAACTCACCAAGGCCTAGGAAAGCTTTTGGGGGGGGTGGGCCTACTTTATGAAGGTGACATGAGGGCCCACTAAAACTACCGCCCATGTCTACTTCCCATCAAAAAGGTGCTTGGAAGGCATGTGGCTAGGCAGCCCATGTTAACAAAATTTTGTTATTAAAAAAAAAACACGACCTGCACCTAGCGCCAAGATAAGACACATTGATGTCTTTGGATGTGATGGCGGGGGGGGAAAGGTACCTCTGACTTCATGTCAGATTTTCCATTTTTTTTTTTTTTTTTTTGAGCGCCTCACCACCGTAGGTTGGAAGGGAGCGCATGGGGTTTTGGGGACGTGTTCCAAGAGCCTGGGATGGTAGCATTAACCTTTTTGGTATTAAATTCATGTTTAATACTTAACATCATTATTATAAATTATCAGGTAACAAACTTAGTGTTAATATAATTGCAAATAGATCCTTTGGGTTTACAATAAAATAATAACCTAGTAGGGTTTAAACTTTTTTTTTTGAATATTAAGTCATGTTGTTAGGGAATATAAGTGTCAGATTTTATGTGATAATAATATTGATCTTATGGAAATAATGTAAGATTCTAAATTTAAATTATCATTACAGAAAGGAAATTAAAATATATAATAAATGTAAGTTGTTGTTATTATTCTTAATAATATTATTATAATAAATCAAAACACTAAACCAATTGTCAATAATGAAGCTTTAGTAAACTCAATTAAAGAATACCTTGTCAGGTAAGTTGAACACTAGCTTTCGACGATGCTAAGACGTATTTAAATTATCATTGATAAGTTCTACATCACAAGGATACGTGTATAAACCAATGGCAATATAGTAACGAGTAAATAATAGTGAATCTAATAATTATATATATATCACTAACTCGTGAGATAACCTAGTCTTGCACTATAGAGATAAATTAGTAATAATAATATTTGTGATAAATAGAAAATAAATGAATAAATAAACAAAAAAATAATTTTTTTTGTAATTTTGCTTAGCAATTTTTTTGGGCATGACAATGGGTTTTTAATTAAAATTGAAATTTAAGAAAAGCTAAATAAAGTATATATATATATATATGTATGAGTAGATGTATTAATTCTTTTAACTAGTCCTTGATTAGATATTTCAATTAATTTTAAAACCAAACTCATTTAAAATTGTTATTTAAATAATCTTCCTATCTCGTTGAGAAGTTAGTGAAATAACGTATTTAATGATCTCTATAAATCTAATAACGAGAGCATCAAATTTTAACGATGTATTCCTTCACAAGATATGTAACTTAAGATGAGATTTAGAGAACCTTACTTAAACTGTGATCACAAACTTATCAAACTTAGAGCATTTTGATTATTAATTTTTTTTTAAAAAGAAAAAAGATTTGTGTGTTTTTGCCTCATAGTTTGGGCATGAAATTTTGGTATCAGAGCCCATGTTTCAATACTAGGAACCTTAAACCATTGTGCTTCCTAAACTTAACTCAAAATTTTATTTTTGAAGATGCCTCCTGTTACTCGAAGCAACCGACGACGTAGAGGTCATAGGGCTAGGGGTGGTAGAGTAGGATAGGAGGATGGACCACCTCCACCACCACCACCTCCACCTCCACCACCACCAAACTCAAACTAGGACATTATAGATACACTTCAAACTTTGATCGATGTAGTCTAATCGAGAGTAGTGGCTGTAGTTCAGCCAGTTCAGCAGATTCTAGTAGTGGAAGTAGAGGGACCCGAAGGAGGCAGACCTAGAATTAGAGAGAGGACTAGGAGTGCCCCACTGAGATAGATTGAGGGTCAAGGTGAGCACAAGGAAGAGTCAATACACCAGAGAGGATGCCCACTTGATAGACCTCTGAGACATATAGGAAATGACATCGGGGAATTGATCTGACCCAAGCCACCATTGTATATGGGTTCCACGGAGGGAACAATAGTAGAGGCATGGTTGTAGAGCCTATAACAGTGCTTTAGATTATGACCCTATGCGAGTAATCTAAAGGCATGCCTATTAGTTCATCAGTTGAGAGGGGATGCCTCCAATTGGTGGCATCAGGAGGAGATCATAGGTGGAGTGAGGATGGACACCCTCACATGGGAGTCTTTCCTAGAAATATTCTAAGAGAGGTACTTGTCAGAGCATTTTTGATAGAAATAGATAGAGGAGTTTCATTCTCTTTATCAGAGAGGTCTTACAGTGGCTCAGTCCGAGAGTAGGTTTCTCGAGCTCCTTCCTTATGTGGAATACATGACGGATGAGAAACTACGGGTGCATCACTTTATTATGGGTTTGAATTTCTCACTCTAGGGCCCAATTTAGATGACCTTCCCTACCACCTTCAGATAGGTAGTGGAGATAGCACTAGTGGCTGAGGGTACTCGAGGTAGGCAGGAGTCACGAGATCGGTCTTAGAACTGAAACTCTTCCCAGTAGAAATCCCCTTAGAAAGGGAATTAGAACTATACAGCAGGGTCCTCTAAGGGCCAATAGTCTCATCAGCCAAAACCATAGCAGAAGTAGTAGAAACCTTCTCAGGGTTATCAAGGCTCCAAGCCCAAGCAGTGGCAGTCATAGAGTCCCAAGCAAGATCTAAAAGTATAGGCCCCATAGTCACAATTAGTGAAGACTTAGTAGTCTTCTAGGGGTGGTTACAATGGATCCAGTAGGTTTGGAAGCCCACAACAATCTGGATTATAGGGTGCACGATCTTATACTCAAGGACCATGCTACACTTGTGGTGGCATGGGTCATATAGCTAGGGAGTGTCCACAGGGACATGCATCTAGTGGTCAGAGTAGAGCTTTTTCAGAGCCGACAGTTGGTGACATGGGTAGATCTCACAGATTTTTTGTAGTGGTTGATAATTGCCAGGCTAAGCATCGGGCCATAGTTATCGAGGGTATAGGTATTATACAAGGCCATATGGTTGCAGTTTTATTTGATTCCAGAGCTACTGACTCTTTTATATCTCTGTATGTGTTGGAGCATTGTGGGCTAGTGGCAGTTAGATAGGATGTTAGTTGGGAAGTAGAGTTAGCCTCAGGGGCCAAAGTGTCAGTTAGTTCCATGGTGTAAAGTTGCCAGATGCAGATTGGAGACATGTTCACTAGGACTGATCTATGCATTACCCCTCTAGGTTCTTATGATGTTATTCTTGGTATGGATTGGCTTTATGCCCACAACGCTAAAATGGATTTTTGACAAAAGAAGGTGGAATGTGTGGATGATGATGGTATCTCTAGGGAGACCTTTGGAGTGAAGAGACTTGTATCCCTTCATATGATTTTTGCTATGCAGCTTAGGTAGTGCATGCAAAAAGGTTGTCAATTGTTCACTATCACCATTAGTGACAAAGAGGTAGATTCAGAGGGGGAGCCATCCCTCGATGATTTTCCAATCCTGCAGGAGTTTGTAGATGTGTTTCCTTTAGAGCTTCCTGGTATGCCTCCACCTCGAGCAGTTGATTTTCACATAGAACTTGTTCCTAGAGCCGAGCCAATTTTGAGAGCACCATATAGGATGACTACTCATGATCTCAGTGACCTAAACGCTTAGTTGCAAGGACTCTTAGAGAAGGGGCATATTTGACCTAGTGTGTCACCTTGGGGTGCACCAGTGATATTCATCAAGAAAAAAGATGAATCACTTAGGTTGTGTATTGATTATCAACAATTGAACAAAGTGACCATCAAGAACCTATATCCTCTTCCCTGAGTCGATGATCTCTTTGATCAGTTGTAGGTTACCTAAGTATTTTCAAATATTGATCTAAAGTCGGGTTATCATTAGTTAAGGATTGTGGATAGTGATATCCCCAAGACAGCTTTTTGTACTAGGTATGGCCACTACGAGTTCACCGTGGTACCCTTTGGCCTCACAAATGCTCCAGCTATATTCATGAGCCTCATGAATGGAGTATTCCGTACCTTTTCGGATAAGTTTGTGGTTGTTTTTCTTGATGACATTTTGATTTATTCTCATGACAAAAAAAGTATGAAGAGCACTTGAGGCAGGTATTGCAGAAGCTGAGAGAGAATCAATTGTTTGGTAGCTTGACAAAGTGTGCATTCTTCAGACCTGAGATACATTATTTGGGTCATGTCATATCAAGTGATGGAGTCTCAGTAGACCCATCAAATATTAGCACCATCATGGATTGGCCAGCACCCACCAGTGTTATTGAAGTGAGGAGCTTTATGGGGCTAGTAGGATATTATCGACGTTTCATTTCAGGATTCTCTAGATTGGCACACCCCATCACATCTCTTCAAAAAAAGGGGAAGAAGTATGAGTGGATAGAGAAGTGTGGTAGAGCTTTTCAAGATCTCAAGAGAGCTCTCATGAGTGCATCGATTCTTATAGTACCAGATCCTATTGCAGATTTTGTGGTGTGTACTGATGCATCTTTAGATGGTATAGGTGCAGTCCTTATGTAGGATCGACAACCTATTTCCTTTGAGTCTAGGAAGTTGAAGACTCATGAACTCAATTATCCTACTCACAACCTAGAACTTGTGGCAGTGGTTCATGCCTTAGTGAGATGGTGACACTTCCTTCTGGGTCATAGATTTGAGCTTCATTCCGATCACCAGAGTTTGCAGTACATATTTTCACAGCCGAACCTTAATGCTAGGAAAAGAAGGTGGATGGAGTTTCTGTATGAGTACAATTTTGATGTTCATTACATCAAGGGAAAGGAGAATGTGGTTGCAAATGCCTTAAGTAGAAGGTGCCATGAGCTTTCATCTATGACTACTTGCACTGACTTGAGAGAGTGGATCTTACAATACTTACCAGTCGATGAGCTTTATGCAGAAGTGAGTCAATTACTACATTCTCAAAGACCCTTGGAAGGGAAGTTTTTAGAGTATTCCTTGGAGTCTGACAAACTTTTGCATCATACAGGATGCATGTATGTACCTTCCATTGGGGGTTTGCGCGAGCTCATTATACTTGAGGCTCATAGAGAACATTATGCAGTGCACCCTGGTGTTAAGAAGTTGCATGTAGATTTGAGGCATTTGTATCATTGGCCAAGCATGAGAGTGTAGATTGCTAGCATATTTGTGAGATGCCTTGAGTGCCAGAGGGTGAAGGTGGAGCACCGTCATCCTGGTGGGCTTCTTCAGCCACATAAGATTATAGAGTGGAAATGGGATACTATATCTATGGATTTCATTGTTTGTCTTCCTATGTCATCTCATCGCCATGATGCCATTTTGGTGATAGTTGACATGTTGACAAAAGTTTCCCATTTCTCACCTATGCATACTACATTTATAGCATGATACATAGCTCAAGTGTTCCTGTAGGACATTGTAAAACTTCACGGTGTTCCCTATAGGATCATCTCCAATAGAGACTCTTTATTCACTTCTTCATTCTAGAGAGAGTTGCAGGCAGCTTTGGGCACTAGGCTCAATTTTAGTATAGTGTGCCATCCTTAGACAGATGGTCAGACTGAGTGAGTGAATAAGGTTTTGGAGGATATGCTACATATGTACATGATAGACCATTAGGTCAAATGGGAGGAATACCTACATCTTGTCAAGTTTTCCTATAACAATGGGCACCATTCCTCCATAGGTATGCCACCTTATGAGGCCTTGTATGAAAGACTGTGTAGGACGCCCTTGAGTTGGGATAGGATCAAGGATAAAGTATATATTGGTCCCCAGTTAGTAAAGGAGATGGAGCAATAGGTGACCCTAATTAGACAACACCTAAGAGAGGCATAGGATAGGCAGAAGAAGTATGCTGATGCGAAGAGGACAGATCGAGAGTATCAGGTTGGTGATAGAGTGTTCTTGAGGGTGCGACCGCACAAGAGTCCAATTTGATTTGGAAAGGGCTCTAAGTTGGCACCTTAGTTTGTTGGGCCATTTGAGATCCTAAAGAGGATAGGACCTATTGCATACCATTTAGCTTTTCCACCTAGCCTATCATGCATCCATGATGTGTTTCACATTTTAGTACTTAGAGGATACATTTATGATGAGTGTCATATTATAGATTGGGATGCTTTATAGGTTGAGTCAGATGGACAGCTAGGATTAGAGCCTATCCATATTATTTCTCGATAGACCCTAGCACTTCAAGGCTGAGAGCTGGACTAGGTTAGGGTCCAGTGGGATTGTTACGATGAGGTTACAGCTTCATGAAAGGATGCAACACAGATGCAATCTCAGTACCCTTATCTTTTTGATGAACTGCAAGAGGAAGTTCATGCCTAGTGGGGGAGGATGTGAGGCCTCACCCCAACCCATCATAGCATAGTGATACATTGCTATTATTTTGATATCATGAATTGAGATGTCGAGACATTATCTGATGCTTAGAACATATTATATTATTTCATGCTGTGTGATGTTACTTTTAGATATTTGATGTTTTTCATTTAATGTTCTATGTATATGTATGTTGATGAAATCAGTAAATGTAGGATTGATACTTTTATTTAAGAGATTTTAATGGTTAAGAAATGAGAGAAAACCCTGACTAATTTATTGATGTATGTTTTAATCTATGTGAATTTTTGATACGTAAATACATATGTACATGTGATTTTATGAGACTACTAATGTGTGCAATTAGTATGCAAGATATTTTAGATGAGAAACATGACAGAGGAACAAAACTAATCCCTATATGCTAACTATCAAAACCTTGTTGTCCGTAATCAAATTTATTGTGAGATGTATGTATGTATCTTTCTATGATCAGTAAATGTTAATGTTCATAACTATGTTCTTTTAGTGTCGCTTGACACTCATGAATTGTTTGTGATCTTCAGCATGCCTATTAGGGTTAGTTGTGTAACCTTTGGACCTAAGTCAGATTAAGTTAGTTCTTTTTGCTAATTTGGTTCTTAATCAAGTTTAATCATCCCTAATCCAGATTAGTGCTTAATCTGCATTGTTAGAGTTGTTAGATGGTCCTAAATTATTTCCTAACTTTTTTTTGGTTCCAAACCTATTCCTAAGGCTTTAAAATATGAAATATTTATACCCAAGGGGTATGGGTATGGGTTGGGGGTCTTTTCCAACCCCTAAGCCCCTTTTATTGACTTTTGAGATCACTCAAAAAGTCTCTTTTTACCTTTGTGCGAAAATTGACAATGGCTACCATAAGTTGCATCACCTCACCTCCACCTAGCTATTAACCATAGTGTGGGTTGAGTTAGGAACTTCTAGATTTGTAGGTGGGTGGGAGAAGTTATTGCTCCTTTTGGTGGGTGAGTTTGAGGCTTATTTAGAAGCCCTTCTTGAAGTAGTTTAGGTTGTTACCCAATCTCTACATTTATAGAGGAGTCTTGGAAGATTGAAGCAAGGAAGGGAAAAGCTCTACTCAAATTTGTTCAATTGCCATTACCTCTTTGTGAAGGTAGGAGTTCTTCATCTCCCTTGTTCAGATTTTCATGCTTGTTTCATGCTTATGCTAACTTGTTGTTGTTTGGATGCTTGTATGTATGTGGGTATGTTGGGAAGGATCGAAAACCATGTTCTTGAATGTTTTCCTTTCATGTTTATGTTTGAAT
The DNA here is from genome assembly GCA_028749045.1 of Cupressus sempervirens. Classification (NCBI taxonomy): domain Eukaryota; kingdom Viridiplantae; phylum Streptophyta; class Pinopsida; order Cupressales; family Cupressaceae; genus Cupressus; species Cupressus sempervirens. Next base: position 416,204,818 of record CM053790.1, read on the forward strand.
TTTGAAATTTTCTTGCATTGGTGTTTTGGTATTACTCACCCTTGGATAGGGCAGAAGTGACCAATTTTGGGAAAGGTCTTTTTAGTTGGACTCCAACCAGTGTAGAGTCTCTTCTCAGGATGAGAAGAGGGAGAGAGGGTAGGGTGTTATGGGCCCCTACCTGTCAGAACAAAACTTGTATGAGTTTGGTATGTTAAAATGGAAGAACGAAAGTTCTTGTTTTATAGCCTCGATTGGGCATCTATTTTGGTGTTGTGCCTAACTTCTCCTATTAGAAGAATCCACCTTTCCCTAGTTTTGATTCGTTATGAATCCTATTGTGTAAACCTTGAATGAATATGCATATTTCCTTGTCTCTTGGTCATGCTTGTTGTCACTTGATCAGATTCTATTCTCTCCATGATTCTTAGAAATGTGTTGCAGAAATTGTTGTGGAACCCTTGATGAGGGTCATGAAGGAAATTCAATTAAATTTTTGTGATTCAAGATTGAAATCCTATGTAATTTGTATTTCAAACTTTGTTGTAATGGCAACAACGTTGAGTTTTCTTCCTGGTTTTTTTCTAGCTGAACCTTTGAATCAAGTTTGCTAATAAAAATGGTGATTGAGTATATTTGTTTATGTAGTGCCTCTCGTGTTTGCAGTCTGTACCTTGTCTATTTTTCATTCGAGAGATACTTGATACTCTTTTGATATTTGTACCTTGAGACGACCTGAGGGTCGATTGTTATATTTTAATTTCCATACCATATATGCTTTTTTACTATGATGTTCAGTTTATCATATTTGCATGTTGATGTTATTTTGAGATGACAGTATATCTATGATAATTGATTATCTGGTGATATGATATATTGGACCTAATTGTTGACTATGGTTATTTACTTCATTCTCATCTTTTATGATTAATGCAAATGTGAGTGGTATAAATGGATTAATGAGTTATTTAAATGCTTTAATTGCTTCGGCTATTATATTATATGCAAGTGCACTTGATCGTGTGTTCTAGTATGCAGGAATTACATCCTTGGCAGTGGCCTATGGAGTTAGTGATCCAGCTGTTCATATTTTGCCAATGTCGCTCCTATATGGTCGACGTATCCTTATTTACTTGTTTTATATTAAAACCTTTTGGTGATCAGTAAATCCGAACTCAATTGCATTATGTGATTAGACCAGTGAACATGTCTGTGCATTTAGAAGTTCGCATTTGTCGCGAAAGTGTTAAGTGTTTTTCTATAATTTTGGGGTTTCAAGTTTTTAATCTTTTGGATTTAATTTCTGGCAGCTTTGGCTTAGGTGAAATTCCGTTGCAGATAATAACCTATTTTTGTTTGGGTCATTTTGGAGTTTAACTACTCCAGCTAGCTATTTTCCAGAATTGACTATTCACCCAAAAAAAGTGAATAAGTATTGGAAAAGTGATTTCGTAAATCACTTTTCACAATTTGGAAATAGAATTATAGAGCAAATTTGGGAATCCTCTTTTGAAGGATTCTTTTTTTGCTCGTTCTGGGAGCTGTGAGTATGAGATCTGTGCGAGGTTGGTCTCGTTGGATTCGGCTCAAGGAGTTTATGCTTTGCCGTCATTTTCAACTGTTTTGGTGGGCGGTTTATTTTATTGTGCGGGTTTTAGTTTCTGCCTCTTTTTCCTTCAGGTAGGGCCTTCCCATTTTTTAGTTTTCGCTCTGTTTCAGCTTCTATTTCTTGTAGCAATATGTTAGGAGGCTGAGAACTAGTGTTCCCCTCCGTTTCTGTTTGCTAGTTCCACCCGGTTGGTCGGGTATGAACGTTTTACTTGTTTTTGAAATGGGGGTTTGGGTTTATGGGCCGTTATGATGGCCGTTTTTGCATACGGTGTCCGTTTTCGATTATTTTTGGATTTTTGGGGTTTTTGAACCCAAAGGCCAAATGGGTTTTAATTTTGGAATTTTTCCAAAATTTGGAGTTTTTACCTCATTTTGCGTGCCACCCTATTTTCTTGGGCTTTCTTGGCACATTGTGGTTCGTGGACCTGGATGATCCATTTGGATACTAGTCAGAACAATTTTGCATCTTTTGTTGCATTGGGATGCATGCAGCATCCGTCATCCCGATTATGTTTTCGATCGATTGACTTTTGTTTGCATTCTCATCCTGTCCTTGTGTATGATCTCTGTGATGGTGGTGCGCCACACACACGTATATTGTCGGGTGACCTACGGGGCTCGATCTTCTGTGGTACTTCTAGAAGTTTTGATCATTGGGGTTGGGTTGGGAGTTTGCATGCCTTCAGGCACTCATCGCTGGATGAGCATCGGTAGGGTAGGGTAGCATATGGAGGGGGCTTCTATCTTGCAACCTGGTGACCTTAGTCCCATAGGGTTGGCAGAGGAAGTTTTAAGTAAGTGATAATTAAATAAAACATTGGGTGGTAATAAAATTTAAGATAATAAAAAGTATATGTGGGGTCCTCCGTTGAGGAGTTGAAACGCATGATCTGAGGTTGGGCTTGTCAATGCCAAGCAACTCTCCATGATGTCAGTCCCTACGTAGTAGCCCATTGAGGTGTCTGACTAGGACCTGTAGTTTATGCATTGTTTATGTCTTGGATTCAGTCATCATACTGCTTGGTGTGTGTGTTAGCCATGGTTGTTATTTTGTGTGTGTGTGGTTGGATCATTATCTCCATCAGCATGGTGGGTGTGGACATACGGGTGCCAGATGGTTGGGAGGCGTAGCTACCTTCACCACTACTAGGGACCGGTGTACAGAGACGATCTATTGTTCTAGCGTGATCATTGCTGGATGTGTCACTTGGTACTTCGGTATACAGAGTATGCTTCTTGTGATTTATGCTCTCATTATGATGTTATCATGCTTAGATGATGTTAGTTTTAACGCTTTCCTCATTATGATGATTAGCATGTAATAGATGATGTTATCTAATTATAGGGTTATCTTATGTTCTACTAGCATGATAGATTTCATTACTTATATTGTAGCATGTTTAGTAGTGATGTCCCTATCATGACAGCACTGATGATCTAATTGGTGGCTTGGGATATCATGCGTGGGGGATGGCTAGGGCCCACGATGGTCCTATGACGCTATTGACAGTTGGGAGGAACTGCATACTTAGTTGGTTATCTTGCTCATTGCGATGTTATCTATGTTATTGTGATGTTATTTCAGTTGTCTTGATGTTTCCTTTCTGTACTTTCCCTTCTTTGTTGGATAGATGGTTAGATTTCGTTTCCTGTTACTCAATTTTGGTTCGAGTGTTTTGGCCTTGAAATGTGGATCTGGTACTCCTCGGTGTGGAGGTTCTTTTGTCAGTTTTTCTCCATTTTTGAGTTCTAGAGGTGTTTTTATTTTCTATAAGTGACATTTGTTCAGCATTGTGCGACATTGATAAAGTGTCGCACGCCCATAGAAATAATGTTGCACGAAACTAAAAAGTATCACACGCAATACTGAAGAAGTGTTGTACAACACTGGAATAGTGTCAAACGGCTTTATGAGAAATGTCACGCGATACTTTTCCAGTATTGCACGCCTTCTTGAGAAGTGTCGCACGCAGTAAGGGAGAAGTGTCGCCCTCCCTTAATGAAAAGTGTCGCACACCTTTTGGTTAAAACTTGCGCGTGCCAACAGCGGGCACTTTTTGTAGTATTCTGATCTTTTTGAGAGTTGATCTGGATACCCTTTTGGGCGTTCTTCAAGCCTATGTTGTTGCATTTTGAATTCAGGAGGTTTCTTTTGAAATTTAGTTTTTGGGTTTGTGTTGTAGTCCTTCGGGGTTTAAAATATATCGTTTAAGTATAAGGAATTATAAGGAATTATTAATTCCTTATACTTAAGATATATTTTAATAAATGCAACGATTCATTTGAGATGGGTTTCAGACCTCTACGAGCTAAGGTGTGGATTCTAGGAAAAATCAGGGCTTCAGAAATTCAGACTTAGCCAAAATTTGAGGGCTTCAGGATTTCAGACTTATTCTGTTTCCTAGAGTCAGCTTATGTCTTTCAGCTTGGTAGGCCTTTGTGGTTTTCATGATTTTGTTCTTGTTGGTAGTGGTGTTTGGAGATCCGTTGGTGCTTGGTTGTCTTTCAGTCTTCCGTTGCGATCTTTTGGTTTGTGTAGGTTGTATCATGTGCACTTACACTTTAAAAAAAAAAAAAAATTGTTCTGACTTGTTTTCCATCCTTGTTTCCAAGGATCTCCGGGCTGAGCATTACATCTGGTATCAGAGCCCATGTTGCTACATTGGGATCTCTGTGTTATGCTTCCACTATGGTTTTTTTTATTGTTACGTGTTTTCTTTGTTACATATATTTATTTGTTATCTTGCTTGTTCATGGTTTTTTACTCTTATGCTTATGATCCAATTGTTCTGACTTTGCCTTGTTGCTTCCTTTTAGTGATGCCTCCTGCACGTAGACCTGGTGGCCATAGTGGTACCCATAGTGGTAACCATGGAAGTGAGCACCATGAAGAGGAACGTCAGGGAGGAGGGGGAGAACAGGGTAATATTGGTGATCAAAATGGCAGAGGGGTGGTGATGCCTGTCCTCCAGTAGATTCTTGCTCTTTTGGGCCCTCATGTTGAGGAGCGCCAGCAGAATCAAAATCAGGAAGAGGGATCTCATCATGGATATTCCCATCACTCTGAGCATAGAGAGGAGGAGCGTGAATGTGAGCATTCTCTTACTCCACCAGGTGGCAAAGGACACCATCGGGGTGGTAGAGACCGCAATACTGAGGACTCCATCAGGTTGGATATCATGAAGTCCCTTCAGAGTTCCAAACCACCACCATTCGATGGTAGGGGAAGTGGCCTCAAGGCTGAGACTTGGTTGTTGGACATGGAGCACTGCTTCACCATGTATTGTAATTCAACCAACATGAGGGCCCATTGTGCAATTATGTAGTTGAGGGACCATGGATCCATTTGGTGGAATATTGAGAGTCAGAAGCTTTAGCTTAGCATTGCAGATCTCACCTAGGAGATTTTTGAGGAGAGATTCTGAGAGAGATTCTTATCTCCTTAGTACAGGGAGGCTCATGCTAATGAGTTCCATGCTATTCGTCAAGGGAACATGACTGTGGATCAGTACGAGATTCGATTCTTTGAACTTAGGCAGTATTCATGCTACAACAATGATGATTTTCTCTTAGCGCATCATTTTATCTAAGGCCTTAAGGATTCCCTCATTGGAGAAGTCCGCATGCATCAGCCTAGGACTCTTGTGCTCATGGTGGAAAAGGCATGTATTGCAAAGGAAAATCTGGCTAGAGGTTTTGGTAGCAAATCTAGTTCTCAGAACCAGGGTGCTAGGAATGCAGGGCAGGATGTACAGTATTCTCAGTCCTCAGGAAAGGGACAGACCCATCCAACACCCTCTCAAGGTGGTTCTCATCGCAACCGACAGAAGGGTTTTTGGACCAAAGGTGGTCAGTCTTTTGGTTATTCAGGGAAGAAAGGAGATAATCAAAACAGAGGACAAAAATCTCAGTAGGATCGTCCTCCTCAGAGAAGTCAGCAGACTTCTAGCAGAGGTAGTGCACCATATCCTAGTTCTACTCAGAGTGGTTGTGGGTCAGGACCCAACTTTTTTGGGAATTGTTATTCTTGTGGCCAACCTGGCCATAAATCTTATGATTGTCCCATCAAACCATCTATAGGACCTGGTAAGGGCACAGCGAGATTTGAGCCTACTGTAGGAGATGCGGATCGAAATCATAGAGTCTTTGTGGCAATTGACAATCATCAAGATGAGCATCAAGGTATAGTATTCGAGGCTACAGGTATGTTGCATGGTATTTCAACTTCAATTTTATTTGACTCTGGTGCCACCGATTCTTTCATTTCACCATCTCTTGTTCAGCGATGTGGGCTAGTGGCAATGCATCAGGTTGATAGATGGCAGGTTGAGTTAGCCACGGGTTCTAAGGTGGCTATTAACTCGTTGGTTAGGAGTTGTTTGGATTTGGGAACCTTCACCACCACAGTGGATCTACGCATTCTACCTCTAGGATCGTATGACATTGTGTTGGGCATGGATTGGTTAGCTGCCCATCAGGCCAATATCGATTGCCATCGTAAGGTGGTACAGTGTGTGGATGACATAGGTGGGCAGGTGGAACTTTTGGGAGTTCAGTGACCAGTCTCACTTCGTATGATCTCAGCTAATCAGCTGAAGCAGAGTGTGTGAAAGGGTTGTTAGTTGTTTCTTGTATCTCTCAGTGATCTTGAGGAGGTCAAGAGCCATATGGTAACACTCAATGATCACCCACTCCTTCATGAGTATGCAGATGTGTTTTCTGATGAGATTCCAGGTATGCCACCACAACATGACATTGATTTTTGGATCGATCTTGTACCAAGAGCAGAACCTATTTCATGAGCTCCTTATCGCATGACTACTCAGGAGTTGAGTGAGCTCAAGTTGCAGTTGGAAGAATTATTGGCCAAGGGCCACATTCATCCTAGTGTATCCCCATGGGGTGCACTAGTCATCTTCGTGAAGAAGAAGGATGGTTCTTTGCATTTGTGCATTGACTACCGACAATTGAATAAGGTGACGATGAAGAACCGTTATCCTTTGCCAAGGATAGATGACCTATTTGATCAGATGAAGGGAGCACGAGTGTTCTCAAAGATTGATCTAAAGTCAGGATACCATCAGCTTCGTATCCAAGAGGCTGATATTCATCGAATGACATTTCGTACCTGATATGGGCATTATGAGTTCATAGTTGTACCTTTTGGTTTGACCAATGCACCATCAGTGTTCATGAGTTTGATGAATGGGGTATTTTGCATGTACCTCGATCAGTGTGTCATTGTGTTTTTGGATGACATATTGATCTACTCGAAGACTATGGAGGAGCACAAAGTCCATTTACGTCAGGTATTGTAGTGCTTGAGAGACCATCAGCTGTATGGCAACTTGAGTAAATGTGGGTTCTTCCAGTCAGAGGTGAAGTATTTGGGACATATCATCACTGGTGATGGAATTGCAGTGGATCTGAAGAAGATTCGTGCTATCATGGATTGGCCGACACCCACTAATGTCTTAGAGGTTCGTAGTTTCATGGGATTAGCGGGTTACTACCATCGCTTTGTGAAGGATTTTTCACAAGTAGCCCATCCCATCACTTCTCTTCAGAGGAAAGGGAAGAAGTTTGTTTGGTTAGACTAGTGTGAGGCAGCATTTGTGGCTCTTAAGGAGTGTTTGACCAGTGCACCAGTCCTTGCAGTGCCTAATCCTGTAGGTGATTTCATGGTTTGCATAGATGCTTCATTGGAAGGTGTGGGTGCGGTGTTAATGCAAGATGGTCGAGTGATTTCTTTTGAGTCTAGAAAACTCAAGGACCATGAGCTAAACTACCCCACTCATGATTTGGAAATTGCGGCCATAGTGCATGCCCTTGTCCGTTGGAGGCATTTTCTTTTGGGACATAGGTTTGAGTTGCATAGTGATCATAGGAGCTTGCAGTATATCTTTACTCAACCAAACTTGAATGCACGACAGCGTCGTTGGATGGAGTTCTTATGTGAGTATGACTTTGATGTTCATTACATCATAGGGAAGGAGAATGTTGTTGCAGATGCCTTGAGTAGGAGGCGACATGAGGTATTAGTGATGTCATTGGGAGTGGATTTGCGAAGCCATATTTTGGAGGCTTTGCCTAGTGACTCTTGGTATTAGGAGGTGAGGGCAGAGATCGAGTCTGGATGTACCTTTGAGGGGAGATTTTTAGGTTATATGCTTGAGTCCGATGGACTATTGTGACACTCAGGGCGTATTTATGTACCCTTGTCAGGTGATCTTCGTACCTTAGTTTTGTCAGAAGCGCATTGTGCACCATATTCTACACATCCTGAAGTCAAGAAGATGCATGCTGATCTCAAATAGCTGTACTTCTGGGCAGGGATGAGATGCGATGTTGCTGACTTTGTTGCTAGATGTCTCAAGTGCCAGAGACTGAAGGCAGAGCATCAGCATCTGGCAGGTCTTTTGTAGCCACATACCATTCCAGAGTGGAAGTGGGATACGATATCTATTGATTTTATCATAGGGTTTCCTATGTCATCACGGAGACATGATTGTATCATGGTGACAGTGGACAAGTTGTCCAAGGTAGCACATTTTTCACCCATGAGAACATCCTACACTGCTTCTTCTGTAGCGCATGTTTTCATGGTGGATATTGTTCATTTGCATGGGATCCCTTGTCGTATCATTTCAGATAGAGATCTAGTGTTTACTTCTACACTATGGACATCTCTACAACATGCGTTGGGTGCTTAGCTCAATTTTAGTTCAGCCTATCACCCAGAGACCGATGGTCAAACTGAGAGAGTAAATTAGGTTCTAGAGGATATGCTTTGCATGTATGTTATGGATAGGCAGGTGAAGTGGGAGGACTATTTATACCTTGTTGAGTTTGCATACAACAATGGTTATCATAGTTCTCTTGGCATGTCACCTTTTCAGAGCTTGTATGGTAGACCATGTCGTACCCCTTTGAGTTGGGATCGTTTGGAGGACCATGTTCTTTTGGGTCCAGAGATGCTTCAAGATATGGAGCAGCAGGTTGTTCACATTAGGGAGCATTTGGTTATTGCTCAAGATAGGCAGAAGAAGTATGCAGATGCCCATAGGTTGGATCGTCATTTTTCTGTTGGTGACAGGGTGTTTTTGAGAGTGCGGCCGAGGAAGAGCCCTATCCGTTATGGGAAAGGCTCTAAGTTGGCACCATGTTTTGTCAAACCTTTTGAGATCCTCAAGAGGATTGGTCCTATTGCTTATCATCTAGCGTTGCCACCTAGCCTATTGCGCATACATGATGTTTTCCATGTTTCTATTTTGCGGTAGTATATCCCTGATGTGACCCGTGTTCTTGATTGGGATGCTTTGTAGGTAGCGGACGGGCAGCTTACTTTGGAGCCCATTCGTATCCTATAGCACCGAAGGCTGACCTTGCGAGGTCGGGACATAAAGCAGGTAAGGGTCCAATGGGACCCGAGCGATGAGGCCTCTGTGACTTGGGAAGATGCTACACGACTGAGGGGATTTTACCCCTACCTTTTTGCTGGCTTGCAGGAGTAAGCCTATGCTAGTGGGGGAGGATGTAGTGCCTCTCATGTTTGCAGTCTGTACCTTGTCTATTTTTGATTGGAGAGATACTTGATACTCTTTTGATATTTGTACCTTGAGACAACCTGACGGTCGAATGTTATATTTTGATTTCCATACCATAGATGCTTTGTTACTATGCTATTCAGTTTATCATATTTTCATGTTGATGTTATTTTGAGATGACAGTAGATCTATGATAACTGATTATCTAGTGATATGATGTATTGGACCTAATTGTTGACTATGGTTATTTACTTCATTCTCGTCTTTTATGATTAATGTGAATGTGAGTGGTGTAAATGGATTAATGAGTTATTTAAATGCTTTAATTTCTTCGGCTATTATATTATATGCAAGTGCACTTGATCGTGTGTTCTAGTGTGCAAGAATTACATCCCTTGCAGTGGCCTATGGAGTTAGTGATCTAGCTGTTCATATTTTGCCAATGTCGCTCCTATATGGTCGATGTATCCTTATTTACTTGTTTTATATTAAAACCTTTCAGTGATTAGTAAATCCAAACTCAATTGCATTATGTGATTAGACCAATGAACATGTTTGTGCATTTAGAAGTTCGCATTTTTCGCGAAAGTGTTAAGTGTTTTTCTGTAATTTTAGGTTTTTGTGTTTTTAATGTTTTGGATTTAATTTCTGGCAGCTTTTCCTTAGGCGAAATCCCATTGCGGATAATAGCCTATTTTCGTTTGGGTCATTTTGGAGTTTAACTACTCCAGCTAGCTATTTTCCAAAATTGACTATTCACCCAAAAAAAGTGAATAAGTATTGGAAAAGTGATTTCGTAAATCACTTTTCACAATTTGGAAATAGAATTGTAGAGCAAATTTGGAAATCCTCTTTTGAAGAATTCTTGTTTTGCTCGTTCTGGGAGCTGTGAGCGTGGGATCTATGCGAGGTTGGTCTCGTTGGATTCGGCTCGAGGAGTTTATGCTTTACCATCATTTTCAACTGTTTTGGCGAGCGGTTTATTTTATTGTGCAGGTTTCAGTTTCTGCCTCTTTTTCCTTCAGGTAGGGCCTTCCCGTTTTTTAGTTTTTGCTCCGTTTCAGCTTTCGTTTCTTGTAGCAATATGTTAGGAGGCTGAGAACTAGTGTTCCCCTCCGTTTCTATTTGCTAGTTATGCCCGGTTGGTCGAGTATGAACGTTTTACCTATTTTTGAAATGGGGTTTTGGGTTTTTGGGCTGTTATGCTGGCTATTTTTGCATACGGTGTCCATTTTTTATTATTTTTGGATTTTTGGGGTTTTTGAACCCAAAGGCCAAATGGGTTTTAATTTTGGAATTTTTCCAAAATTTGGGGTTTTTACCTCATTTTGCGTACCACCCTGTTTTCTCAGGCTTTCTTGGCACATTGTGGTTTGTGGACCTGGATGATTTATTTGGATACCAGTCAGAACACTTTTGCATCTTTTGTTACATTGGGATGCGTGTAGCATCTGTCATCCTGATTATGTTTTCGATTGATTGACTTTTGTTTGCATTCTCATCCTGTCCTTGTGTATGATCTCTGTGATGGTGGTGCACCACACACACATATATTGTCAGGTGACCTGCGGGGCTCGATCTTCCATGGTACTTTCAGAAGTTGTGATCATTGGGGTTGGGTTGGGAGTTTGCATGCCTTCGGGCACTCATCGCTGGATGAGCATGGGTAGGGTAGGGTAGCATATGGAGGGGGCTTCTATCTCGTAGCCTGGTGACCTTAGTCCCATAGGGTGTGCAGAGGAAGTTTTAAGTAAGTGATAATTAAATAAAACATTGGGTGGTAATAAAATTTAAGATAATAAAAAGTATATGCAGGGCCCTCCGTTGAGGAGTTGAAACGCATGATCCGAGCTTGGGCTTGTCGATTCCAAGTGACTCTCCATGATGTCAGTCCCTACGTAGTAGCCCATTGAGGTGTCTGACCAGGACCTATAGTTTATGCATTGTTTATGTCTTGGATTCAGTCATCATACTGCTTGGTGTGTGTGTTAGCCATGGTTGTTATTTTGTGTGTGTGTGGTTGGATCATTATCTCCATCAGCACGGTGGGTGTGGACCTACGGGTGCCACATGGTTGGGAGGCATAACTACCTTCACCACTGCTAGGGATTGGTGTACAAAGATGGTCTATTGTTCTAGCATGATCGTTGCTGGATGTGTCACTTGGTACTTCGGTATACAGAGTATGCTTCTTGTGATTTATGCTCTCATTATGATGTTATCATGCTTAAATGATGTTAGTTTTAACGCTTTCCTCATTATGATGATTAGCATGTAGTAGATGATGTTATCTGATTACAGGGTTATCTTATGTTCTACTAGCATGATATATTTCATTACTTATATTGTAGCATGTTTAGTAGTGATGTCCCTATCACGACAACACCGATGATCTAATCGGTGGCTTGGGATATCATGCGTGGGGGATGGCTAGGGCCCACGATGGTCCTATGATGCCATTGACGGTTGGGAGGAAATGCGTACTTAGTTGGTTATCTTGCTCATTGCGATGTTATCTTTGTTATTGCGATGTTATTTCAGTTGTTGTGATGTTTCCTTTTTGTACTTTCCCTTCTTTGTTGGATAGATGGTTAGATTTCATTTCCTGTTACTCAATTTTGGTTCAAGTGTTTTGGCCTCAAAATGTGGATCTGGTACTCCTCGGTGTGGAGGTTCTTTTGTCAATTTTTCTCCATTTTTGAGTTCTAGAGGTGTTTTTATTTTCTATGGGCGATATTTGTTCAGCATTGTGCGACACTGATAAAGTATCGCACGCCCATAGAAATAATGTCACATGAAACTAAAAAGTGTCACACACAATACTGAAGAAGTTTCGTATGACACTAGAAGAGTGTCGCACGGCTTTATGAGAAATGTCGTGGGATACTTTTCCAGTATCGCATGCCTTCTTGAGAAGTGTCGCACGCAGTAAGGGAGAAGTGTCGCCCTTCCTTAGTGAAAAGTGTCACATGCCTTTTGGTTAAAACCTGTGCGTGCCAACAACGAGCACATTTTGTAGTGTTCTGATCTTTTTGAGAGTTGATCTGGATACCCTTTTGGGCGTTCTTCAAGCCTATGTTGTTGCATTTTGAATTCAGGAGGTTTCTTTTGAAATTCAGTTTTTGGGTTTGTGTTGTAGTCCTTCGGGGTTTAAAATATATCGTTTAAGTATAAGTCGATGTATATTTAATCAACTTATGCTTAAGATATATTTTAATATATGCGACGATTCATTTGAGATGGGTTTCAGACCTCTACAAGCTAAGGTGTGGATTCTAGGAAAAATCAGGGCTTCAAAAATTCAGACTTAGCCAAAATTTTGGGGCTTTAGGATTTCAGACTTATTCCATTTCCTAGAGTCAGCTTATGTCTTTCAGCTTGGTAGGCCTTTGTGGTTTTCATGATTGTGTTCTTATTGGTAGTGGCATTTGGAGATCTGTTGGTGCTTGGTTGTCTTTCAGTCTTCCATTGCGATCTTTTGGTTTGTGTAGGTTGTATCATGTGCACTTACACTTAAAAAAAAGAAACAAAATTGTTCTGACTTGTTTTCCATCCTTGTTTCCAAGGATCTCCGAGTGGGGCATTACAGTTTATCATGTGATTTAATTGTAATTTTCAGTTAGATGGATGCATATCAAAAATAAGATGATAGGATGATGGTTTAATTAAGAAAAATTTTCAAGTTCCTTATATGTTAAATATGAAAAATCTATGTTAAGGAAAGAAAAATGGTTATGGTTGCTAGTTCAATTCAAATTGTTTAAGATATCAATTAATCTTCTATTATTGTGTCACAATAATTAAATCTTTGTTTTAAGTCCATCCAAAAAAAAAAATACACCTTGAAAAAAAAATACATTACTTTTTAAATCCACACTTAGAAAAAAATTTGGCAAAAAAAATTTATATCCTAGAGAAAAATAGGCTCTGGAATTTGTATGGGAGAAACTAATTAAATGGCCTTTGGTAATAGATCATCAAAATGATTCCTTAAATATCCTTTTTGATTTTTTTAAAAAAATTTATATTTAAAATGAAAAAAAAATAATAAAATAACCATTAAAAAAAAAAAAAACATAACTAAATATCCTAAACTTACCTAATAAACTTTATGACTTAAATGTGTCACCATCTCCCCTTGGGCATTGCTCTTGGAATGAATTTTTAAAAAAAGTTTTATTGGAAAGTTTTTTGCAAAGTCTTTGGTCATTACATAGGATGACGTCACCCCCTGTCCCCTCCATTGTTTTTTGTAGACCATGCTTAGGAGATTTAATTTTTTTTAAAAGTCTTTTTTTCCCCCCCTTGAAACTTGGTCACCGCCTCACATAATGGTGGAGAGGGGGGTGTCAGTGTACCTCTCTTGGACTGTGCACTATCCTAGGTTACAACAAAATCTAGAGTAGCAGTTAGGGAAATTCCAATATTTCAAATTGTAAGTTGATTCAAGTCTTCCAAAAAAATGATTTAGAAAGGTGAATCGCTAGATAATCCAAATGTGTCACCCTCTCAGATCAATCTATCCATACATGATGTTTGAACATCAATTTTGCAAGGAAAACATTGTGTTTTATTGATTGAAAAGAAAAATTACATCTCAATGATCCTACCACCCACCTATGCAGGATATTTAGGAATTTACAATGGTCACAACAATTTTTTAAACTAATTTGGTAATTTGGAAATGATTTTACAATATTTGCAAAATGTTGCTTGACAACTTTTTAGCAACAATGCAACTGATTATGCAACTTTGTAACTAATAACCAAACTTGGTTTCAAAACTCTAAAAGTGATCCAAAAAGGACCAAAACATGTTAATAGATGAAAATAACAATCTATCCAAAGATTTTGGGCTATTAGACACCTTTCATAATAGTTGACCAAGGGCCTATATTTGTGCCAGACTTGGAACTAGGCCTTACAAGTGGGTCCAAATGTGAAAACACTATTCCTAACCTATCCTAAAGGTTTTAGGACCTTGAAGAATTCCTTGAAGTGTATTAAGAAACTTCATTTTTTGAGGGTGCTCCTATACCAGCCAAGTTACTTGATAGAGAAGTGCATAATGACTCTGAAGTTGACAAACCCATTGTAGAAAGAAGAGCATGACCAAGATTGTCAAAGTTTGTCAGAAGACATCACCCTACTGGACAAATTATTAGAGACAAAGAAGCTAGATCAATGACAAGGAATAGGCTAAGAAGTGATACATTTTTTTAAAGCATGCATAAGCCTAAGTGAGTGAAGGATGTATTAGAGAAAGGAGACCTGAGTAAATCCATGAAAGAAGAGATTGATTAGATTGAGAAGAAAAAAAAATGGAATCTAGTACCCAAACTAGAGAATAAGAATGTTATTGGAATCAAGTGGGTGTACGTAAAAAAATTGGATGAGAATGGTGAAGTCACAAGGAATAAGGCAAGATTAGTTTGCGAGGGGTATGCATAAGAAGATTAAATTGACTATGGAGAGACATTTACCCCAGTTGTAAGATTGGAAGGAGTAAGAAATCTTCTTCCTTACTTTGCATAAAAAGGATTCAAAGTTTATCAAATGGATGTGAAATCATAATTTCTAAATGATATACTAAAAGATGAGGTTTACATTGAACAACCAAAATGATTTTTTGATCCAAACAACAAGAACATGTTATGTAGATTGTACAAAGATTTATATGGTTTGAAGCAAGCTCTAAGAGCATGGTATGAGAGGCTTCACAACTATCTTTTAAAGATTGGTTTTGAGAAAACCTATGATAACAACAATCTATAGTTGAAGATAGAAGGAGGTGAAGGGATTTTACTAGCTGAAATATTTGTTGATGATATCATATTTGGAGGACAAAATGCATTGTGTAAGACATTTTCAAATGAAATAAAGAAAGAGTTTGAAATGTCTATGTTTGGAGTAAATCAAACATTGTATAGGTCTATGATTGGTAAATTACAATATGTAGTTCATATAAAACTTAACATTGCATTAGCTATTGAGATTGTTTCAAGATATTCTGCAAATCTTAAGGAGAACAATTTGATGACTATTAAAAGGATAATGAGATACTTGAAAGGAACAAAAGACTATGGTCTATACTACAAGAAGAATGATAAATTTGAATTAAGAGCCTATACAGATACTAATTGGGCTAGAAATATTGATGACAAAAGAAGTATAAGTGGTGAAGCATTTTTCTTAGGAAAAATATTAGTCTCATGTACTAATAAGAAACAAAGTTGTATGTCACAATCTACTACTAAAGTTGAATATGTGGTTGTCGTAATGAATTGTACAAATGTGGTATGGATCAAACAATTACTCAAAGAAATGAAGGAGGAAATTACTAAACCTATGATACTCTATTGTAACAACGCAAGTGCTATAAACATATCTAAGAACCTTGTGATGCATACAAAGTCAAAGAACATTGCAATGAAGTATCATTACTTGAGAAAGTTGGTTCAAGACAAAGAAATGAGAATGGAATATGTGAATATAAAGGAACAAATAGCTAATATATTCATGAAAGCTTTATCTAAGGATGCACATGAATATCTTAGAGGTAAATTAGGGTGATACCCCTATCCAAAGCACTGAAGAAGAAAGAATAGTACCCTACATCAACTAAGTTGAATGTCAGTTCTAAAAATTTGATGTAGTGGATCTAACTTTAGGAGCTAACTAAAGTAATGGAGGAGTTGAAATAGAATATTTACACTCACAAACAAGGTGATAGAGGGAGAGCCTGGATTGATTACATTTGCACATTGAGATGACAAGTCTTTTTCATTGTTGTCAAGGAGGGAGAGATTACCTAAAGAGGGAGATATAACATAGAAGTCAAAGGGACAAGATACATTGAAGGAGATTGACAAATATTACATTTCCCTATACAGAGGAATGACAAATATTGATAGAGGGAGAGTTTCAAATGTATTAAGTCTCTTTTTGGTGTTGTTTTTGGGATTGGCTTGCCATCAACACCAAATAGGGAGATTTTTGATAAGAGATTATTTGAAGGATGGAACCTATCATGAAAAAATCATTATTTTTTCAATGATATCAAACTTGCTACTTCATGGTAAGATAATTACATTTAGTTTAAATGCAATCATTTGTTTGATTGATGAAGATGATTTGAAGAGATAAGATTAACAAGAGTACCTAGAGAAAGGCTGAGTTATTTGGTGTATAAAAGGAGCACTAAGACCAAATAAGACATGGATGATATGATATATTATTGATCTACTTAAGGCTAAAGTAAATGGTTACTTTGGCTAAGCCAAGAAGAAGAGTTTTCATAAAAAGTGTCTACCAATCCTGACTAAGAAAATAGTGTAAGCTGAGAAAACTTAGTTTAGGCCGAGCATAATTTAGTAAGTGTTGAGTGTCAAAAAATACAATAGGTGTTGAGCATTAGTTAAATTTAGTATTTTTCGAGTGTTATGGAAATAAAATTGATGACCAAGCGAGGAAGACTTAGTAGATGCTAAGAAACCTAGTGTTGGCTAAGCATCAGAAGATTGTTATTGCTGAGTGAACAATGTGGATGCCAAGTGATAATGAAACAAGTTAAATCAAAGATTTGAAAAATTTGAGTTGACTAATTTTATTTCTTGAATTGTGTGAAGTGTGTGAAAGATAAGTATGATGAGTTGGTGGCACAAAATTCAAGATAAATAATTTTGAGGTGAATTCAAAGAGGATTGTAGAAGAATTTTTTAGAAGGGACTAAAATGGAAAGGTGGGTAGATTCATTAAATCTTATCTAACCCTAAAATGGACAATTGTGGTTAAGAAAAAAAAGACCTATATTCTCTTTATAAGAGGATACAATGCTAGAAGCAACTATTTTCATGTGTGAGAAACTAAGCAGGACAAGGAGTCTAGGGTTTTTCTTAATATGGTGGCCAAGTAGAAGAGTCTACAATTGGCATACAATGAAAGAAGGCTTAAGAGGATGAATGTTGAAGGGCAAACAAGTTGTCAAAGATGAAGAATATGAATGTTAAGCAGAATGGAGGATTGAACCAAAGATCTATAATTTGCAAGTGAGTTATGTTTTATTATTAGATCAAGTCCTACTATTACTTTCTAACAACTATATTAGTCTGGATAAATCCTTTGGATTAAGGTTGACCTAGTAGTCATTTGTAAATCCTTGAACTTGGTGTGATTATAATAGAATGTTCTAAAGTACTCTAACAAGGCTCACTCCTAATAGATGATTGAAATCATTTAACTAGGTCACATTTAGTAATGTGCTTTGTAACCTTTAATATGGTTAGCCTTCAACAGGGCATCACTTCAGAAGAGTGAAAATTGGTAGCATATTACTAGTGGTTTTTCCCAAGTTAGGTTTCCATGTAAAATGCCTGTGTCAAATTGTGTGAATGAGTTTGTGGTATTTCATGGTTACATTACTGCAAAGTTATTTTGACCTAGGATAGTGACCTACTAAGTTAAGGTACTGGATATTCTAATGGATGTATACATGATATGGTTTTATGGAAATGAATATTTGAAGTACTAAAAAGTTTTATTTGTATATTTGGACCTTGGATAACTGATTCATACCGACTAGTTATTCTAAAGAATTCCAACAATTGTGTGTATATTCCTTCTCTAGATCTAGTGTTTTCCTTTATTGGATATAGTGGAGTCATGCATCAAGGAAAGAGGTATTCATGTTAGATAACTAAGAGGGGGGGTTAATCACTTATGTTCAATTATCCTATAGTCCCTTCAAACATTTTCAATACCATAAAATATCATAAACATTATTAGAAATCACTTACTTTTGTTAGCATGAATATTGATGATATTCCTTTGGGGAAGTATCCTAAGCATTTATGGAACATTTGGAAGATTGACGTGTTGCATTTATGGCTGTATTTTTCATTGATGTCAACATCATATTATATCTATTAAGACCCTAATAGTAATAGACAAAAAATGAGGTCATACAAATAGAGTATTGGTGATGAGGTCAATCAGAGTTGATGATATGTTCTATAGTGTATATGGATGATGTGGATAAGTGCACATATAGGAATTCAAAAATATGTGAAAGTTATTTGTGATTTACATAAGGTAGTGTGTAGCTAGAGTACCTGAGAAGTGTTTTCCAATGTTAGGATTATATCTCTTAGTAGAGATAGAATCATGATGGGAAATGTTAGACAGTGACAATAGATAACCTAATGATGATGTCAGCAAGTGTGTGAGGTCTAAGGTCACACATGTAAAAAGTTGTGAAGATAGTGAGCCAACGATACTTTGTAATTGTGAAAAGATGTAATGAGTTATGTTATCTTAATAAGGTCCTATTATAATTAATTAGGAAAGCCTTAAGGCCAACTCAATTAATTAATTTGAGGATATGGTTTAAATTAAAGTTATTTTCCTTGTGATGAAGTATATATTGAAGTCAATTTATGAATATAATTCTAGCAAGTGATCAAAGGGATTATTGAGATGTAAAGTTAAAGATCTAGTATTGAGATTTGAAAGGTATTTGGTATGGTATTGGCATAGTAAGAGGAAATAGAAAGAGTTTGAGTTGCTAGGGATAAATTGCATTTCTATTATTCTAAAATGAATAATAAAAAGACTAGTTGGATAGTGAGTTTGGTAGTCTTTCCATTGAAGCTGTTTTGATAATGGGTTCATCTATCTTCTACAACTCCTAACAAGGTTGGCACAACTCCTACTAGGGTTGGGATCTCCTAACATTGATTCAAAGTCTCCTAATACAGATTGATATGTACTGAATGTATCTCATTGGCTCTTAATAGAGTCCATCCTCTTATAAGGAACTTATATATTAGTACATTATTTTGTGGGTGCCATTCCCATTGGGATTTTCCCTCTGATTAAGGGTTCCCTAGTCAACATATTTGGTGTTATTGTGGATGTGTATGTGTATCTTCTTATAGTTTCTAATTTTATTGATCACATGTTTAAGGTTTAATAAGGTTGATAAAATTTGTATTGATGAGATAACTAATTCACCCCTCTCCCGCTCCCCTGACCCTCTTAGTTATCTTGATGGACTTTACTCTATAACAATTGGTATTAGATCTTCAAGTCCTTGAAGAAAAATCTTGACAACTTAAGGAGATCAATGTTATGTCATTTCAATGAAAGAAATTCCTAAGTTTGTTGAAGTTAACTATGACAGATGAAAAGAGAATATGAAGACACATTTGTTGTGCATGGGTCAAAGATATTGGTTGATGACAAAGAACAGAAAGAAAATTGTGGAAGAAAGAAAACTTGAAGAATATAGTGAAGCTAAAAGAGATCAATTCATGTGTAACATTCTTGCTAGATAAACACTTTTTTCAGCTCTACCTAAAAATGAATACAATCAGGTAAAATCCTTAGAAAAATCTCATGGAATTTGGAAAGAATTGGAATCTACTTTTGAAGGTGGTAAGCCTGCAAAGAGAATCAAATCGCAAAATTGGATTTTTTTCAATAGGCTAAAATGATCCAAGATGAATATGTAAAAACTTATATTGCTAGAATATTATTAAATTTTGCAGGAATCAAGTCCTATAATGGAACTAAAGATGAAGATGAGATTATATGGAAGATCTTGAAAATCTTGACACCACCATTCAAGGAGATAGTGTAGATGATTGAGCAAGTGATACCTTGTACTAATAAATTTAACAAAGAAACTCTTTTGGAAGTAGTAGAAATAAGGTTGAAATAGTCTGGAGATTTTCCTAGAGTAGAAACTACTTTTAGTTCATTAAGTGTATGCCCTTCCTTGTCATGATGTGCAAAGCACTAGTGGAGATTATGCTAGTAGTAGTAGATCCAAATCTGAGGAAGATAGAAGGATTAAAGAATGAGTTACCTTGCTTGTGAGGAAAGAAATAGATAGAAGGAAAATATTTAAATGTTGGACTTGTGATGAATTTGGTCATTATTCTTCTAAATTTCCTAAAAGAGTGAAAGAGTACAAAAAGAATTTCAAGTATAGAATTTCTAGAGAATGCTTGTATTCAAATGAAGATGATGACTCTAATCAAAGAGTTTGGAGTGAAAGTGATGATGAGTTAGGATTTGTTGCTATAAAATAAGAAAATCTTAAAAAGAATTTAGAAAAGAGAAATCCCTAGTGTTACAAGTTGAGAAGAAAAATGATTGGATCATAAATTTGTTAGTTCAAGGGCCATGATGGAGGAATTGCTAGAGTTGGTAATAATGTGGCTTGCCATATCAAGGGAATGTGATCTATTACTCTTGATGGGAAAACTAACATTGATGATTTTTACTTTGTTGAAGTATTAAAACTTAATCTATTGAGTGTTGGATAGTTTACTGATAAGGGATATCAGTTATAGTTCATAGGAAAGACATTCATTATTAATGACAAAGATGAAGAAGAGTTCCTTTCCTAGCAAGACAATCACTACAATAGCAATATTGGAGATTGTTCATACAAATTTGAATGGTCCCACTAAGACAAGAGGATTCTATGGTTAAAGATACTTCATGATTAATGTTGCTGAATTACTAGGATGGTGTGGGTAGCTTTCCTTAGAGAAAATTTTGAAGAATTTCAAAATTTTAAGTTCTTTAAGGGTAGAGTTAAGAATGAGTTTGGATTGAAGATTAAACATTTAAGATTTGATATAGGTGGAGAATTTAGCTCAAATGAGTTTAAAACCTTTTGTGAAGTAAATGGTATCAAGAGTAAACTATCAGATCCTAAGACTCCTGAGTAAAATGGAATTACTAAGAGAAGAAATAGGTCTATGACAGAAAAAAAAAAAGAGCTATGATGTTTGAGAAATATGTATCAAAGATATTTTGGAGAGAAGAAATTAATATAGTAGTATATATATGTTACAAGCTAGAGTTGATGTTGCACTAAAAGATCAATGTGTTAATGCTTGATACAACCACTAGACTTATAAAACATAATAGGTGGTTAAGCTATGTCATGAATGTCAAAGGGGAACATTGGCGATTAGTCCAAAAATCTCCCTTTAGCATTACTTGAGGAGATTCAAACCTATGATCAAGCTCTAATACCACTTGTTATAAGAGAGAATTTATGTTGCACCAAAAGATTGACCTATTAATGCTCAAAACAACCACTAGACTTATAGAACATAAGAGGTAGTTAAGCCATGTCACAAATCTTGAAGGGGAACATTGGTAGTTAGTTTGACAATACAATGAACATAGTGCCAATCATAGAACATACAAATAAGACACCTTATGAAATTTAGTTTTGACAAACACTATTAGTGAAATATTTTCAAAAAATTTGGAAGAAAATGTTATATCAAGAGAGATGATGGCATTGGTAAGTTTGATATAATAAGTGAGTAACATATGTTGTTAGCATCTACTATGGATAGAAAGAACAATTACATGCAATTATAACCAATCTCAAAAAAAAAAAAAATCGTACAGAAGAGAGCATAAGACACAAACATTTAATGTGGTTCACCTAATCCCTAGGCTACATCCACCAACAACAAGTCTAATATTATTATTATCCATTGATTACAATTCATAATCACTTACAACTCAATACCACTACATGAATCTACAATCTCATCATACATTACGGAATTCCTAACCCTTGTTAGAAACTTACAATTGGAGCAATTATTTTTTTGTCATGGATGTCAAACCTATTGATAAGCGATATTGCCACCTAATCTAAATATTGTATCTATTTGATTGATGAAGAGGACTCAATAAATTGCTCATAACAATAACATCTAAAGAAAAGGTTGAGTTATTAAAAGGAAGTTACAATGGACATTCGATTAGATGGACTTTGATAAAGCAAAGTAATTGTTTATTTCAAGAAAGTTAAGCCAAGTCGAACAATAGAGTAAAAGAATAAGGAATGCCAAGTGATGCTAGTCTTAATTGAGCTACAATTAGTGTTGAGAAAATCTAGTTTTGACTAAGTATTAGTATAGAATGAGCAAGATGGTTGATATCAAGCAAGATATTTGATACCAAGAAAAAAGCTTTACAATGACCAACTAAATCAGTGATGACTAAGTGCAAAAATTTAGAGATTGCTGAGTAACAATATGAGAGTGAATTTGAGGAAATCATGAGATTTAGCTGAATTAGTTAATTTCTTGGTAGATGTAAATCATGTTGAGGATAAGATTGGTGAGTTAGATCATTAAATTCAAGAAGAGGAATAGATAAAGACGTGATATACTAATTTTAGAGAAGTTTCTAAGGATAATCAAGAAGATAGAAAGATACAACAAACCACATCAAACTTGATTGTAACCCCTAAGATCTATAGTGATGATTAAAAATGATAAAGCAATAATTGCCTATTTAAAGAGGGAGAAAGCTGAAAAAATGAAAGAGTGTGAGTACAAGTAGATGTAAGGGAGGCATATAGAGAACAATGGATCAAAAACACACAAGTGAGTGAATGCAAAGCTAAAGGAGATTGCTTACTTAGATGATGTTGATGTTGATAAGTGAATCTAAGTAGAAGGTTTAAGTGTTGTTAAGAAGAGTGGATATATTTCTTGAAGGGTTTCCAAGTGAATTGAGAACAAAGATGATCACGAAGAGTTTATTAGTGAGTCAACACTTGAACTAAATAGAGATCTAAATTTGCAAAGTGAGTTGTAATCATACATATAATAACCTACTATTTTCTTTCTAATCATTGTAAATAATTTGTACTAAAATCCTTTTAACATAGGTTGACCTAATAATCAATTAAAGATTTAACAATCTATGTAAATCCTTTAATAGGGTGACATTCTAAATGGAATGACCAAAGTCTTCTGATAAGGCCACTCCTAATAGGGTGATTACATCCTTAACAAAGTCACATGTAATAGTGTGTTTTATAAACCTTTAATAGTGTTGGCTACTAATAGGGCTCACTTTGAAAGAGTGAAAAAATGGTGACATGTTGCTGGTGGTTTTTCCCAAATTGGGTTTCCACGTAAAATCTTAGTACCAAATTTGTGTTGCATGCTTTACATTTTTACATTTGATGATTTTTTCACTAAGGAAAGCATGTTATGTTTAAGACAATATTTTTGCAATAGAGACTGAGCAACAATAGGATAAGCATAATAATGAGTGTTTGTGTTTAATTGTTCAAGTGGTACTTAAGGAACTTGAGTAACTGATTCATCCCCCCAACCCTACCCCCACCTCATCTATTCTAAACATTTCTAACAGTTGGTATTAGAGTGTAGTGATTATGAAGAAAATTTTGAAAGTATTTAAAGCTAAAGATCATGACTCATAAGAGAGATGTATCCAAGCTGAAAAAGGAGAACTTTCCCACATGGCAATCCTTAATGAGGTTGCACATATCAGGTATTAGTTATTCTTCTATCAACTTTGTAGAGAATAAGTATATAAAGGTAACCACTACTCATCTGACAATTGATCAATTGAAGTAGAAGCACGAATAGAATCAAGCAATTTTGGAGATTGCCTTAGCCCTAAGCTGTGTTGAATTTGATGACTTAAAGGATTTTGATAGTGCAAATAAAATGTGGGACAAATTGAAAACCATATATGGAGATGATGACAATGTCTTAAGAGCCAAGTCTGAAATCCTGGGATGAAAATTTGATGATAGGGGAATGATGGAAGGTGAGAATGTAGTGCAATACTACACAAGAGTCAAACACATTGTTAATGCTATTTATTGTGCAAATGGAGAAATAAAAGATGAAACATTAATAAGAAAGGTATTGAGGATTGTACTCCTTATTTATGTGATTAGAGTTTCTACAATCTAAGAACTAAGATACACACTAGGTAACACATCGGCCTTAGAAGGTGTAATTGGTAGACATACTACTTTTGAGATGTCTAAATTTGATAACTACACACCTACTACTATTGAATCTACATTCAAGTCACAATTAGTCCTTAGCAAAAGAAAAGGTAAACATGTGAAAAGTGATAGTGACAATTCTAATGATGAGATTAATGGACTTGAAGCCATAATTGCAAAAATATGTGGAAGAGGAAAAGGTAAATTATAAGTAAAATTTCCTTCTTCTTTTTTCATGCAACAAGGTTGGCTAGATTGCTACTAGGTGTCCTAACATAGAGGATATAGATGAAAGGAGGGAAATAAAGTACAAAGGAAGAAGAGATGACAAAGACTACAAGAGAAGCAAGGACGAAAAAGGTAAGAAATCTTGTTCTATTGTTGAAGAAGAAACTAATAATTAATCTATGTGTAATAAAAATGAAGTTGTCTATGTTTCTATGAAAGAAGATTATGATGAAGATGAGAAAACTACATTAATCTCATATATAAAAAAGAGTGATAGATGAATAATTGATAGTATATGCTCCAATCATATGACTAGTGATAAAGATAAATTTGAGGTTATTGGTCCATATAAAGTTGGGTGTGTTAAATTTGGTAATGATATCCCAGGTGTTGTAAAAGATAAAGGCATTATTCAACTGACTGACAAGATAAAATGTGACAATATTTATTGAGTTAAAGGACTTAACTATAATTTTTTGAGTATTTCATAGCTGAAAAAATTAGGTTACAAAGTTGGATTTCACAATACGAAGGCCAAGATACATGATGTTGATGGTAATTTCATTGGAACTAGTGATCAGGCAAGAGATAACTCATTATATTTAGATTTATCAAATGAGACATTTTTGTTTGCACAAAAAGATGCTTAGTTATGGCACAAGAGATTATGACATGTGAACTTTGACAATCTAGTGAATATAAGTAAAATAAGAAAGTAAGAGGGTTGCCTAAACTAAACAAGGTTGACATTGCCATGTGTAAACAATGTCAATTGGGAAAAACAATCAAGTCTTTTTTAAGAGAAAAATATACTTTACTAGTGATATTTTGGAAATGGTTCATACTAACGTATGTTTCTTAAAGCTTAATCTAATGCTTTCAAGCTATTTAGGTGGTATTTAGCCAGAGTTGAAAAAGAAATAGGGAAGAATCTAAAATTCTTGAGATCTGATAGAGGTGGTGAATTCATTTCAAATGAGTTCAATACATTTTGCATTGATAGAGGAATTAAAAGATAGATGTCAGCACTAACGACCCCTCCTCAAATTGGGATAGCTGAAAGGAGAAATAGATCAATAATAGATTGTGCAAGAACATTAATGATTTAGAAGAGTGTATTAAAGAAGTACTAGAGAGAAGCTATTAATACTATTTTCTATACTCTAAATAGAGTACAAGTAAAGAAAGGTACAAATGCTACACATTTTGAACCATGGTATGTATATTCTCCTAATGTGAAATATTTTAAAACATTTGGAAATAGATTTTCTATACTAAAAGATAATAAGAATGGGAAAATTGATGCAAAGAGTGATGAAGGCATATTCTTAGGATATTCTACCAAAAGAAAAGATAAATAAATAGTTAAATTTTAACACTAACAAAGTTGTGGAAAGTGAAAATGTGAAAGTTGACAAGTTTATAGAAAGAAGTGACATTTCATGTAATGAAGAACCTAAAGATTATAGTACATTCATCTATGTGGATGATGATTCTCCTAGCTATTGGGATTAGAAGTAGGAAAGGTAAACTTTTGAGAGGGGGGGGAGGGTGTGAATCAGAAGTAAAAACATGAACCCATAAAAATTTTCACCACTCATCCATCTCATACATTCAATAGATAAATTGAAATAACATGTAAACCACATACATCTAAATCATATAAACATATAAGCAATCACACATTTGACACCTTATATGATTACCTAGAAACCCTCCAAAGACAAGGTCAAACTAGGGTGGGGGTGAGAACCACAATTCTTCACTACTGCAGTAATAAAGTGTAGCCAATGAAGGTTACAATGGATTGACCATGCATCATGATCTGCCTTGTGAAAGGAATGCCCTATTAAAGGCTTACAAGGATTGTTAAGTCCCACCTTGTTAGAGGATTTCAACACCCTATTAAAAGTGTGCCTGGCTAAAGGACTTCATAACATCCACTTAGAATGTCACCCTATTAAAGGATTTACAATAGTCTATAAGGACTAATCCACCTAGGAGATTTAACTAAAATCAATTATTAGGATGTTTCAACATAGATCTTGTGATTACCTCTAGTAGCCTAATTAAAGATCAAATATGTATAGTATCCTTCTTGATCCTTCCTGGTCTGATGTAACAATTGTTGTATTCCTCTTTTTTTTTTTCTCCTCCAACTGATTCTATAATTCACTCTCTATAACTTCTAATTCTCCATGAAATTCTCTATTTTTTGAATGCAGACTTCTCTATATTTCTCCTTCAATTCCTTACATGCTCATATAAAGTTTAGGGTTTTGTCCTCCTTAAGAAGACTAGAAGACTTGGGGTTAAGTATGAATCTATGACTAAGATTCATCCTTTTTTCCACTTAATCCTCCCTATTTTCTAATTGGTTTCATGTAATTGCATAAGGAATCCGCATACAGATTCATCCTTATCTTCAAAGGATTGTATTCTATCCTTTGATCAGCTGAACAATGGTTTACATAGTTACTTGTGCAATCACAAATAAATATGTCCAATCTGTGTTTCTTGACACTTGAAGTTACTAATGCTTGGCACATACTATAATTCTATTTTTCACTTGACACTTGAACTTCTCTGCATCTACTATTTACTTGGCACTTGAATCACTCAACATGGTCTATCTTCTCAACACTTTAGTCACTCAGCACATGAGTGAATCGACACTCATTTCAACTCGACATGTATTATAGTGCCTCTCCCATTTGACTTTTGTAATTCATCTTGATGGATGCAACCTTGTTGATCTCTCCTTGAGATGGGATCATGATTGGGATCATGAATGGTCTACACCATTGAGATGATTGGAGTTATGTTTCTCTATTAGTTGCTTTGTTTATGTTTAGACTAATTTTTGATATTATAATGTGATTTATTGTTTATTGAGGTTTGTGCTAGTGGTTACCTAGATCAATGTGGTATCATGAGGTTGTTCCATGATTACACTGAGATGTGTCTAGAGATTGTACTATTTACTTTTACCATGCTACACTGGACTAGGTTCTTGTATCAGTGGCCAGTCATGTTTATGACTCTGGTTTCTTATGTATTTTATGTGTCTTTTTATGTTGTGTTAGCAACCATTATTAAATACTTAAATAATTAGAAATGGATTGTCCATGTTGGATTCTTTGGTTTTGTGTTGAGGATATTTACCTTGTTATGTTTTTTATCTGAGAGATATTTTTTACTTATGTTATGTTTTACTTTTGAGATGACTTGAGGGTTGGATGTTATACCTTGATTTTAGTATCATAGATATTAGAATACTATGTCGTTCAATTGATCATATTGAGATGACAATGTGTTTTATGCTGATATATGGTTATCTAGTATTTGGACATATCCCTGGTTATGTTATGTGATGGATTTAATGCTATGGTTATTTACTTCATTCCTGCATCGTTATGCTTTATGTGAATGTGAGTGATATAAATAGAGTACTTTGACATAATTAAATAAATAGTTAAATTAGGTGATTTAATGCATTTATTTCTTTGGCTATGTTATTATATGTAATTGTACTTGATTATGTTGTTTAGTGTGCAGGATTTATATCCCTGGTAGTGGCACAAGGAGTTAGTGATTTAGCTATTCATATTTTACCAATGTCGTCCCTGTATGGTCAACGTATACTTATTTTAATTATTAAATTAATACTTTCAGTGATTATTAAATCTGAACTCATTTGCATTATCTGATTAGACCAATGAGCATGTCTATGCATTTTGAGGTTCACTCTGTTGTGAAAGTGTTAAGTGATTTTTTGTGTTTTTTGGTTTTTGGGCTTTAAATCTTCTCGAATTTAATTTTTGGCAGCTTTGCCTTAGGTCAATTCTTGTTATGAGGAATAACCTATTTTTATTTGAGTCAATTTGGGATTTAAATAAATTGGCTGGTTAATTGCCCTAATCAATTATTAACTCGAAAAGTGAGCACGTATTGAAAAAGGAATTTAATTCCTCACTTCTCACTTTCAAATTAAAAAGTTGGAGAGTAAAACCCAAAATCCTCTTCATGAGAATTTACTTTTTTTTCATTGTGGGAGCTATGGGCATGGGATTGTCACAAGGTTGAGCTTGTTCAATCTAGCTTGAGGAGACCTTGGATTGCCACAATTTTCAGCCACTTTTGCGAGCTTTTTATTTTTTGGTTGAGATTCTTGTTTTGCCCCTTTTGGCTGTGAGGTAGGGCTCTCCCAATTTATTATTTTTGCTCTGTTTAAGCTTTTGTTTTTGGTAGCCATTCATTAGGAAACTGAGAACTAGTGTTCCCCTCTATTTTTGTATGCTAGTCCTACCTGGTTGGGTGGGTACAAACATTTCTCTATTTTTTGAGATGAAGGTTTGGGGTTTTGTACTGTTATGCTGGCCATTTTTGCATATGGTGTCTTAATTATTTTTGGATTTTTGGGGTTTTTGTACCTGAAGGCCAAATGGGTTTTAATTTCAAATTTTTTCCAAAATTTGGGATTTTAACCTCATTTTGTGTGCCACCCTATTTTCTTGGGTTTCCTTGGCATGTGTTGGGTCGTGGACCTAGATTATCCATTTGGATATTAGTCATACCATCGATACACTTTTTTGTTTGCATTGGAATATGTGTGACATCTGTACTTTTGACTTTGTGTTTGGTTAAGTGATTTTGTACTTGGTGTTATGGTTCCTTTTGGACCCTTGTTATTGTTTTGTGGACACTATGATTCGTGTAGAATCCATGCTCTCAGATTGAAGCCAGTTGAGTGAGTTCATGATTTTTGGTCTTGTTGCATCATTGGGATTCATGTAGAATCCATACTCCCAAATTGAGGCTGATCGAGTGATTTCATGATGCATGGTTTTATTGTCTTTGAGATTCATGTAGAATCCATCCTCTCAAGTTGTTTTTAGTTGAGTGATCTTTTGTATTGTGTTCTCATCCAATCCTTGTGTTATGATTTCCATGATGGTGGTGTGCCACAGATGAGTAGTGCACATACATTTGTCGGATGACTTGTGAGGCCTAATCTTCTATGGTACTTCTAGAAGTTATGATCATTGGGGTTGGGTTGGGAATATGCATGCCCACAAGCACTTGTCATAGGATGAGCATGGGTAGGGTAGGGTAGCATATGGAGGGGGCTTTTGTTGTGCATTCTAGTGTCCATTTCCCATTTGACTGAATAAGTTTTTAATTAAGTGATAACTAAATAAAATATTGGGTGGTAATAAAACTAAAGATAATAAAATTCTTGTGTCGAGCCATTCCATTGAGGGATGCTGAATCTACACAATCTGAGCTTGAACTTTTTGATGCCAAGCGACTCTCCATGATGTCAACCCCTACTTAGTAGCCTTTTGAGTGTCTAACTAGGACCTATACTCCTTGCATTGTCTTAATTTCTTGTTTATAGCCATCATACTATCTGGTGTGAGTGTTAGCCATGGATGTTGTTCTTGTGTGTTTGTGGTTGGATCATTATCTCCTTCAGCACAATGGGAGTAGACCTATGGGTACCATGTGGTTGGGAGGCATAGCTACCCATACCACTACTAGGGACTAATGTACAGAGACGTTCTTTTTTCCTAGTGTGACCATTGCTGGATGTTTTCACTTGGTACTTTGGGTTCCAGAGTATGCTTTATTTTGATTTATGCTTTCATTGGAATGCTTGTATATCATGTTTAGATGATGTTAGTTTATTTGATGCATTGCCATATTATGATGTTTAGCATATGACTAGATGATGTGAATTAACTTATTGCATTATCTATTGCTTATTGGTTTAGCATATTAGATTTCCTATTCATATGATGTTAGCATGTGATAGGTGATGTTATCTACTTTGTAGGATTATCTTATGCTTTATTACTAGCATGTTAGATTTCCCTATGCTTTTATTGTAGCATGTTTTGGTAGTGATGTCCCTATTATGATAGTACCAATGATCTAGTTAGTGGCTTGAGATGTTATGCATGAGGGATGGCTAGGATCCATGATGATCTTATGATGCTATTAATGGTTAGGAGGAACTGCATACTTAGTTTTTTTGTATTGCTCATTGTACTGTTAATTCTGTTTAATTGTGATATTGCTTTTAGTTCGCTATGATGTTCCTTCTGTTCTTTTCCTTCATTGTATGATTAGATGGTTAGATTCTAGTTGTTTGTCTTTCAGTGCTTGTCGAGTGTTTTCTCCTTGAAATATGGATCCAGTACTCCCCAGTGTGGAGGAATGTTGTTACCTTTTTTCCTTATATTTTTGTTATGTTTCATGTTTGTGTGTTGATTTAAGATCTCAAGCAAGATTGCACTTTCTTGCGCAAGGATACAAGTCTTTGCACAACTCAGTACTTTCTCACGTGGAACCCTACGCTAGTCCTGAGGTGTTTTGGTGGTACAACCAACACTTCCTCACATGAAAATGAACTTTCTTACATGGAAATGGATTTCTTCACATGCCATAATGCACTTCTTCATGCGAAACCTTGGTAGAGGTAAGTTCTCGTACGAGAAACAGGAGGTGTCTCCTTCAATTTTTAGAGTTTGTAATACCCATGGGGTTGACCTAATTTACCTTGGTTATGAAGTTTGGAGATTCCTTGTTTTGTTGTTAGTTTCTAGTGTTTTTGTTCTTGTAGTGTTGTGCTTGTTCGATAGTGGCATCAAGAGGTCCATTGGTTGCTAGGATGGTGGTTAAGTCTTCCATTCTAATCTTAGTGATCCCTATATGATGTTGACATGTACATTCATACTTGTTAAAAAAAAATTATTGGCTTGTATTTCATCATTGTTCCAAGGATCTCTAGGTGGGGCATCACTTCTCATATCAGAGCCCATGTTAAAATATTGGGATCTCAGCATATATGTTGCCCATATAGTTGATGTTGTGTTGTGTAAGTGCAAGTGTCTTGGTAAAGAGCTCATGATCTTTGTTGCTTTAGTATCTACTTGTGATGGACTTGCTTGTCTAAGAGATGCAACTAGATCAGTGTGAAGAGAAGGAAGTGATTCTTCATGGTTCTGTAGATGGAATTGATGTGCCTTGTTTGGTTGGTTTCTTGTGTGATTGTATTCAATGGAACCACTGATTGGTGTCCATGTGATGGCTTAGAGTGCCTCTTCTATTTGTCCTTTTGGAGTAAGGTGCATTGTTTCTCTATTTTCTTCTACTTGTAAGTAAATAAAGGATTCTTATTTGTGACTCTGTATTATGTCGTTATACTAATGAAATGGTTCTTTTGTTTGAGAAATAAGTGTTTATTTTGAATCATTGCAAAGAAGTAGGTTTTGTATTATATACTTGGGTTAATGACTTAAGTCCCCAATTTAATTACTTGTTGAGCATTGTGCAAATTTTTATTAAAAGTGATGGATATCTAAATGTTGCATTTCATGGAAAGTATTGTTGTATGCATATGCATGAGGTTACTGATGGTATACTACTTGGTGTGTCTGAGTGTGTTCTCTAACATTGCTAGGATGATGTATTCCTTAGAATTGTGTGGTGATTTATCCCTCTTGTGTGACTATTCTTAGTTGTCACATGTGATGTGATTTGTTTGATGCCTTATTTTATTTGGTTGGAGGTATTCTCCTCATGTTTTTGGGCTAGTGTTGGTTTTCAATATTTTTCTCTCTTGGAGTAGTCATAAAATTTTCTCTATTGCTCTCTTTGTGATAGTTGTCACATTCAACTTATTTTTGAACTAATATCCTTTTTTATTTACTATTGGAATTGACAATTCCCCATTTGGACTTTTTTTTTGGTTCACGATGACTATTCTGAATGTGTTTCTAACTGATGCCCAGTTGTGTATTGTGACTCTACCATGTTCATCTCAAACCTCTGGTAGTATGTACAAGGGATAATATCATAGAGAATATACTAGTGTGGTTGTCATAGATGTAAAATTTCTTATTTAATTGGATGGTTTAAATTATGAGTAAACGTAATGTTATTATTGAAAGAAATTTAAAAGATATGTACTTGTTTTAGGGTAAGTGACTCTTGAACCCTTGCTTTGAAAACTTTTAAGTTCTTTGTGTATTAGTGCTCATGTTATGTTTAGCTAATGAAATTATGAAAGATAAGTATGTGTGTTCTTGAGTGGTTTTGGACGTTTTGTCTATCATTTGTTTTGGTAACTGAGACTATTGATTTTGCCTATGATGTTTTGTCTGGAGTGGTGATTAAACTTCCTAGGTCTTAGAACTCTCTAAGCTTCATCATGTTGTAGGCCTTATTGATATCTTTCTAACACTTTTCAAATGGATCCAATCAGATTTTGAATGTGAAAGTTATGGCCTCCAAAGTGTAGGTAGTTTTGTGTTGTTTTGAAATTTCATGCAAGAATCTAGTGGTCATGCACTTTCTCACCTAGTTCATTGCACTTTCTCACTTGGTTTGATGAGAAACTTCCCATGAGATAGTGCTAATGCAAAATTTTTCATGGGGAACATCAAGAAATTCTTTTGCACATCTGAAGGTGTAGATCACTATTTCGAGTACTCTTTATTGAGTCGAAGCCAATTCAATCACGACATGTCACATTTATGGCTATTGGAGAAGTTTAACCCTTCATGATTATTCTTAAGGAGGTGTTAAAAAATCTAGATAATTTACTAGGTACTTGTTTGAATTTGTGCTTGGGGTTTTGTGTTTCCTATAGCACCATCCCACCCTTGTGAGGTGAAGTGTGGTTTGTGAGCATTCCTTGCTCAAGGTTGATGTTGCCTTGTCATTTAGGAGTGACTTAGTTCTTTGATGAGTCTAGATTTTGCTTTTTGGACTTTGACTTTGGTACATCTCCACATTCTTTTCTCTCTTGAGAAAGTAGGCTAGTGTGGTTATGCCACTAGCTCAGTTAGTGTTTTCAAATGAGTATGTTGATGGTTGGTGGGATTGTGAGTTCCCTTATGCACCTTGGGTTGATTTAGTGCAAAGGTTGAGAGAGACTCCCTCTTAGTCCTAATACTCTGCAGTTTCTCCCTCCCTAAGCTTGTTTCTTCAAGAGGATTGTCTTAGTCAAGTTTTTTCTTAGACCATTGACTTGATGCTAGAGATTGATTTTAGCGGTAGGTTGGGTGTGGTATTCCCAACATGGTGCTAGAGGGACATGGTATCATTGGAAACATGTTACCATATTATGAATTGGTATGCAAATATTACATGATTGTGTCCACTGAAAAATGTCTTTGCAACCTTGTGGAAAGGTGATATCTTGTCTGGTTGGGTTGTGTAACTCTAGTTCTTGATGATAGTTGAGATTTTGTAGTTTGGAGAGGCATTTTTCTCCTACACTTGGTGGTTAGTGGTAGTGAGTAGTCTTTTGGGGTGTGCAATTTTGTTAGTAAATTGTGATCCACTTTGTTCAAAGGATGAGTTTACGTGGTTTCAAGAATGCTCATGTGTGACATGATTGTATTCTTGGGAATTTTGGGATGGTTATTTGCTCATGATTCCAACTCTTGTTGGAAGTGTGCAATGTTTTTTACCTTGTTTTGTGGTTATGTGGTAGGCACATGTTTAGTTGGGCACCTGTGGATGATGTAGAGTAACTTTTTCCTTCCCTTATATTGTTGACTTTATGGCTAGATGGATTTTTTCCTAGCATTTAGGAAGTTCCTTGTTGGAGGACCTTATGTTAGTGTGACACCCATTCTCTTGTGGTTGACATGTTTGGGGTTTATGTGATGCTTTGAGAATGTTGGAGTGATTTGGGTTTGACTTGTGAAGAGCTTCTTGAGTCATTCCTATTGCTCAGTTTTGATTTTTCTCTTGGTGTGTTTTGGTTTCTATTCTTGGATTGCATGTAATGCCCCGCTTGGAGATCCTTGGAAACAAGGATTCAAATCAAGCCAAGATTATTTTTTTTTTACAAGTATGAATGCACAAGACAACATCATACAGGGATCACAAAGATCACAACGAAAGACTTCAACACAATCCCAACAACCAACGAATCTCTAAATGCCACTACCCAACTGACACACCCAAACAAAAGCCAACAACCACCACATCAAGATGAGGGCACAAGAAATGACCACTCATCAACAAAACATCAAGCTGGGGTAAAATGCAGAATCCTGAAATTTGGCTAAGCCTGAAATCCTGAAGCCCTGAAAATTGGCTAAGTCTAGATTTCTGAAGCCCTAAAATTTCCTAGAATCCATAACTTATCTCTGAGAGGTCTGAAACCTATCTCAAATGATTTTTCACATATATTAAAATATATATTAAGTATAAGAAATTAAATATATGTCAACTTATACTTAAACAATATATTTTAAACCCCAAGAGACTAAAACAGAAACATGAAAACTTGATTTCAAAAGGAACTGACAGAATTCAAAATGCAATAGCATACGGTTGAAGAATGCCCAAAAGGGTTTCCAAAACCACTCTCTAAAAGATTGGATCATGAAGAAAAGTGCCCACTGATGGCACGTGCAGGTTTTCCACAAAAATCGTGCAACACTTTTTACTAAGGGAGGGCGATACTTCTCCTTAAGGCGTGCGACACTCTTCCAGTGTCGTATGACATTTCTCAAGAAGGCACGCGACACTTTTAAGCATTGTATGACATTTCTCAAGAAGGCACGCAACACTTTTCAGCATCGTAAAAAATTTCTCAAGAAGGTGTACGATACTTTATAGTGTCATACGACATAGTTTTTATGGGCGTGCGATACTTTATAAAGTGTCGCACCATGCTGAACAAATGTCACCCATAGAAACACGAAAATACTCCCAGAAGCAAAAAGGAACAAAATTAGAGCAAAGAACCTCCACACCAGGGAGTACCGGATCCATAAAGGCTCGAGGAATGAACACTCGAGTGCAAGAACAACACAGAATGAAGAACATCAACCCATCTAAACTACAACAGCAAAGAACACACTGAGTATAAACATCGCAGAGAACAAAAGCAACATCGCAAAGTACATAAATACATCTCAGCAACAAAACAACCAAACTAAGTATGTGGTTCCTCCCAATCATCAATAGCATCATAAGACCATCATGGATCCTAGCCATCCCCCACGTGTAAAATCCCAAGCCACCGACCAGATCGTCGGTACTGTTGTAATAGGGATGTCACTACTAAAAACATGCAAAAATATAAGCATAAGGAAATCTAACATGCTAGTGATAATGCATAAGATAATCCTACAGTAGATAACATCTCCTACCACATGCTAAATAGTAGTAAGAAACAGATATACTACTAAAGAAAATAACATCATCTAATCATATGCTAAACATCATGATAAGGGAATGCGTCAAGTAAACTAAAATCGTCTAAACCTAATATCCAAGCATTCAAATGAAAGCATAAATCACAAGAAAGCATACTCCAGAACTCAAAGTACCAAGTGAAAACATCCAGCAATGGTCACACTAGGACAAAAGATCATCTCTATACATCGATCCCTAGCAGTGGTGAAGGTAGCTATGCCTCCCAACCACATGGCACCCATAGGTCCACACCTGCCATGCTGATGGAGATAATGATCCAACCACAAACACACATAAAACACAACATCCATGGCTAACACTCACGCCAGACAGTATGATGGTTGCAACCAAGAACCTAAGACAATGCAAGGAGTACAGGTCCTGGTCAGACACTCAATAGGCTACTAAGTAGGGGTTGACATCATGGAGAGTCACTTGGCATCGACAAGCCCAAGCTTAGATCATGCATTTCAACTCCTCAACGGAGGGCCCCGCATAGACATTTTATTATCTTAAGTTTTATTAATAGTCACACATTTTCTTTAATTATCACTTATTTAAAACTTCCTCTGCCAACCCTATGGGACTAAGGTCACCAGGCTGTGAGATAGAAGCCCCCTCCATATGCTACCCTACCCTACCCATGCTCATCCTACGACAAGTGCCCGTGGGCATGCATACTCCCATCCCAACTCCAATGATCATAACTTTCGACAAATCCACGGAAGATTGAGCCTCGCAAGTGACCCAAAAAATTTACGCGTATGTACTCGTGTGTGGCACACCACCATCATGAAGATCATAACACAAGGACAGGAATGAGAACACAATGCAAAATAAAACACCCAATCGAAAGCAACTCAAGAGGACAAATTCTACACGAATCCCAAAGCCAATCAAACCATACATCATAAAACCACTCAACCGGCCTCAATCCGAGAGTATGGATTCTACACAAATCCAAATGATGTAACAAGACCAAACATCATGAAATCACTCAAATAGCCTCAATCTGAGAGTATGGATTCTACACGAATCCTAGCATTCACGAAACAAAAGAAAAGGTCCAACAAAAACCATAACAAGAATAAAATCACTCAATCGATCACAACGTCGGGAGTACGGATGCAACACGCATCACAATGCAATATAAAAGTACAATAGTGGTTTGACTAATATCCAAAAAGATCATCCAAGTCCACGAACCACAATGTGCCAAGAAAACTCGAGAAAACAAGGTGACAAGCAAAATGAGGTGAAAATCCCAAATTTTGGAAAACTTTCAAAATTAAAAGCCATTTGGCCTTTGGGTTCAAAAACCCCAAAAATCTGAAAATAAATGGAATCAGACACCATATGCAAAAACGGCCAGCATAACGGCATAAAATCCCAAACCCTCATCCCAAAAAATAGGGAAATGTTCATACCCACCCAACCGGGTAGAACTAACATACAAAAACAGAGGGGAACACTAGTTCTTAGCCTCCAAACAAATGGCTACCAAAAATAGAAGTAGAAACGAAGAAGAAACAATAAAATGGGAAAGTCCTACCTCACAGCCAAAAGGGCAAAATGAGAATCTGAACCATAAAATAAATATCTCGTAGAAGTAGCTGAAAATTGTGGCAATCCAAGGTTTCCGGGAGCTGGATCCAATGAGCCCAACATTACGACGATCCCACGCCTGTAGCTCCCACAATGAACAAAATAGTAAATTCTCATGAAGAGGATTTTTGGTTTTACTCTCCAACTTTCCAATTTGAAAGTGAGAAGTGAGGAATTAAATTCCTCTTTGGATACTTATTCACTTTTTAGGTGAATAATCAATTAGGGTATTTAACTAGCCAATCTAGTTAAACCTCGAATCGACCCAAACGAAAATAGGCTATTCTTATAAATAGGATTTCATCTATGGAAAAGCTACCAGAAATTAAAATAAATCAAATAAAAAGCCTGAATACACAAAAACACCAAAATCATCTAAATAACTTTCATGACAATGCGAACCTCTAAATGCACAGACACACTTACTGGTCTAATCACATAATGCAAATGAGTTCAGATTTAATAATCATCGAAAGGTTTAAATTAAACATTTTAATAAAAGATACGTCGACCATACAAGGACGACATTGGTAAAATATGAAAGGCTGAATCACTAACTCCATGTGCCACTGTCAGGGATATAAATATTGCACACTAAACAACATGATCAAGTGCAATTGCATATAATAACATAGCTGAAGCAATAAATGCATTAAATAATCTAATTTAGCCATTTAATTAATTATATTAAAATAATCTATTTACATCACTCATGTTCGCATAAAGAATAACAACATAGAAATGAAGTAAATAACCATAGCATTAAATCCATCACATAACATAATCAGAGGTATGTCCAAATACTAGATAACTAGATATCACCATAAAACACACTGTCATCTCAAAATGGCATCATCATGCAATATGATTAGCTGAACAACATAGTAGTCTAATATCTATGATACTATAATCAAAGAGTAACATTTGACCCTCAAGTCATCTCAAATGTAAAACATCACATAAGAACATATATCTCTCAGATCAAAATAAAACAAAGGGTGTATCTGCAGCACATAACCAAATAGTCCAACAAGAACAATCCATTCTAATTACTTAAGCATTTAATAATGATTGATTACTCTACATTAAAAAGGCATTAAAAACACATAAGAAAACACAGTCATAAACATGATAAACCACTACTACAGGAACCTAGTCCAGTGTAGCATGGTAAAATAACATAGTACAATCTTTGCACACATCTCAAGGTAATCACGGAACAACATCATAATACCACATCGATCCTGGTAACCACTAGCACAAACCTCAGTGAACCAAAAATCACATTATAATCTCAAAGATCAGTCAAAAGCATAAACAAAGCAACTGATAAAGAAACATAAACCCAAACACCTCAACGGTGTAGACCACTCAGGGTCACAATAATGATCCCATCACAACAAAAGATCATCAAGGTTGCATCCATCAGGATGACTTACAAAAGTCAAATGGGAGAGGCACTACATTGCAAGCTTCCAGGAGTAAGCCTAGTCTTTGGGGGGGATGATGTAGTGTCTTTGCCATTTGACTTTTGTAAGTCATCCTGATGGATGCAACCTTGTTGATCTCTCCTTGATATGGGATTGTGGTTGGTACCATGAGTGGTCTACACCATTGAGGTGATTGGAGTCATGTTTCTATATCAATTGCTTTGTTTATGCTTTGACTGATTTTTGAGATTATGATGATTTATGGTTCACTGAGGTTTGTGCTAGTGGTTACTAGGATCAATGTGGTATCATGAGGTTGTTCTATCATTACCTTGAGATGTGTGTAGAGATTGCACTATGTACTTTTACCATGCTAAATTGGACTAGGTTCCTATAGTAGTGGTTAGTCATGTTTATGACTATGGTTGCTAACGTATTTTATGTGCCTTTTTATGTTGTGTTAGCTACCATTATTTAATGGTTAAATAATCATAAATGGATTCTACATGTTGGATTATTTGGTTTTGTGTTGAGGATATTTACCTTGTTATGTTTTGGATCCAAGAGATATTTGCTACTTATGTTATGTTTTAGTTTTGAGATGACCTAAGGGTCAGATGTTATACCTTGATTTCAGTATCATAGATATTAGACTACTATGTTGTTCAGTTGATCATATTGCATGATGATGCCATTTTGAGATGACAGTGTGTTTTATGATGATATATGGTTATCCAATATTTGGACATATCTCTGATTATGCTATCTGATGGATTTAATGCTATGGTTATTTACTTCATTCCTACATTGTTATCCTTTATGCAAATGTGAGTGATGTAAATAGATCATTTTGATATAATTAAATAAATAGTTAAATTAGGTGATTTAATGCATTTATTTCTTTTCCTATATTATTATATGCAATTGCACTTGATCGTGTTGTTTAGCATGCAAGATTTATATCCCTGGTAGTGGCACATGGAGTTAGTGATTTAGCTATTCATATTTTACCAATGTCATCCTTGTATAGTTAATATATCCTTATTTTAATTATTTAGTTAATCCTTTTGGTGATTATTAAATTTGAGCTCATTTAAATTATGTGATTGGACCTATGAGCATGTATGTGTATATAGAGGTCACTCTATTATGAAAGTATTAAGTGATTTTTTGTGTTTTTGGGTTTTCGGGCTTTAAATCTTCTCGAAATTAATTTCTAGTAGATTTTCCTTAAATGAATTCTCATTACGAGGAATAACCTATTTTTGTTTGGGTCAATTCGAGGTTTAACCAAATTGGCTAGTTAATTGCCCTAATCAATTACTCACTCGAAAAGTGAATAAGTATTGATAAAGAAATTTAATTCCTCACTTCTCACCTTCAAATTAAAAAGTTGAAGAGTAAAACCCAAAATCATCTTCATGAGGATTTACTATTTTGTTCATTGTGGGAGTTGTGAGCATGGGATCATCATGAGGTTGAGCTTGTTGGATCTAGTTTGGGGAGGCCTTGGATTACCACAATTTTTAGCCACTTCTACGAGCTTTTTATTTTCTAGTTTAGATTACCATTTTGTCTCTTTTGGCTGTGAGGTAGGGCTTTGCCATTTTTTTGTTTCTTCTCCCTTTCAACATTTTTTTTTGGTAGTTGTTTGTTAGGAGGCTGAGAACTAGTGTTTCCCTCCATTTTTGTACACTAGTTCGACCTGGTTGGGTGGGTATGAACATTTCTTTATTTTCTAGGATGAGGGTTTGGGGTTTTGCACCATTATGCTGGCCATTTTTGCATACAATGTCTGAACTTAATTATATTTGGATTTTTGCATTTTTTTACCCAAAAGCCAAATGGGTTTTAATTTCAAAGTTTTTTCAAAATTTGGGGTTTTTACCTCGTTTTGCATGCCACCATATTTTATTGTTGTTTTGTGGACACTAGGATTCATGTAGAATCCATACTCTTGGATTGAGGCTAGTTTATTGAGTTCATGATGTTTGGTCTTGTTGCATCATTGGAATTTGTGTAGAATCCATACTCTCAAATTGAGGCTGGTTAAGTGATTTCATGATGTATGGTTTTATGTCTTTGAGATTCGTGTAGAATTCATCCTCCCAAGTTGTTTTTGGTTGAGTGATCTTTTGTATTGTATTCTCATCTAGTCCTTGTGTTATGATCTTCATAATGGTGGTGCACCATACGTGAGTATGTGTGTGTATATTTGTTAGGTGACTTGTGAGGCCTAATCTTCCATGGCACTTTTAAAAGTTATGATCATTGGAGTTGGGTTGGGAATATGCATGCTGACAAGCACTTTTCATAGGTTGAGCATGGGTAGGGTAGGGTAGCATATGGAGGGGGCTTCTGTCATGCATTTTGGTGTACATTTCCCATTTGATTGAAGAAGTTTTTAATTAAGTTATAACTAAAGAAAATATTGGGTGGAAATAAAACTAAAGACAATAAAATGCCTGTGCCAAGCCATTCCGTTGAGGAATGTTGAATCCGCATGATCTGAGCTTGGGGTTTTTGATGCCAAGTGACTCTCCATGATGTCAGTTCCTACTTAGTAGCCTTTTGAGTTTCTGACTAGGACCTGCACTCCTTGCATTGTCTTAGGTTCTTGGTTACAACTATCATACTATCTGGTGTGAGTGTTAGCCATTGATGTTGTTCTTGTGTGTTTGTAGTTGGATTATTATCTCCATCAGCATGGTGGTAGTGGATCTATGGGTTCCATGTGGTTGGAAAGCATAGCTACCCATACCACTACTAGGGACTAGTGTATAGAGATAGTCCTTTTTCCAAGTGTGATATTTCTTTTAGTTCGTTGTGATGTTCCTTCTGTTCTTTTCCTTCATTGTATGATTAGATGGTTAGATTCTAATTGTTTGTCTTTCACTGCTTGTCAAGTGTTTTCTCCTTGAAATATGGATCCATTACTCCCTAGTGTGGAGGAATGACGTTATCTTATTTCGTTAGCTTTTTTTTGTGTTTTGTGTTTGTGTGTTGATTTAAGATCTCATGCGAGATTGCACTTTCTCATGCGAGGATGGAGGTCTTCACGTGGTGTGTTAGGTTTCTTGGCATAGCTTGGTACTTTTGTTCACCAAACCCTATGCCAATCCTAAGGTGTTTTTTTGGTATAGCCAACACTTCGTCATGCAAACATGCACTTTCTTGCATGAAAATGTGTTTCTTCATGTTCCATGATGCACTTCTTTGCATGAAACCCTGGTAGAGGGCAAGAAACAAGAGATGTCTCCTTCAATTTTTTGAGTTTCTAATACCCATGAGGTTGATCCAATTTACCTGTGTTGGGTAGTTTGGAGATTTCTTTTTCTATTGTTAGTTTCTAGTGTTTTTGTTCTTGTAGTGTCGTGTCAATTCGGTAGTGGTGTCAGGAGGTCCGCTA
The DNA here is from genome assembly GCA_028749045.1 of Cupressus sempervirens. Lineage (NCBI taxonomy): Eukaryota > Viridiplantae > Streptophyta > Pinopsida > Cupressales > Cupressaceae > Cupressus > Cupressus sempervirens. Next base: position 416,246,674 of record CM053790.1, read on the forward strand.
GTTGCTAGGATGGAGGTTAAGTCTTTTATTGCAATCATAGTGATCCCTATATGATGTTGACATGTGCATTCATACTTGTAAAAAATGATAATATTGGCTTGTATTTCATCCTTGTTCCAAGGATGTCCAGGCAAGGCATCACGTGTATTACTAGTTTGGCATGAACTAAGTGAATGACTTAAGTGTGTTGACACTCAATTGTCAAAACCAATCTGAGATCAACAATCTCCCCCTTTGACACGAGTGTCAAAAAGACTTGACAGTACATAACAATCTAATATTCTTGAGTATAATATATTCACGAGTATCAAAAACATTTGACTATACATAACTATCTAATATTCTTGAGTATAATATATTCACAACTCTTCTTATATACAAAACTTGAAAATTTCAAAATTTTGTAATAGATTATATACCTCAAAATTTTGTAACTCCCTCTGAGTTAATGTGCCTAGCTGATACTGAGTAGATCTGTCCCTTGCTGATACTCTTTCTCTTCAATGTATTTTCATCTAATGCTCTATCATCTGATATATGCTTTGCTCTGTATTTGTCTCTGTATCTGGTTTCTTCAAAATATATATCATTGGGGTCAAAAACTAATTTAGCTTCCCCTTTCATTTCTCTCTTCTTCCTTCTTATTTTCTCCCCCTTTGGTTTAGTTTCTCCCCTTTTTCATCACCCCCTTTTCATTCACTTGTATCTCCCCCCTTCTCTTTTATTTTATCTCCCCCTTTACTTTTTTATCTCACCCTTTTCGACACTTATGTCAAAGGGTCTATACACTTATGTTGTATTTGTCAAAAAAGGATTTGTGGACCTCCATGATTATTTTTAGAACAATATCCCAATTGTCACATGCAAAATGTATTGACTTTATTTTGATTGCTAGCTCTGTTTCAAGGTGAACTAGTCCATCTAACATAGAAAGATTAAGATGTTTCTTCAACAGTTTTTTTTCATATCCTAGTTCTTTATGGAGTATCTCCATATGGGGGGTAAGGAAGACTTTGATATTAATCAAGTTGGCTCTTATATTAGCCTCTTTTGCTATTAACATAGCTAATTGACTTTTTGATTGAAGCAATGACTTAAAATACTTCTCAGTCTGAGTTGGGTTCTAAGGTAGTTGAATACCTAAGACTTTTAAAATTATCTCTAGACTCAAAATTTTATGGCTTGTTTCTTGATTGAAGAGTGTGGGATCACACAGTTTGGTGTATAATGAGAAAATGTTCTCAAGTACCTTATTTACTTTCTCAATTTTTGTAGCCAATTACACTTGCATCAATGCTATGGAATCAGATATCTTTTCATTCACTTTTTCTTGAAATTTCCTTTCAGACCATTCCAAAAGTTTTGCATTAGTGTCCTGATCTTCATTGTTCACCAGTTCCACAAAGCAAGTGTTTTCAAGATGAATGCATCTAAGAAGATGTCTTTGATTTATTTTAATGCTTGCCTCTGTCTATACTCCTTTCTCAACATTTCTTGATTTTTCTTCTTTACTAAGGCTTTTTGCATTATGCCTATCTATTCTAATATTATGGTTGCATAATCATACTTAGGTATCACTATTTCTTCATCTAGAGTTACATCTCCATAGTGAACTACCTTAGCAACTTTGAAGTAACTTGAGCCCAGTACTAAGATCTATAATGGTACAACTTTAGTATTTGGCTCTTGAAGGACTTTTTTAGGAGTTTCATGTTGGTAATCTTACCAATTCTTGGGCAGCCTTTTATTCCTTCTCCTTTGGTATGTCCTTACTTTCTTCAAATATTCTATGATCAATTATTGTTGGTGTAAATAACTATTCACTATTTACACTTACTTAAGTTTACTTAGGTTAATGTATTACTTTAATATTTATTTATTAGTCAGCTAGGAGTATGTGCACTCTTGTGAGTTGTCATCTTGACAACACAAGAGTTCACACCTCTTTTATGCACATGGTGTCTACAACATCTCCACATGAGATACATCTTGTCATTCTTATCCTCTCATCTAGAATGATGGATAAGATGTGTTCTTAGTTGTCATGTTTATCTTGTCTCCTAGATCTTTTTGGAGACATTCTAGGTGCTTCTTGAGAGGCCTTTATATATAGGTACTCCTAGTGTGTTTGTACATACAATACAGAGAAATGAATGAGGACATACTCTGATATATTGACCATACTCCTTTTTGGTTTACAGTTGTGCTTGTGTTCAAGTTCTTTGATCTTGGGTGAATTTTCCTTAAGACAAATTCTTACATAGTATTAGAGCTATGCCAAATTCTTACATGGTATCAGAGCTTGGAGAATCTCTCTTCACATAGTCATGTGAGACCATTGTTGCTTCAACACCTCAACCTGAATTTGGAATACTACAAAAATTGGGAGTATCTAGAGCCAGAACGGACATTGCCATTGCATCCAAAATGTTAATTTGGTGAAGATTGGCTATAAATTAGGCTACCCTAGGCCAAAGTCAATTGTGAGGAAAATTTATTTTGCAAATTAGGACCTACAGGCTCCAATTTACAATTTAGGTATGGTCATTTTGTAGATCTAATTAATTGTTTTTCAGATCTGTCATTTATTTTTCTCTACATTTTTTTTTGAATTTTTTTTGAATTTTTTTAAGGTTAGGCGGCCTTGTAGACAAATTTTTTGTGCAAAATTAGCTAGTCATGTCCCAACCCTACACACATGTGGAATATTCCTCCTATTTCATAGAATATTCCCTTCAAACAACAAACTAAACCAAATCTAGATTGGAGTACAAATTTTGGCTGTTCCACCTTCCATAATCAAACTGGCCAAATCCACACATAGCTCTAGTGAGTTGACCAAGCTACAAAGTTTGGGAAGCTCTTTCCACATCTAGCAGCTTGTTATTTTACTACTATGGGAATGGGTTTTTAAACCCTTTGCATTCTTATATCCCCATCGATGTGGGATAAAAATTTTACCCTATTGGTTTTTATTAAGTAGGGCCTACTTACTCCTTTTCCAACAACAAGTAACAACTCTTCGCAACATTTTTTCCATTCTGAAAGCAATTGTTTCAACTTTCAGCCCCCATGAATGGATTTCCCTCCTAGCAACATTTTGTTTGTGTGGCACATCTATTGTAATCTAGTGTCATGAACACTGCATTTGTTAGTCATTTGTTTCATGTTTCTAGTGTAGTTGTTAAGGCTCTGGCCCCTACCAAGTTGAAGACTACCATCAAATTTTCCCAACCATTCTCCTTTCTCAACCCTCAAAAATACACTTTCAGCATTGGTTTTCAGAAACTTAGCAACCACATGAGGATTTTGGGTACTATTAACTATTTTCTACATGGCATTTCCTAGCCTCACCATGCAGTAATCAAGATTTGCACCTGTGACCTAAAAAATGTAGCTCACTTGCCATATAAATAGACCCACCCACATTAGGTTTGACACTTGTCTACTATGGTGGACTAAAAAATCAGCCAACCATACCACTGGCTAGACAAACTTGTAGACTACCACAAGGACTACCAATAAGGAGCCATGTCACACTTTTCTATACTATTTCATATAGGTGATTTCATCCAGCCATACGACCGTACACCACATCATCCTAGGGGACTTTTTTTGCTGATGTTAGCCAGACATGAAGTTAAATTTGATGACCATTTGACCATCAAAACTAGGCATTCTATAACCACTATGAAGGCTATTTGACCATCAAATTTAAGCACATAGTTTTCCTCCCAGATCCCTCTCCAAATTGTTTTTTGATTTGGCAGTCTGACTTTGAGAGCCCATAACTCATACATCCAGATTCCAAATTAGGTGCAATTTTCTTTTTGAATTTCCTAAGAATTTCAGTGGTGTTGTTATTTTCTAATTTTGGTGAAAGGATTTGTTAGAAATTACATTTTTTGGTGATTGTACCTATTCAATCCTACATATTGCAACTTCAAATGCTCCATACGGGCTCATCTGGACACAAAAATAGGTTCCATTTTTTTGAAAGTGCACTATTTTTCATCTACTTTCAAGATTTGTAGTTAGATTCTAGGGTTGTTTGGACAAAAATCTCACTTTTAGAACTAGGTGTTTTTCTACATTGTATTACTTTGATTACTTTTCAGAATTGTTGTACATCTGAGCTACAATGCTTAGTGATAGATTTGGGGCTCAAAAGGTAGTTGTAGAAAAAGAAAAATTACAAATCCACTTTGTTCATTTTGACAACTGGCCTATTATACACACACTACATATAAAGTGCCAAAAGCATCCCTTTTTTTTTGTCGGGGTGGGGGGGGTCTTTTGATTGAGTGAAAAGGGGGGGTGTGTATTGTGTATTGTATCTCTCTCTTGTGCTCTTTTACTTTTCTGCATCACGGGTTCACCTAAATGTCCTCTTCTAACTTTACACAATTCTTCTACATGGAAAGATATTGTATGGGGTAGATTAATGGAAAAAGGTCTAAATCTTTATGTTGATGGTACAAATCTAAAACCAATTGATGCTAAAGAACTCATTGATTGGAAAATTATAGACAATCGAGCATTAGGAATTATCAGGATTTGTGTAGATAGAGATCTCTTCTTCCACATTGCTAGTTTCATGGAATCCAAACCTATATGGGACAAACTTGAATCATTGTATAGTAAGGTGGATGACAAAAAAGGGATTTTAGATTGAGGATGATCTACTTCTCTTGGATCCAAAGAACTTTGACAAAATTCATGATTACAAAAACAAAGCCAATGAGTATAGGACACTACTTAAAGATTGTGGAAATCCCATAAAGGATGACAAGTTGATTCATCACATCCTAAAGAGGCTACCTTCAAGTATGCTTCCTTTTTTTTGAGTTATAATACTTATAGGTTGACCATGGGAAGTGCTTTCTAGAAGCCTACATTTGATGCATTTGCAAAGATGTTGATTGTTTAACAATATCACTTGATAGATTTAGGACTTCTCATGACATCAAAGACCAAAGCATTGGTCACTAGTGATGAGCACCAATCAAGTCAAGGAGGGAAAAGTTCTAACTATAGCAAGAAGAAGTAGTGGAAGTAGAAATCACAATATGATAAATAGCAATCCTCCTCATAGCAAGACAATTATTCTTCCAATAAGAAGGGAAGTAATGAAAAGAAGGATAAACCTTTTTGTACATATTGCAAAAAGCCAAACCATGATGAGCATCATTGCAAGACTAAAAGAATCAATGAGTTGGAAAACCTACTCAAGAAGAACAAAATTCAAGTGCCAAGTACTTCCAAGGATTCAACTCCAACCACTTCAAAGGGAAAAGGGAAAGCACTTATGGCAAACAAAATTTCTTCTTTAGAATGGATACTTGACTTAGGTGCCTCCTATCATATGGGTTCTTCAACGGGAGGTTGTTCTTCATTGAAGTAGTCACAAGTACCACACATCTTAATGGGAAATGATACAAAATTGGAAGTTGAAGGGAAAGGACATGTGGAAATGGAAAATGGGGAATTTAGGGATGTTCTCTATGTTCCAAACATTAGCTCCAATCTCCTCTTAATTCACCAAATCGCTCACCTTGGAGATGGTCATAAAGTTGAGTTCCTTCTAGATTTAGTGATCGTGTAAAGTCTTAGAGATGATTCATTGGTTGTAGTGGAGAAAGTCAATCATGGAAAAAGGCTTTATTCCTTCTCCCACTTTGTGCCTAAGTCTCCTTCACATGCCTTGTTAACTCAATCTAATTCACAAATCAAAATATGGCATGAGCAGTTTGGTCATCTTGTCTTCTGTTATCTTTAGCAACTTTTCTCAAAACACATGGTCAAAGGTCTACCTAACATCAAATTTTCTAAGGGTGAGTGTTCTTCATGTTTAGTGGATATGCATCTTGAGGAGAAGTATGATAAAAGGAAGTCTTCTAGAGCACTAGTTGTTCTCCAGTTGGTTCACATGGTATTAGTAGGACCTTTTGTAGTGACTTCAGTTAGCCAAGGCTACTACATCCTTACTTTTTCTGACAATTTTTCATGGTTCACATGGGTCTATTTCCTTCATCAAAAGAATGAAGTGGTTGATAAGGTTCAAGCCTTTAAGATTCATGTTTAACACAAATCTAGGAAAGCCATCAAGGTTCTACAGATGGACAATGGAAGCAGATATGTGGACAGAAGACTTAAGGACTTTTCCAAACTTGAGGGAATTGATCTTCAAAATCCACCAGCATTCAGTCCACACAAGACAAATATTGCATCCATGAGGATTAGAATTCTTAAGTCCATGGAAAGTTGCATGATTAAAGCCGAGTCTCTTGATTCAACATTTGAAGTTGAAGCCATTAGCAGTGCCACTCACATACTTAGTAGGTCTCCTCATAATGCCCTAGATGGGAAGATCCCTTTTGAGGCATGGTGCGGTGCAAAAGTAGTTGTGAGTCACTTCAGAGTCTTTAGTTGTCCAGCATGGGCAAACCTATCTTCTAGGGGATGCAAGGCACCAGAAGCTAGGCTAGATGGTGTTAAGGCTTATAGATTTATGGATCTTGAGACTCTGAGATTTTTTTGGAGAAGGATGTTCACTTTGAGGAAATTTCACCCAACTTATTGTCTAATCCTCTCCACACTTCATACACTATGGAAACTAATTGTGACACCAATGATAGTGCTTCAACACATTCAGATACATGGGGTTCTATCAATAGTTGTAACAAAAGATCATGGCATCAATATAGTCCGCATGCTTATATTGCCACAGTGAAAGGTCCAGTATAGTAGGTTACATGTTGTCTTCCAGCTCCAGCTTTAGTTGATGACTTCTTGGCAGACATTGTAGGTATCTTCGTGGAGTCACAAACCATACATTTGGGAGACAACCTTGATGATTTGCATCTTCTCTTTGATGATGATGATCCTTCTACAATTTTTGTGAGGGCTCACTTTGAGCCTCATGTCCATTCTCTACATGATCCATATTTACAAGCTAATGTGATTGTGGATAATTATGTACAACAATTATCGATGTTCTCTTTGTTAGTTGAGGAGATAGATCGTTACTTGAAATAGGTTTTGCATCACTCCCTACTAGATCTACACTTCTTCTCAATGGGTTTGGAAGGAACCATCATTAATATCGACATAGGGAAACTTGAATAGGTTTTAGAGACACCTTACATCATTGATATTATTTCTATACAAAGGGGAAGTGTCTCACCAGTACCTCTACTATTGTTTCTTCCAAAGGGGAGGAACATCATTCAATGGTCATGGATTAGCTTCTACATTGGAGCATTTCTCACTGATCAACAAACTACCTTTAGGGGCAAGACTACCTTTTCTCCTTCTTCTTCTCCTTTACCAGGGGGGGGGAGTTTTCCCGCTTAAGGGGTTTTGTCCTTCTCCCATTTCTCTCTTGTATATACTAGATGTATGTTGTAGGGGGGTGGGGGGAGGGGGGGTGTGGGTCTTGATTACTCCATCCATCCATGCATCTTGTCTCTTCATCTCTCTCTTTGGTGGAGGGTTTTACCCATGAGATTTTCCCTCTTTCTTCACTTTATGAGGGACTTTATTTTTATTATGTATATGGGTACCTAACATGTCCTGGTAGCCAGGACCCATTTTGCATTTCATCCTAGTTTTCATGAGCTTAAGTGCATTCCCCTAAGTTTCACTTAAAGGGGGGTGTTGGTGTAAATAATTATTCACTATTTACACTTACTTAAGTTTACTTAGGTTAATGCATTACTTTAATAATTATTTATTAGTCACCTAAGAGTATGTGCACTCTTGTGAGTTGTCATCTTGACAACATAGGAGTTAACACACTAATTAAGCACATGGTGTCTACAACATCTCCACTTGAGATACACCTTGTCATTCTTATCCTCTCATCTAGAATGATGGATAAGATGTGTGCTTAGTTGTCATGTTTATCTTGTCTCCTAGCTCTTTCTGGAGACATTCTAGGTGCTTCTTGAGAGGCCTTTATATATAGGCACTCCTAGTGTGTTTGTACATACAATACAGAGAAATGAATGAGGACATACTTTGATAGATTGATCATCCTCTATTTTGGTCTATAGTTGTGCTTGTGTTTGAGTTCTTCAATCTTGGGTGAATTTTTCCTAAGACAAATTCTTACAATTACAATGATTTTAGTTTCACCTTGGGTTTTTGTAATGTCCCCTTTTGGGACATTAGGGTTTATAACCTTATTGTGTATATATTTTCTCCTTTTGCTCCCAGATTGTGAATGATTCCTTTTTATTTCCCTTTATATTTCTCCTTATCATATCCCCCTCAATATTATATTTCTCAATGTATATATAGTTTTCATTTCTAGGAGTCACAAATTTTTATAATATTAATTATATTATATTAGTAATAATAATATAATTATATATTTATATTAATTATATACTTATATTAATAAGCTTGATTAATTAATATCATAAGATATATTATATTAATAATAATTATATTGTAACATATATTATTTTAATAGTATATCAACTAAATAAATTATATTACTATATTATAATACTTTATATTAATAGTGTTTCTATATTAAATCATATCTTAATAATTAAAATATAATTATTTATTTATAATTATATTAGCTTATTATTTAATTAATTTCATAATTCCATATTGTTATTATAATGTGAGGATATTATTATATAATATTACATATAAAATATTATTACTTTAATATTTTTATTAATATAACTTTATATATAATACTTATTTATTATTTAATTTATATATTAGAGTGGGGACATCATAGTTTTTGTTGTAGGTACAGATGTGTCTTTCTGTCCTATTTGCTCTATTGTGGTTTCCTTTTCCTCTTCTCTTATAGCCTGTTGCTATTTAACCAAATCAAATTTCACATTTGTGTCAACCTTTGTCGATATGTCTACTAATGTTTGTATTAAAGGTTGAGCACTAGTAGCTAAAGGGATGGCAGAAGGTGGTTCTTTTATATTCACCTTATCCCTTGTAATGTTAGCTACTACCTTTTGAAGTTCATCAACACTAACCAATACTGTATTTTCACACAATTTGGCTTGTAGTGTGGATTGGTCAAGAATCTTCTTGAGATCTTCAGGAGTTAAAGGATTGATGTTTTGAGCTGAATTATTAGGAAAATCCTTAACATTTATAGTTTCTATAGGTATGCTTGTGTCATGTGGAGGTCTCATGCTAGGCATTTGTGTGTCTTGCATAGTCTGTTCTTCTTGCTGCTCTTCGGTTGTAGCCATGTTATCTTTTTCCTTTTATGTCTCCTCTATAGTAGTATCCTTTTCTATATCTTCTTCTTCCTTATCATTGTTTTCATCATCATTATTTCTTCCCTCAAAGGAATCTTCTTCTCCTTCTTTGACAGTTGTCAACCCATACATCAATTTCCACATTTGAGTGGATTTCTTGATAACATCTTCAAAATTGTTCTGAAGGATGCTAAATGCCCTATATTTTGGTGCAAAACATCCACCATATTGCTTATTTTCTTTGACAATTTGTCCTTTTGTCAAATCTGGCATCACTTGGGCTAGTGTGGATTCTCTGATTTGTTTCTCTAGGTTTAAACAATAATGCCACTTATTTTCAACAGTTGTACATAGATCCTTAGGCATTGTATTATCCAATTCAAGTGGAGTGTTGTTGAATTTTGACATCATTGCATATATTAATTCCTTAGTCAAATTTTTTTCTTCTCTACCAACTTTCCCAAAATCAATATTTTGCAAATCTATCAAATTTGCATTGTTTTTAACATTTTCCTAGAGATTCTCAAGATTATATTTTTGTGGATGACTTACCACTCTAAACTAGCTTGTATCTTCAAATTTTGTTCTTTTATTATCAGTCTCTTGCTATGCAATGCATTTTCTCCTTTGCATCTTCTACTCTAGCCCTTCTTGTTTTGTAGCCCTAGCCTTTTCTTTGGCTTGCTCTTTGGCATTTTGTGTAGTGGCCCTTTTGTTTTTCCTAGTTGTTGGTGTTGTAAGATTTGTTTGGCTTGGCTTAACAATTCTTTTAGCCTTTGTCTTTACTATAGGTTGTGCTTTGGCCTTTCTCTTCTTTGGTTCTACCTATTTTGGTGCTTCCTCTACTTCCTCAACACCTTCTTCTTCAATATCCTCACCCATGCCTTGGGTTAAAGAAAGAGGTTCTTGGGCTTGTTCTTTCTCTTCCTCTTCTTCTTCTTCATCATCTTCTTCTTCCTCTTCTACACTCTCAAGAAATTTAGCCTTGAACTTCTTTATCAACTTATCTTTCTTCTTTAGTGTAGAAGTAGTCTTCAATTCAATTTCAAATTTGGATTTCATAACATCATAATAACCAAATATCTTGGCACCTTTATCAATCTCCTTTGCTAGGAGTGTAGTGATGGTAGCTAAGACTTTATCAACATTTATCTCATATCCTAGAGGTCTTAACTATCTTACCCTAGGTACTATTACTTGTATGCATGTGTAATCAATATCTACAAGAAAACATATGTCATTGTAGTATTGTTCAACTAAGGAGATAGGTATCCTCAACCTCTACTTCATAGACTTCTCAAAGTCTTCAAAATAGCTTTTCATAACTGTTTCAAAGTTCTCACCCATCTGCTCAATATATTCATTGATCTGTATAACTACTAATCTATTGGTCTTCTAGTTTATTTTGCCAAAGGATGGGAATTCATTCTATACATAGAAAAATATGTTTACAAGTATTGATCCAAATTTACACTATGCACTTTTTATCTTTCTAATGGCACCTAGGTTCTCATTTATCTATTGCAATTAAAGTTTTGCAAGATCATAAGTATGATCTTTCTTGATCATGTAAACATATAATCAATAACACATTTTATAACTAATATGATTACCAAGACAACCTCCAAAAAAAGGTAAAATTGGGGTGGGGATGATACCCACAATTCTTCACTATTGTAGCAATAAAGTGTAGACAATTAAGGTTACACTAGATTGACCATGAATCATGATCTACCCTGTGAAAGACATGCCCTATTAAAGGCTTACAAGGACTGTTAAGTCCCACCTTGTTAGAGGATTTCAACACCTTGTTAGAAGTATTCCTAGCTAAAGGACTTTAGAATATCCACTTGGAATGTAATCCTATTAAAGGATTTACAATAGTCTGTAATGACTACTCTGTTTAGGAGATTTAATTAAAATCACCCGTTAGGATGTTTCAACATGGATCTTGTGATTAGCTTTGGTAGCTTGATTAAAGATAAAATCCATATAGTGTCCTTGATCCTTCCTAATTTGATGTAACAATTGTTTTATTCCTTTGTTCTTTGTTCTCCTCCAATTGATTTTTCAATTCACTCTCTATAACTTCTAAGTCTCCATGAAACACTCTATTTTTCACATACAAAATTCTTTATATTTCTCCTTCAATTCCTTACATGCTCATATAAAGTTTAGGGTTTCATCCTCCTTAAGAAGACTAGAAGACTTAGGGTTAAGTATGAATCTATGACTGAGATTCATCCTTTTTGCTACTTAATCCTTCCTATTTTCTAATTGGCTATATGTAATTGCATACAGAATCTATATACAGATTCATCCTTATCTTCAAAGGATCATATTCTATCCTTTGGTCAGATGAAAAATGGTTGGCATATATTACTCAGTTGGCATATATATTATACTCGGCATATATTACTAGTTTGGCATGAACTAAGTAAATGACATAAGTGTGTTGACACTCAATTGTCAAAACCAATTCGAGATCAGCACTAGCACTCAAAATAAACAAAAAAATCAAGATAAAATTTCCCAACAAACAAGAAATGATGAACTACAAATACTAATTGTTGAGCAATACAGAGCGGGTGTTGAGCAATAAACTAAAGATGCTGAGTCATAGATAGGGAATGTTAACCATCTAATAGAAAATTCTCAGGATGCATAACAAAAATTGGAACCTAAACAAGAAAGATCAAATGAGCTTGAGATTATTTTTCTAGATGAACTTGTAGAAGAACTGAGAAGGGAACTACTTGTGCTAGAAAAATATGTGAGAAGACATCACAAACCTAGACAAATCATTGGTGATGTTAAATGAAGTGTTATGACAAGGAAAAGACTCAAAGATGACACATTCTTACTTTGTGAATTTGAGTGGGCAAGATAGTAAAAGATGCTTTAAATAATAAATAAGGAAATTGACAGATTGAGAAGAACAATACTTGGAATTTAGTGCCAAGATCAAGACCTAAAGACAAAAATGTTACTGGGAAACACTAGGGTTTTAGGAAAAAAAAATGAAAATGGAGAGGTAACAAGAAATAAGGCAAGACTGGTATGCAAGGATTATGCTCAAGAAGAAAGAGTTGATTATGGAGAAAATTTTTGATGCAAGAGCATCCAGAGGTATAAGGGTAATCCTGTGTCACCCAAAAAAATGTACTTAGACTTAGTTTCTATTTCATGTGTTTTCATTTCTGGATACCCATTTGGGTCAAATAAAGGTTCCAACTCTCACAGTTCCACTATTAATGTTCTAGGATAGAGTATTTGAACACCTTGGGATACGTGTAAATGCCAAAAAAATAGGGGTATGTAATTATTCCATCATTTTGGTAAACTAGAAGGTGTAAATTTTCTAGATGAAATTAATTGTAATTTAAAGCATTCCAAAAAAAGAATTAGGTCAAAATGCCCCACGGTTTGAAATTTATTGCAATTTTTTGAGTTTTGGAGACCTCCTAAGAATGCTTTAAAGTTAGGGTAGGGGCATTAAATGACCTTGAAAAGGGCCAAAAAGTGGGAGACAAGAAAATTTTGTCCATAGGGCTATAGAGCGCTTCGAGAGCTTTCAAAAAATGTAAACAGTTTGTCAATCGGAGCTACAATTCAAAAGTTATGCCTCCTGAAAGTTTGATTACCATTTTTGGATTCTTCTAGATTTGTTGTGACTTCTAACATAGCTTTTGGAGCCTTCTACTTGGTCGGTGGATGACTACTAGCACTTTCTAGAATGTATTCCTAGTCCTTAACCCTTTGGGGTCTATTTAAGGACATTTCTAGCATTGTAAAAGGTAGTTTAGAGTGGAGTTTGAGAGGAGGTACTAAAAGGAGAAATTATCTCTAGGTTTATGCTATTGTAAGCCCTTAGGGCATGTTTTGAAGTCTATTTTTCTTTGTATTGAATGTACGAATTTATTTTCATAGTTAATAAAATTTACCTTTCCTATTGTGTCCATTTTGTACTTGTGAGTTGTGTCCCCATCAAGTGGTATCAGAGCATACCTTTGTTAGTGGTAGTAGAGAATACCTCCATCAAGTTGTATTAGAGTTGGTTTTCCTGAGTGTGTAGATAGAGTGCCGACTATGAGGCAGTTTGCACCAAGACTGCATGGTTGTGGGTTCAAGTTAGAAGATGCCTCCATGAAGAGAGCATGGCAGAAGGGCTAGACCTATTAATCCTGAGGAGGTTAGAGCCCTCCAAAGGCAGGTACAAGCATTGCAAGAGGAGCTCCATAGAGGAACCAATGTTGCCATAGGTGATGATAGTGAGGATGAAAATGAAGAAGAAGAAATTGGACCAGAAGGGGAAGTTCTAAATCAGGCAAAGGAAAGGCTTTTTAGGGCCATTACTAAGTTTGGGAAAAGACCTACAATTGACGTAGGTGTATTTTCAGGAAATCTAAAATCAGATGAGTTGATTGATTGCATCAATGAAATGGAAGAATACTTTGAGTATGAGGATATCAGTGACCCAGATAGGGTTAAGTTTGCAAAGGCCAAACTAAAAGGTCATGCCAAAATCTTGTGGCAAGAGGTTTGATTGGAAAGACACAGAAGAAGAAAGGAGAAGATTAGAAGATGGGATCGCATGGTGGACAAATTGAAGAAGCAATTCATTCCTATGGACTACAAGCTTGATTTTTTTAAGAAGATGCATGGGTTAAAGAAAGTAGGAAGATTAGTCCCAGAATATACAGAGGAATTTTACCAACTCTTGATTAGAGTAGGGCATGTAGAAGAAAATAAGGAGAAGGTTGCTCGTTATATCAGTGGGTTGTGACCCAGCATCTAGGAGGAATTAAGTCTGGTAAGAATGACCAGCATTGAAGAGGCATACTAGTTTGCCCTACAAGTTGAAGAGAAGTTGAATAAAAGATTTGAAAGAAGGAAAAGAGGGAACAATCAAGGAGGAAGGGGTAGTGGTAGGTCATCTAGAGGCCGAAATGAAACCCAAAAGAAAAATGAAGATGTGGGTACCAGCATGAACCAGAGGAATGAGGGTTTCAATAGCTCCCATGATCAAGACTTTGGAAATTAGAGAGGAAGAGGTAGAGGATGTGGACAAGGAAGAGAAGGTTCCCATGGTACCTTTTTCCATTGTAATGAAGAAGGTCATTGTGCTTTTGAATTTCCTCAATGACAAGGAAGGATAGATAGGAGAGCTGAGGGAAAAACTAGGGTTGCTCATATGGATAAGGATGCACAATCATCACATTCAAAGGATGTAGAAAGAGGAGAGACCTTCATAAATGAAAGGGTCCTACTAAGTGGTGAGATTGAACCAGGACAAAGGAGGAGTTTGTTTTGTACCATATGCAAGTGTGAGGATAAATGTTGTGACGTGATCATTGATGGCGGTAGTGCTGATAACTGGGTATCAAAAGAGATGGTCTCTAAGATAAAGCTCAAGAGTGAGCGACATCCCCAGCCCTATCAGATTGCTTGGGTGAAAGATGATCATAAGGTCCTAGTAAGTGAAAAATGTTTAGTGAAATTCAAAATTGACAATTACCATGATGAAGTTCTCTGTGATGTTATTCCAATGGATGTTTGCCATCTATTGTTGGGTAGACCATGGTAGTTTGATAGGCATGCAGTACATGATGGTCATGCAAACACATACTCTCTAACAAAGGATGGAGTTTGCCACAAATTGAAGCCCATAAAAAAGGAAGGTAAAAAGGTATGTAGCAGTGCTAGGATTTGTCTTATTGATGGAAGGAAGTTTTTAGATGGCATGAAACATCAGCGTATCTGCTATGCTTTGATTCTTAGGAAAGATAAAGAAGGTAGTAGTGAAATGCCACTTGAAGTTTCAGATTTACTAGGTGAGTTTGGAGATATTATCTCTAATAATGTTCCAGAAGGACTGCCACTAATAAGACAAATCAGTCATTAGATAGATTTAATCCTAGGAGCTAGTTTGCCTAACAAGGCTGCTCACAAGATGACTCCTACTAAAACTAAGGAGATAAATAGATAGGTTCAAGAGCTATTGAGGAAGGGCTTGATTTGGGAGAGCCTGAGTCCATGTGCAGTACATGTAGTACTAGAACCAAAGGAGGATGGAGAGTGGAGAATGTGTACATACTCTCAAGCTATAAATAGGATAACCATCAAGTATCAGTTTCCCGTGCCAAGAATGGATGATCTTATGGACTGCTTGAGTGGAGCTTAGTACTTCACAAAGATAGATCTCAAGAGTGGCTATCATTAGATACAAATAAGAGAAGGAGATGAGTGGAATATAGCCTTCAAGACCAATGAGGGTCTTTATGAGTGGTTAGTCATGCCCTTTGGATTGACAAATGCCCCAAGCACCTTCACGCGGCTTATGAATGAGGTACTTAAGAAGTTCTTGGGAAAATTTGTTATTGTCTATTTGGATGATATTTTAATTTTCAGCAAGACTTTGGAAGAACATTTATTGCATATTCGGAGTGTTCTTGAGAGGGTGAGGGAAGAGAAATTGTTAATTAATCTAAAGAAGTGTATCTTTGCAAAAAGGGAATTAGTCTACTTGGGGTTTTTTATATCACCTGAAGGTCTTCAAATGGATCTAGAGAAGGTAAAAGCCATCTTGGAATGGCCTACTCCAAGGTCTACTACTGCATACATACATAGATATATCCATGCATGCATGCATGTATACATAGATATATGTATGTATGCATGCATGCATCCATACATACATATATCTATGTATACATTGCATACACACATAGATATATCTATGCATGCATGCATGTCTATATATATATATGTATACATTGTAGTGCCTCTCCCATTTGACTTCTATAAGTCATCTTGATGGATGCAACCTTGTTGATCTTTTGTTTTGATGGATCATGATTGTGACACTGAGTGGTCTACACCGTCGAGGTGTTTGGATTTATGTTTCTATTTTAGTTGCTTTGTTTATGCTTCTACTGAGCTATGAGATTATGATGTGATTTAAGGTTCACTAAAGTTTGTGCCAATTGTTACCAGGATCGATGTGATATCATGATGTTGTTCTATGATTATCTTGAGATGTGTGTAGAGATTGGACTGTGTTATTTTTACCACACTACATTGGACTAGGTTCCTGTAGTAGTGGTTAGTCATGTTTATGACTATGTTTGCTTTTGCATTTTAAGTGTCTTTTTGTTGATTCTATAAACAATCATTATTAAATTCTTAAGTAATTAAAATGGGTTGTTCTTTTTGGATTATTTGGTTATGTTTTGTGGACATTTGCCTTCTTATATTTCTTATTAGAGAGATATTTGTTACTCATGTGATGCTTTACATTTGAGATGACCCGAGGATCAGATTTTATACCTTGATTTTAGTATCATAGATATTAGACTACTATGTTGTTCAGTTAATCATATTGCATGATGATGCCATTTTGAGATGACAGTCTGTTTTATGATGATATCTAGTTATCTAGTATTTGGACATACCTCTGATTATATTATATGATGGATTTAATGCTATGGTTATTTACTTCATTCTTGCATTGTTATGCTTTATGCAAACGTAAGTGATGTAAATAGATTATTTTAATATAATTAAATAAATTGTTAAATTAGGTGATTTAATGCATTTATTGCTTTGACTATGTTATTATATGAAATTGCACTTGATCATGTTGTTTAGTGTGCAAGATTTATATCCTTGGCAGTGGCACATGGAGTTAGTGATTCAACCTTTCATATTTTACCAATATCGCTCTTATATGGTCAACGTATCCTTTATTAAATGTTTAAATTAAACCTTTCGGTGATTATTAAATCCAAACTCATTTGCATTATGTGATTAGACTAGTGAGCGTGTCTATGCATTTAGAGTTTCGCATTGTCACGAAAGTCATTAAGGCAATTTCTATGTTTTTGGGTTTTCAGGCTTATTAATTGATTTATTTTAATTTCTCACAGCTTTACCATAGATGAATTCCTATTTATAGGAATAGCTTGTTTTCGTTTGGGTCGATTCAGAGTTTAACAAGGTTGGCTAGTTATTTTCCCTAATTGATTATTCACTCGAAAAGTGAATAAATATCCAAAGAGGAATTTAATTCCTCACTTCTCACTTTTGAATTAGAGAGTTGGAGAGTAAAACCTAAAATCCTCTTCATGAGAATTTACTATTTTGTTCATTGTGGGAGCTATGGGCGTGGGATCATTGCGAGGTTGGGCTCATTGGATCCAACTCGAAAAAACCTTGGATTGCTGCAATTTTTAGCTACTTCTGTGGGCTATTTATTTTATGGTTCAAATTCTCATTTTTCCATTTTGGCTATGAGGTAGGGCTTTCCCGTTTTATTATTTCTGCTTCTATTTTTGGTAGCCGTTTGTGTGGAGGCTGAGAACTAGCATTCCCCTCCATTTCTTTATGTTAGTTCTACCTAGTTGGGGAGGTATGAACATTTTCCTATTTTTTAGGATGAGAGTTTGGGATTTTATGCCATTATGCTGGCTATTTTTGCATACGGTGTCTGATTCCATTTATTTTTGGACTTTTGGGATTTTTGTGCCCAAAGGCCAAATGCATTTTAATTTTGCAATTTTTCAAAAATTTGAGATTTTTACATCATTTTGCATGTCACCTTGTTTTCTCGAGTTTTCTTGGCACAATGCGGGTTGTGGACATTGATGATCTATTTGGATATCAGTCAGACCATTTTTGCACTTTCATGTTGCCTTGGAATGCGTGTTGCATCCATACTCCTAACATTGTGTTTAGTTGAGTGATTTTATACCTATTATGGTTTCTTTTAGACCTTTTCTTTGTTTTATGGACATTGGGATTTTTGTAGAATCCATACTTTTGGATTGAGGTTGATGGAGTGAGTTCATGACCCTTGGTTGATGGGGACACCATCCAAGTACAGAATGGACACAATAGAAAAGGGAAATTTTATTAACTTTGTAAATAAGCTAATACATCTAGTATAGAGAAAATAGACTTCAAAACATGCCCTATGGGCTTACAATAGCATAAATCTGGAGATAATTTCTCTTTTCAGTACCTCCTCTCAAAATCCACTACGAATTGTCTTTTACAATGCAAGAAATGTCCTTAAATAGACCTCGAAGGGTTAAGGACTAGGAATACATTTTAGAAAGTTCTAGCAGGCATACACTGACTAAGTAGAAGGCTCTAGAAGCTATGTTAGAAGTTAGTCCAAATCTAGAAGAATCCAAAAATGGTAACCAAACTTTCGGGAGGCATAACTTTTGAACCGTAGCTCTGATTGATGAACCGTTTACATTTTTGAAAAGTTCTTGAAGCACTCTATAGTCCTATGGACCAGCTTTGCTCATCCACCATTTTTTGGCCCTTTTGAGGTTATTTAATGCCCCTAACCTGACTTTGAAGCATTCTTAGGAGGTCTCCAAAAACTGAAAAATTGAGATAACTTTCAAACCGTGGGGCCTTTTGACCTGATTCTTTTTCTAGAATGCCCTAAATTGCAATTACATTCATTTGGCCAATTTACACCTCCAAGTTCACCAAAATGATGCCTCAATTATATACTCTTATTTTTTTGGCATTTACATTTATCCCAAGGTGTTCAAATACTCTATCCTAGAACACTAATAGTGGAACTGTGAGAGTTGGAACCTTTATTTGACCCAAATGGTTATCCAGAAATGAAAACACATGAAACAAAAACTAAGTCTAAGTACTTTTTTTTTTTGGTTGCACGGGATTGTCCTTATACCTTTGGATGCTCCTGCATTAGACACCCAGGGTAGATTGAAAAGTGACCCTATCACTTTATGAATGGTAGAGGAAATCCCAAATGGGAAGCCTTAGCTGCTGAAATCCAAGTTGAGTCCTCTATCGACCGTCCTTTCCACTTGACCAAATACTCTTCATACTACCTATTTCTTGTACTCCTACCCACACAATGATCTAGAATATCTTCTATCTCCTCCTTATTAGAAGCAAAAATTGGACATGGCTCTAATATCAGTTCCTCATCTGTACCATCATCATGATACTCTGTTAAGTCTGTAATGTTGAAAATAGGAGAAATGTGAATACCATCTAGCAACTCCACCTCATATGCATTTCCTAAGTCATGTTTCTTCAAAATTTTGCAGGGACCAAATTTCTTCATTTTTAGCTTGTTGTAAGTGCCGGCTCGAAATCTTTCTTTTCCTAATTATGTATGCATCTATGTACATACATACATCTATACATGTATGTATGCATATATACATAGATGCATGCATGGATGTAGCATCCATGCATAGATGCATGCATACATGCATATGCATACATACAAGATCTATACATGTATACATTTATGTATGAATGCATCCATGCATGCATCTATGCATGGATGGATAGAAACATGAATGTATGGATGGATGCATGCATACATACAAGATATATACATGTATACATGTATGTATGTATGCATGCATGCATGAATCCATCCATGCATGTATGCATAGATGCATGCATGGATGCAATGCATACATACATTCATGAATTTATGCATGCATCCATGTATACATCTATGCATGCATCTATGCAAGAATGCACCCATGTATGCATGGATTCATTCATATATGCATGCATATGCATGGATGCATACATACATCCATGCATCGATGCATGTATACATAGATGCATGCATGCATACATGCATTAACATATATAAAAGACATATACATGTATACATGTATGTATGTATGAATGCATCCATGCATGCATCTATGCATGGATGGATAGAAATATGAATGTATGGATGGATGCATGCATACATACAAGATATATACATGTATACATGTATGTATGTATGCATGCATGCATGCATCCATCCATGCATGTATGCATAGATGCATACATGGATGCAATGCATACATCCATGCATGAATTTATGCATGCATCCATGTATACATCTATACATGCATCTATGCAAGAATGCACCCATGTATGCATGGATGCATACATACATCCATGCATCGATGCATGTATACATAGATGCATGCATGCATACATGCATTAACATATATAAAAGACATATACATATATACATAGATGCATTTATATATGTATGCATACATGCATACATACATCTATACATATATATATTTTGCATGCATGCATACATATATCCATACATATATCTATGTATGCATGCATGGATGCATCCATCCATACATACATGTATCTATGTTTGCATGTATGGATGTATGCAATGCATGGATAAATAAATCCATGCATGCATGTATGTATGCATACACAGATGCATGTATATATGTATGCATATATACATATATACATCTATACATATATATATTTTGTATGTATGCATATGCATGTATGCATGCATCCATACATGCATCCACGTATGGATGCATACATACATGCATGCATCTATGCATTTATGCATCAATAGATGCATTCATGCATGTATCCATACATGCATACATGTATGTATGTATCCATCGATACATACATGTATTTATGTATACATGTATGGATGTATGCAGTGTATGTATGTATGTATCCATCCATCCATACATACACAGATGTATCTATGTCATAAATAGATGCATGCATGTATATACATAGATGCATGTATGTATAGATGCATGCATGTATGTATGCATCCATGCATGCATGTATATACACAGATGCATGCGTGTATGTATGCATGTATACATAGATGCATGTATGTATGTATACATACATACATACATAGATGTATCTATGTCATACATAGATGCATGCATGTATGTATGCATGGATAGATAGATGCATGTATGTATGCATCTATGTATGTATGCATACATACATACATACATCTATACATGTATATATCTTGTATGTATGCATATGCATGTATGCATGCATAAATATATGCATGTATATATGGATGCATACATGCATGCATGCATCTATGCTTGTATGCATCAATAGATGCATGCACGTATGTATGGATCAATGTATGCATCGATTCATATGTGTATCTATGTATGTATACATAGATGCATGCATCCATGTACGTATTGCATGCATGCATGGATGCATCCATGCATGCATAGATGGATACAGGTATCTATGTATGTATGCATAAATGTATCCATGTATGTATGTATGCATGTAGTGCCTCTCTCATTTGAGTTCTGTAACTCATCCTGATGGATGCAACTGTGCTAATCTTTTGTTGTGATGGGATCATGATTGTGACCCTGAGTGGTCTACACCGTTGAGGTGTTTGGATTTATGTTTTTTTATCAGTTTCTTTGATTATGCTTTTAACTGATCTTTGAGATTATGATGTGATTTGTGGTTCACTGAGGTTTGTGCCAATGGTTACCAAGATCGATGTGGTATCATGAGGTTGTTCCATGATTACCCTGAGATGGGTACAGAGATTGCACTATGTTCTATTACCATGGTACACTGGACTAGGTTCCTGTAGCAGTGGTTAGTCATGTTTATGACTGTGTTTTCTTATGTGTTTTAAGTGCCTTTTTAATGCAGAGTAATCAATCATTATTAAATGCGTAAGTAACTGAATGGATTGTTCATGTGGGATTATTTGGTTATGTGCTGCAGACATTTACCTTGTTATATTTCTTATTAGAGAGATATTTTTTACTCATGTATGTTACATTTGAAATGACCTAAGGGTCAGATAGTATACCTGATTTTTCAGTATCATAGATGTTATACTACTATGCTATTCAGTTAATCATATTGCATGATGATGCCATTTTGAGATGACAGTGTCTTTTATGATGATATCTGGTATTTGGACATACTTCTGATTATGTTATGTGATGGATTTAATGCATTTATTGCTTCAGCTATGTTATCATATGCAATTGCACTTGATCGTGTTGTTTAGTGTATAGGATTTATATCCCTGGCAATGGCACATGGAGTTAGTGATTCAGCCTTTCATATTTTACCAATGTCATCCTTATATGGTCGATGTATCCTTTATTAAAATGTTTAAATTAAACATTTTAGTGATTATTAAAATTGAACTCATTTGCATTATGTGATTAGAGTAGTAAGTGTGTCTATGCATTTAGAGGTTTGCATTGTTGCGAAAGTTATTAAGGATATTTTTGTGTTTTTGGATTTTCGATCTTTTTAATTGATTTTTTTAAATTTTTGGCAGCTTTGCCATAGATGAATTCCTATTTATAGGAATAGCTTGTTTTCATTTGGGTTGATTCAGGGTTTAACTAGGTTGGCTGGTTATTTTCCCTAATCGATTATTCACTCAAAAAGTGAATAAGTATCCAAAGAGGAATTTAATTCCTCACTTCTCACTTTCAAATTGGAAAGTTGGAGAGTAAAACCCAAAATCCTCTTCATGAGGATTTATTGTTTTGTTCATTGTGGGAGCTATGGGCATGAGATCGTCGCGAGGTTGGGCTCGTTGGATCCAGCTCAAGAAAACCTTGGATTTTCGTGATTTTCAACTACTTATATGAGATATTTATTTTATGGTTCAGATTCCCATTTTGCCCTTTTGACTGTGAGGTAGGGCTTTCTTGTTTTATTTTTTTTGCTTCATTTTTGCATCTATTTTTGGTAGCCATTTGTTTGGAGGCTGAGAACTAGTGTTCCCCTCTATTTCTATATGCTATTTCTACCTGATTGGGCCGGTATGAACATTTTCCTATTTTATGGGATGAGGGTTTGGGATTTTATGCTGTTATGCTGGCCATTTTTGAAAACGATGTCCGATTCCATTTTTTTTTTTTTTTTTAGAGTTTTTGAACCTGAAGGTCAAATGGGTTTTAATTTTGAAATATTTCTAAAATTTGGGGTTTATATCTCATTTCACGTGCCACCCTATTTTCTCAAGTTTTCTTGGCACAATGTGGGTCATGGACTTGGATGATCCATTTGGATATCAGTCAGACCACTTTTGCACCTTTTGTTGCATTGGGATACATGTTGCACCCATACTCCTGACCTTGTGTTCGGTTGAGTGATTTGTTACCTATTATGTTTTCTTTTGGACTTTTGCTTTTGTTTTGTGAATGCTAGGATTCGTGTAGAATCCATACTCTCGGATTGAGGCTGGTTGAGTGAGTTCATGATGTTTGGTCTTGTTGAATCATTGGGATTCATGTAGAATCCATACTCTCAAATTGAGGCCGATTGAGTGATTTAATGATGTATGGTTTTATTGGCTTTGGGATTCATGTAGAATCCATCCTTCCTGTGTTGCTTTCGGTTGGGTGTTTTCTTGGCATTGTGTTCTCATTCCTATCCTTGGGTTATGATCTTCATGATGGTGGTACGCCACACACCAGTACATGCACGTACATTTGTTGGGTGACTTGTGAGGCCCGATCTTCCATGGATTTGCTGGAAGTTATGATCATTGGGGTTGGAATGGGAGTATGCATGCCCACAGTCACTTATCATAGGATGAGCATGGGTAGGGTAGGGTAGCATATGGAGGGGGATTCTATCTCATAGTCTAACAATCATGACACCATGAGTATTTTTGAGAGGAGCTTGAATAAGTGATAATTAAAGAAAATGTGTGACGAGTAATAAAACTTAAGATAATAAAACTTCGTGTGATGGTTCCAAGGGAGTACCTCAAGAGGGAAGTACCTTGCGAGTGTTTCCACACATGATCCAAGCTTGGGCTTGTCGATGCCAAGCAACTCTCAATGATGTCAACCCTTACTTAGTAGCCTTTTGAGTGTCTGACCAGGACCTCTACTCCTTGCATTGTCTTAGGTTCTTGGTTGTAGCCATCATACTATCTGGCGTGAGTGTTAGCCTTGGATGTTGTGCTTTATGTGTGTTTGTGGTTGAATCATTATCTCCATTAGAACAGCAGGTGTTGATCTATGGGTGCCACATGGTTTGGAGGCATAGCTACCTTCACCATTGCTAGGGACCGGTGTATAGAGATGGTCTTTTGTCCTAGTGCGACCATTGTTGGATGTTTTCACTTGGTACTTCAAGTTTCGAAGTATGTTTTCTTGTGATTTATGCTTTCATTGGGATGCTTGTATATCATGTTTAGATGATGTTATTTTATTTGATGCATTCCCTTATTATGATGTTTAGCATATGATTAGATGTTGTGAATTGTTGTATTAGCATATCTATTGCTTATTGCTATTTAGCATGTGATAGGTGATTTTATCTACTATAGGATTATCTTATGCTTTACTACTAGCATGTTAGATTTCCTTATGCTTATATTGTTGCATGTTTTTAGTAGTGACGTCCCTATTACGATAGTACCGATGATCTGGTCGATGGCTTGGGATGTTACACATGCGGGATGGCTAGGACCTACGATGGTCTTATGATGCTATTGACGGTTGGGAGGAACCGTGCACTTAGTTTGGTTGTTCAGTTCACTGTGATGTTTATTTCAGTGTGTTCTTTTCTGCTGTAGTTTAGATGGATAGGTGTTCTTCTTTCTATGTTGTTCTTGCACTCGAGTGTTCATTCCTTGAGCCTTTTTGGATCCGGTACTCCCTGGTGTGGAGGTTCATTGCTCTTTTTTTGGTCCTTTTTTCTTTTGGGAGTGTTTTCGTATTTCTATGGGCGACATTTTGTTAGCATTGTGTGACATAAAAATGTATCACATGCCCATGAAAACTATGTCATATGACATTGTAAAGTATCGCACACCTTCTTGAGAAATGTCACATGAAATTGGAAGAGTGTCGCACGCCTTCTTTATAAATGTGTGTGAGTGTGTTCTCTAACATTGCTAGGATGATGTATTCCTTAGCATTGTGTGGTGACTTATCCCTCTTGTGTAAATGTACTTAGTCATCACCTATAATGTGATTTTTTTGATTCCTTGTTTTATTTGGCTGGAGGTATTTTCCTCATGTTGTTGGGCTAGCAGTGCTTTTCAGTAATTTCCTCTCTTGGAATAGTCATCAAATTTTATCTATCTCTCTCTTTGTGACAGTTGTCACATTTGACTTATTGTTTAAATGAGCTCTTTCTAATACTTACTATTGGAATTGATAATTTCCCCCATTTGGGCTTTTGATTTTGTTCATGATGACTATTCTGGATGTGTTTTACTGCTGCCCAGTTGTGTGTTGTGACTCTATCATGTTCATCTCGAACCTCTGGTAGTACATTCAAGGGATAATATCATGGAGAACATACTAGTGTGTCTTTGTTAGATTTAAAGTTGTTATTTTTATTGAATGGTTTAAAAGATGAGTAAACATAGTGTATTCTTAAAGAAATTGAAAGGTATGTGCTTGTTTTATGGTGACTCTTGGACCCTTTCTTGAAAATATTTCATTTTCATCATGCATTAGTGCTTATATTGTGTTTAATTAATGAAATTATGAAATAAGAGT
Source organism: Cupressus sempervirens (assembly GCA_028749045.1). Classification (NCBI taxonomy): domain Eukaryota; kingdom Viridiplantae; phylum Streptophyta; class Pinopsida; order Cupressales; family Cupressaceae; genus Cupressus; species Cupressus sempervirens. Next base: position 416,272,265 of record CM053790.1, read on the forward strand.
AATGATGGTTTCAATGTGTGAACTACCTTTCATTCCATGTCTTATGTTGTTCTGGGCATGTGTGCTCTTGTGTGGATTTGGACGTTTTGTTCGTCACTTGTCTTGGTGGCAAAGACTATTATTTTTCCTTTGTGGTTTTGTTTTGAGTGATGACTCAGAACTTGGGTCTTGGGACTCTCAAAGCTCCATCTTTTTGTAGTTTTTTTCATTGTCTTTCTAGCACTTTTCTGATGGAGCCAATCTGAGTCCAGACGTGAAGCTATGGCTTTTGGAGTTGTTGATCATTGTTCCGAGTACCTTCTTGAGTAGAGGCCAATTCAATCATGATATATCATATTTATGGCCATTGGAGAAGTTTAACTCTTCATGTTATTCATAATGGAAGAGTTATCTTATCCTCATAATCTACTAGGTACTTGTTGGGGTTCGTGCTTAGGTTTTTGTGTTTCCTATTGCACTGAACTGCCCTTGTGAGGTGTAGTGTGGTTTGTGAACGTTCCTTGCTCAGGGTTGATGTTGCCTTGTCTTTTGGGAGTGACTCAATTCTTTGATGAGTTTAGATTCTCCTTCTTGGACATTGTCTTGGGCACACCTCTATATCCTTTTTTCCCTTGTGAGAGTAGGCTAGTGTGGCTATGCCACTAGTTCAATTAGTGTTTTCAGGTGAGTATGTTGATGGTTGGTGAAATTGTGATTTTCCTAATGCATCATGGACTGGTTAGTGTTGAGGTTGAGAGAGAGAGAGAGTCCCTCTTAGTCCTAATACTCTGTAGTATCCTTCTCCCTAAGCTTATATCTTTAGGTGGATTGTCTCAATCAAGTTTTCTCATTAACTATTGACTTGAGGCTAGAGATTGTGTTTAGTAGTAGATTGGGTGTAGTTTTCCTAGAATGGTGCTAGAGGGACATGGTATCATTGGACACATGTTACCATTTTGTGAGTTGGTATGCAGACATTTTATGATTGTGTCCACGGGCGAAAGTCTATGCAACCTTGTGGAAAGGTGATATCTTGTCTAGTTGGGTTATGTTACCCTAGTTTCTAGTGGTAGTTGAGCTTTTCTGCCTTGATGAGGTGTTGTGCTCCTATGCTTGGTGGTGAGTAGTCTTTTGGAGTGTGTCCTTTTTTTGGTAAAATTTCATCCTCTTTGTTCTAAGTGTGAGTTTACGTGCATTCAAGAATGATCATGTGTGACATGATAGTATTCTTGGGAATTTTGGGATGGCTTTTCCTCGAGATTCCAACTCTTGTTGGAAGTGTGTCTTGTTTTGACCTTTTTTTTTGTCTTGGTGCATGTTGTAGTTGGGAACCTATTGATGAGGTAGAGAGGGATTTTCCTTACCTTGTATTGTTGACTCTATGTCTAGATGGGTTCTTTGTAGCGCATAGAAGGCTCCTTGTTGGAGGACCTTGTGTATGTGTGACACCCATTCTCTCGTGGTTAACCTATTTGGGGGTTAACGTGATGGTTTGAGAATGTTGGAGTGATTTGGTTTTGACTTGTAGAGAGTTGTTGAGTCATTCCCATTGCTCACTTTGGATTTTTGTTCTTGGTGTGTTTGGTTTCTATTCATGGATTGCAGGCTTTCAGGAGTAAGCCTAGTCTTTGGGGGAGATGATGTAGTGCCTCTCCCATTTGACTTCTGTAAGTCATCCTGATGGATGCAACCATGCTAATATTTTGTTGTGATGGGATCATGATTGTGACCCTGAGTGGCCTACACCGCTGAGGTGTTTGGATTTATGTTTCTTTATCAATTGCTTTGATTATTCTTTTGACTGATCTTTGAGATTATGATTTGATTTATGGTTCACTAAGGTTGGTGCTAGTGGTTACTAGGATCGATGTGGTATCATGAGGTTTTTTCGTGATTACCCTGAGATGTGTGTAGAGATTGCACTATGTTCTATTACCATGCTACACTAGACTAGGTTCCTGTAGCAGTGGTTAGTCGTGTTTATGACTATGTTTTCTTGTGTGTTTTAAGTGCCTTTTTAATGCAGAGTAATCAATCATTATTAAATGTGTAAGTAACTAAATGGATTGTTCATGTGGGATTATTTGCTTATACTACTATGCTATTCAGTGAATCATATTGCATGATGATGCAATTTTGAGATGACAGTGTGTTTTATGATGATATCTGGTATTTGGACATACCTCTGATTATGTTATGTGATGGATTTAATGCTATGGTTATTTACTTCATTGTTGCATTGTTATAATTTATGCGAACGTGAGTGATCTAAATAGATTATTTTAATATAATTAAATAAATGGTTAAAATTAGGTGATTTAATGCATTTATTGCTTCGGCTATGTTATTATATGTAATTGCACTTGATCATGTTTGTTAGTGTGCAAGATTTATATCCCTGGCAGTGGCACATGGAGTTAGTGATTCAGCCTTTCATATTTTACGAATGTCATCCTTATATGGTCGACGTATCATTTAATAAAATGTTTAAATTAAACCTTTCATTGGTTATTAAATCAAAACTCATTTGCATTATGTGATTAGACCAGTAAGTGTGTCTATGCGTTTAGAGGTTTGCATTGTTGCGAAAGTTATTAAGGAGATTTTTGTGTTTTTGAATTTTTGAGCTTTTTAATTGATTTGTTTTAATTTTTGGCAGCTTTGCCATAGATTAATTCCTATTTATAGGAATAGCCTATTTTCGTTTGGGTCGATTCGGGGTTTAACTAGGTTGGCTGGTTATTTTCCCTAATCGATTATTCACTCAAAAAGTGAATAAGTATCCAAAGAAGAATTTGATTCCTCACTTCTCACTTTCAAATTGAAAATTTGGAGAGTAAAACCCAAAACCCTCTTCATGAGGATTTATTGTTTTGTTTGTTGTGGGAGCTATGGGCGTGGGATGGTCACGAGGTTGGGCTCGCTGGATCTAGCTTGAGAAAACCTTGGATTGCTGTGATTTTTAGCTACTTCTGTGAGATATTTTATTTATGGTTCATATTCCTATTTTTCCCTTTTGGCTGTGAGGTAGGGCTTCCTATTTTATTGTTTCTGCTCTATTTTTGGTTATGTTTTTGGTAGCCGTTTGTTTGGAGGCTGAGAACTAGTGTTCCCCTCCATTTTTGTATGCTAGTTCTACCCGGTTGGGCGTTTAATGCCCCGCCAAGAGATCCTTGGAAACAAGGATGAAATACAAGTGAAGAATTTTTTTTTTGCAAGTATGAATGCACATGACAAAATCATACAAGGATCACAACAATCGCAATAGAAGACTTCACCATAATCTTGGCAACCAACGAATCTCTAAATGCCACTACCAAACTAACAGACACAAAGAAAGCCAACAACAAAAATGCACATGATGAGGGCATAAGAAACAACCACTCATCAACAAAATACCAAGCTGGAGTAAAATACAAAAACTTAAAAATTTGGCTAAGTTTGAAATCCTGAAGACTTGAAAATTGGCTAAGTCTAGATTTCTGAAGCCCTAAAATTTTTTAGAATCCATAACTTATCTCTGAGAGGTCTGAAACCTATCTCAAAAGATTTGTCACATATATTAAAATATATCTTAAGTATAAGAAATCAACTTATACTTAAACAATATATTTTAAACCCTAAGAGACAACAACAGAACACAAAAAATTGCATGGAATGAAAACCGCCAGAATAAAAAATGCAACAACATAGGGTCGAAGAATGCCCAAAATGGTATCCAAAACAACTCACAAAAAGATCAAATCATGAAGAAAATAGCCCACCGATGGCACATGCAAGTTTTTCACAAAAATTGTGCGACACTTTTTACTAAGGGAGGGTGACACTTCTCCTTAAGGTGTGCGACACTCTTCTGGTGTCGTATGACATTTCTCAAGAAGGCATGTGACACTTTTCAGCATCATACGACATTTCTCAAGAAGGCATGAGACACTCTTCTAGTGTCGTACGACATTTCTCAAGAAGGTGTGCGATACTTTACAGTGTTGTACGACATAGTTTGCATAGGCATGCAATACTTTACCAGGGAGTACCAGATCCACAAAGGCTCAAGGAATGAACACTCGAGTGCAAGAAAAACACAAAAAGGAGAACATCTATCCATCTAAACCATAATAGTAAAGAACGTACTAAAATAAACATCGAAGAGAACAAAAGAAACATCGCAATGTACAAAAATAAATCTCAGGAAAAAAACAACCAAACTAAGTACGCGGATCCTCCAATCCATCAATAGCATCATAAGACCATCATGGATCCTAGCCATCCCCCGCGTATAACATCCCAAGCCACCAACCAGATCATCGATACTGTTGTAATAGGGACATCACTACTAAAACATGCACAATAACAACATAAGAAAATCTAACATGCTAGTGATAACACATAAGATAATCTTATAGTAGATAACATCACCTATCACATGCTAAATAGTAGTAAGCAATAGATATACTACTAAAGAAAATCACATCATCTAATCATATGCTAAAAATCATAATAAGGGAATGCGCCAAATAAAGTAACATCATCTAAATGTGATATACTAGCATCCCAATGAAAGCATAAATCATAAGAAAGCATACTCTGAAACTCGAAGTACCAAGCGAAGACATCTAGCAACGGTCGCACTAGGACAAAAGATCATCTCTGTACACCGATCCCTAGTAGTGGTGAAGGTAAATATGCCTCCCAACCATGTGGCACCCATAGGTCCACACCTGCCATGCTGATGGAGATAATGATCCAACCACAAACACACAAAATAACATCCAAGGCTAACACTCACGCCAGACAGTATGATAGTTGCAACCAAGAACCTAAGACAATGCAAGTAGTACAGGTCCTGGTCAGACACTCAAAAGGCTACTAAGTAGGGACTAACATCATGGAGAGTCACTTGGCATTAAAAAGCCCAAGCTAGGACTTGTGCAGATTCAACATCCCTTAATAGAAAGGCTCTAGCACCCCAAACCTTTTTATTATCTTAAGTTTTATTATCATTCACACATTTTATTTAATTATTACTTATATAAAGCTACCTCTTCCAACCCATGATGCCATGATCGTCGGGCTGTGAGATAGAAGCCCCCTCCATATGCTACCCTACCCTACCCATGCTCATCTTATGACAAGTGCCTGTGGGCATGCATACTCCCATCTTAACTCCAATGGTCATAACTTCTGGAAAATCCACGAAAGATTGGGCCTCACATGTCACCCAAAAAATGTATGCGCATGTACTCATGTGTGTCGCACCACCATCATGAAGATCATAACACAAGGATAGGAATGAGAACATAATGCAAAGAAAACACCCAACTGAAAGCAACATAGGAAGAATGGATTCTACACAAATCCCAAAGCCAATAAAATCATACATCATGAAATCACTCAACCGACCTCAATCTGAGAGTATGGATTCTACATGAATCCTAATGATGTAAAAAGACCAAACATCATGAACTCACTCAACTGGCCTCAATCTGAGAGTATGGATTTGTAATGCCCCGCCCGGAGATCCTTGGAAACAAGGATTCAAATCAAGCCAAGATTTTTTTTGTTTTTTTTTTACAAGTATGAATGCACATGACAACATCATACAGGGATCATAACGATCGCAACGGAAGACTTCAACACAATCCCGGCAACCAATGAATCTCCGAACGCCACTACCAAACTGACACACACAAACAAAGCCAACAACGACAACAACAAGATGAGGGCACAAGAAATGACCACTCATCAACAAAACACCAAGTTGGGGTAAAATGCAGAATCCCAAAATTTGGCTAAGCCTGAAATCTTGAAGCCCTAAAAATTGGCTAAGTCTGGCTTTCTGAAGCCCTAAAATTTCCTAGAATCCATAACTTATCTTTGAGAGGTCTGAAACCTATCTCAAACGATTTGTCGCATATATTAAAATAATTAAATATACGTCAACTTATACTTAAACGATATATTTTAAACCTCGAACGACTACAACAGAAATCCAAAAATTGAATTTCAAAGAAAACCTCCTGAATTCAAAATGCAACAACATAGGCTCGAAGAACGCCCAAAAGGGTATCCAAATTCACTCTCAAAAAGATCGGATCACGAAGAAAAGTGCCCGCTGATGGCACGCATAGGTTTTTCACAAAAACCGCGTGACACTTTTTACTTAGGGAGGGCAACACTTCTCCCTTACTGAGTGCGACACTTCTCAAGAAGGTGTGCGATACTAGAAAAATATCATGCGACATTTCTCATAAAGTCGTGCGACACTCTTCCAGTGTCGTACGACATTTCTCTAGTAATGCGTGCGATACTTTATAGTATCGTACGACATTCTTTCTATGGGCGTGTGATACTTTATCAGTGTCACACAATGCTGAACAAATGTCGTCCATAGAAAGCAAAAACACTTCCAGAACTCAAAAATGAGGAAAAAATAACAAAATAACCTCCACACTAGGGAGTATCAGATCCACAAAGGCTCGAGGAATGAACACTCGAGTGCAAGAACAACACAAAAAGGAGAACATCTATCCATCTAAACTACAGTAGCAAAGAACACACCAAAATAAACATCGTAGAGAATAAAAGCAACATTGCAATGTACATAAATACATCTCAGGAACAAAACAACCAAACTAAGTACGCGGTTCCTCCCAACCATCAATAGCATCATAAGACCATCGTGGGTCCTAGCCATCCCCCGTGCGTAACATCCCAAGCCACCGACCAAATTATTGGTACTATCGTAATAGGGACGTCACTACTAAAAAAATGCAACAATATAAGCATAAGGAAATCTAACATGCTAGTAGTAAAGAATAAGATAATCCTACAGTAGATAACATCACCTATTACATGCTAAACAACAATAAGAAACAGATATGCTTAATACAATAATTCACAGCATCTAATCATATGCTAAACATTATAATAAGGGAATGCGTCAAATAAACTAACATCATCTAAACATGATATCCAAGCATTCCAATGAAAGCATAAATCACAAGAAAGCATACTCCAAAACCCGAATTACCAAGTGAAAACATGCAGCAACGGTCGCACTAGGACAAAGATTGTCTCTGTACACCAATCCCTAGCAGTGGTGAAGGTAGCTACGCCTCCCAACCACATGGCACCCGTAGGTCCACAACCATAGGTCCACACCTGCCATGTTGATGGAGATAATGATCCAATCACAAACACACATAAAGCACAACATCCAAGGCTAACACTCACGCCAGACAGTATGATGGTTGAACCAAGAACCTAAGACAATGCAAGGAGTACAGGTCCTGGTCAGACACTCAAAAGGCTGCTATGTAGGGACTGACGTCATGGAGACTCACTTGGCATCGACAAGCCCAAGCTAGTATAGGCAGCTACTCTTCTCAATAGAAGGCGCACAACCTAGGGCAGCTACTCTTCACGACAGAAGGTGCACAACCCACACATTTTAATTATCTTGTATTTATTACCACCCAAAGTTTTAATTTAATTATCACTTATATAAAACTTCCTCTGCCAACTGGGAAGTAGTCACCAGGTTACAAGATAGAAGCTCCCTCCATATGCTACCCTAACCTACCCATGCTCATCCTATGACAAGTGCCCGTGGGCATGCATACTCCCATCCCAACCCCAATGATCATAACTTCCGACAAATCCATGAAAGATCGAGCCTTGCAAGTCACCCAACAAATGTATGCGTACGTACTCATGTGTGTCACACCACCATCACGAAGATCATAACAAAAGGACAGGAATGACAACACAATGCAAAGAAAACAGCCAACCGAAAGCAACACGAGAAGGATGGATTCTACACGAATCCCAAAGCCAACAAAACCATACATCATAAAATCACTCAATCGGCCTCAATCCGAGAGTATGGATTCTACATGAATCCCAATGATGTAACAAGACCAAACATCATGAACTCACTCAATCGGCCTCAATCCGAGAGTATGGATTCTACATGAATCCTAGCGTTTACGAAACAAAAGCAAAGGTCTAAAGGAAACCATAACATCGGGTATAAAATCACTCAACCGAACAAAACGTCGGGAGTGTGGATGCAACACACATCCCAATGCAACATAATAGTGCAAAAGTGGTTTGACTAATATCCAAACGGATCATTAAGGTCCACGACCCACATTGTGCCAAGAAAACCCGAGAAAACAGGGTGGCATGCAAAACGAGGTAAAAACCCCAAAAATTTGAAAAACTTCAAAATTAAAACCCATTTGGCCTTTGGGTTCAAAAACCCAAAAAATCCAAAAATAACTAAAATCGAACATCGTATGCAAAAACAGCCAGCATAACGGTGCAAAATCCCAAACCCTCATCCTAAAAAATAGGGAAATGTTCATACCCGCCCAACTAGGTAGAACTAACATACAAAAACAGAGGGGAACACTAGTTCTTAGCCTCCAAACAAATGGCTACCAAAAATAGAAGCTGGAACGGAGTAGAAACAATAAAACAGGAAAGCCCAACCTCACAGCCAAAAGGGCAAAACGGGAATCTGAACCATAAAATAAATATCTTGTAGAAGTAGCTAAAAATTGTGGCAATCCAAGGTTTCCCCAAGCTGGATCCAACGAGCTCAACCTCGCGATGATCCCACGCCCATAGCTCCCACAACAAACAAAACAGTAAATCCTCATGAAGAGGATTTTGAGTTTTGCTCTCCAACTTTCCAATTCAAAAGTGAGAAGTGAGGAATTAAATTCCTGTTTGGATATTTATTCACTTTTTGAGTGAATAATCGATTAGGGCAAATAACCAGCCAACCTAGTTAAATCTCGAATCGACCCAAATGAAAATAGGCTATTCCTATAAATAGGAATTCATCTATGGCAAAGCTACCAGAAATATAAAATAAATCAATTAAAAAGCCCAAAAACTCAAAAACACATAAATCTCCTGAACAACTTTCACGACAAAGCGAAACTCTAAATGCATAGACACGCTTACTGGTCTAATCACATAATGCAAATGAGTTTGGATTTAATAATCACTGAAAGGTTTAAATTAAACATTTAATTAAGGATACGTTGACCATATAAGGACGACATTGGTAAAATATAAATGGCTGAATCATTAACTCCATGTGCCACTACCAGGGATATAAATCCTACACACTAAACAACACGATCAAGTGCAATTGCATATAATAACATAGATGAAGCCATAAATGCATTAAATCACCTAATTTAACCATTTATTTAATTATATTAAAATAATCTATTTACATCACTCATATTCGCAAAAGGCATAGCAATGCAGGAATGAAGTAAATAACCATAGCATTAAATCCATCACATAACATAATCAGAGGTATGTCCAAATACAAAATAACCAGATATCATCATAAAACACACTGTCATCTCAAAATGGCATCATCATGCAATATGATTAACTGAACAACATAGTAGTCTAACATCTATGATACTAGAATCAAAGAGTAACATTTGACCCTCAGGTCATCTCAAATGTAAAACATCACATAAGAACAGATATCTCTCAGATCAAAATAAAACAAGGTAAATGTCCACAACACATAACCAAATAATCCAACAAGAACAATCCATTCTAATTACTTAAGCATTTAATAATGATTGATTACTCTGCATTAAAATGGCATTTAAAACACATAAGCAAACACAATCATAAACATGACTAACCACAGCTACAGGAACCCAGTCCAGTGTAGCATGGTAATAGTATACAGTGCAATCTCTGCACACATCTCAGGGTAATCATAGAACAACCTCATGATACCACATCAATCTTGGTAACCATTTGCACAAACCTTAGTGAACCAAAAATCACATCATAATCTTAAAGATCAGTCAAAAGCATAATCAAAGCAACTGATATAGAAACATAAATCTAAACACCTCAACGGTGTAGACCACTCGGGGTCACAATCATGATCCATCACAACAAAAGATCAGCAAGGGTGCATCCATAAGGACAACTTACAAAAGTCAAATGGGAGAGGCACTACATCATCCCCCCTAAAGACTAGGCTTACTCCAAGAAGCCTGCAATCCAAAAATAGAAACCAAAGCACACAAAAACCAAAATCCTAAGTGAGCAATAGGAATGACTCAACAACTCTGTACAAGTCAAACCCCAATCACTCCAAAATTCTCAAACGATCATGTTAACCCCCAAATAGGTTAACCATGAGAGAATGGGTGTCACATAGACACAAGTTCCTACAACAAGGAACCTTCTATGCGCTAGGAAGAACCCATCTAGCCATAGAGTCAACAATACAAGGTAAGGAACAAGCCACTCTACCTTGTCAACAGGTGCCCAACCACGACATGCACCAACCACATGACCACAAAACCAGGTCAAAACACTAAGCTCTTCCAAAAAAAGTTGGAATCATGGGGAATAACCATCCCAAACTTTCCAACAATACTATCATGTCACACATGATCATTCTGGAATCCATGTAAACTCACCCTTAGAACAAAGAGGATGAAAGTTTACCAACAAAAGGACACACTCCAAAGGACTACTCACCACCAAGTGTAGGAGTACAACACCTCTCCAAGGTACAAAAGCTCAACTAACACTAGGAACTAGGGTAACACAACCCAACCAAACAAGATATCACCTTCTCACAAGGTTCAAAGACTTATGTCAGTGGACAAAATCACAAAATGTCTGCATGCCAACTCACGAGATGGTAACATGTGTCCAACGATACCATGTCCCTCTAGCACCATGCTAGGAAAACTACACCCAAACTACCACTAAACTCAATCTCCAGCCTCAAGTCAATGATTTAAGAGAAAGCTTGACTGAGACAATCCACATGAAGATATAAGCTTAGGGAGGAGGATATTACAGAGTATAGGACTGAGAGGGAGTCACTCTCAACCTCTACACAAAATCAGCCCAAGATGCATTAGGGAACTCACAATTTCCCCCAACCATCAACGTACTCACAAGAGAACACTAACTGAGCTAGTGGCATAACCACACTAGCCTACTCTCTCAAGAGAGAAATAATACAGAGATGTGCCAAGGTCAACATCTAGAAAGGAGAATGTAGACTCATCAAAGAACTAAGTCACTCCCAAAAGACAAGGCAACAATAACCTTGAGCAAGGAAGGCTCACAAACCACACTACACCTCACAAGGGTGGGTCAATGCAATAGGAAACACAAAAACTCGAGCACGAAACCCAACAAGTACCTAGTAGATTATGAAGACAAGATAACTCTTCAGTTATGAATAACATGAGGAGTTAAACTTCTCCAATGGCCATAAATATGATATGTCATGATTGAATTGGCCTCTACCCGAAAAGGTACTCAGAACATCGATCAACAACTCTAGAAGCCATAGCCTCACAGTTGAACTCGGATTGAATCCATTTGAAAAGTGTCGAAAAGATATCAACAAGGACTACAACATGAAGAAGCTAATAGAGACCAAGACCTACGATTTGAGCCACCACTCAAATCAAAACAACAAAGACAAAACCAACAGCCTTGGTCACCAAGAAAAGCAACGGACAAAATGTCCAAATCCACACAAGAGCACATATGCCCAAAAAAACATAAGGCATGGAGAGAAAGGTAATTCACACATTGAAACCATCATTACTCTTCTTTTATAATTTCATTAATTACAGATAACATAAGACTAATGCATAATGAATTGAAAGATTTTCAAGCAAGGATCCAAGAGTCAATATAAAACAAGTACATACCTTTCAATTTCTTTCAAAAATAACATTAAGTTTAATCACCATTTAAACCATTCAGTTACAATAACAACTTTAGATCTAACAAAGACACACTAGCATGTTCTCCATGATATTATCCCTTGTACGTACTACCAGAGGTTCGAGATGAACATGATAGAGTCACAACACACAACTGGGTAGCAGTAAAACACATCCAGAATAGTCATCATGAAACATAATCAAAAAGCCCAAGTGGGGGAATTGTCAATTCCAATAGTAAGTACCAAAAAGAGCTCATTTCAACAATAAGTCAAATGTGACAACTATCACAAAGAGAGCGATAGATAAAATTGATGACTACTCCAAGAGAGGAAAATACTAAAGACCAATGCTAGCCCAACAACATGAGGAATGAACCTCTAGCCAAATAAATTAAGGCATCAAACAAATCACATTACAAGTGATGACTGAGTACAGTCACACAAGAGGGATAAATCACCACACAATGCTCAGGAATACATCATCCTAGCAATGTTAGAGAACACACTCACACACATCAAACAATATACCATCAGTAATCTCATGCATATGTAGAAACACTAATTTCCATGCAATGAAACATTTAAATATTCATCAATTTAATACAATTTTACATAAGCTTAAGAAACAATTAGATTGGGGACTTAAGTCATTAACCCAAATATATAATGCAAAACTACAACTTTGCAATGATTCACAATAAACACTCATTTTTAATGAAAGGAACCATTTCATCATTATATCAAAAAAATAAAGAATCAAAAATAAGATTCATTCATCAACTTACAATCAGGAGAAAACAAGGAAACAATGCACCTACTCCACAAAGAGAAACAAAAGAGGCACACAAGCCAACACATGGACACCAATCAGTGGTTCCATCCAAAAAGGGTCACACAAGCACCCAACCAACCAAGGCACATTGATCTAGCCTACCAGGCCAGGAAGACTCACTTCCTTCTCCACACATTGCTCTAGTTGCATCTATTGGGCAAGCAAGTCAATCACGAGTAGATACCAAAGCAACAAAGATCACGAGTTCTCACCGAGACACTCGCACTCAACCAACGCAACAACAACTACAAGGGAAACATAACACAGAGATCCCAATGTTTGAACATGGGCTCTGATACCAGATGTAATGCCCTACTCAGAGATCCTTGGAAACAAGGATTCAAATCAAGCCAAGATATATATATATATATATATATATATATTTTACAAGTATGAATGCACATGACAACATCATACATGGATCACAACGATCAAACTAACACACACAAACAAACTAACACACACAAACAAAGCCAACAATGACAAAAACAAGATGAGGGCACAAGAAATGACCACTCATCAACAAAGCACCAAGTTGGGGTAAAATGCAGAATCTCGAAATTTGGCTAAGCCTGAAATCCTGAAGCCCTGAAAATTGGCTAAGTCTGGGTTTCTGAAGCCCTGAAATTTCCTAGAATCCATAACTTATCTCTGAGAGGTCTGAAACCTATCTCAAACAATTTGTTGCATATGTTAAAATAATTAAATATACGTCAACTTAATACTTAAATGATATATTTTAAACCTCGAATGACTACAACAGAAATCCAAAAATTGAATTTCAAAGAAAACGTCCTGAATTCAAAATGCAACAACATAGGCTCAAAGAATGCCCAAAAGGGTATCCAAATCCACTCTCAAAAAGATCGGATCACGAAGAAAAGTGCCCGCTGATGGCACGCATAGGTTTTTCACAAAAATCGTGCGACACTTTTTACTAACGGAGGGCGACACTTCTCCCTTACTGAGTGCGACACTTCTCAAGAAGGCGTGTGATACTAGAAAAGTATCGTGCAACATTTCTCATAAAGCCGTGTGACACTCTTCCAGTGTCATACAAAATTTCTCTAGTAATGTGTGCGACACTTTATAGTATCGTACGACATTCTTTCTATGGGCATGCGATACTTTATCAATGTTGCACAATGCTGAACAAATGTCACCCATAGAAAGTAAAAACACTTCCAGAACTCAAAAAAAAGGAAAAACCAACAAAATAACCTCCACACCGAGGAGTACCGGATCCACAAAGGCTCGAGGAATGAACACTCGAGCGCAAGAACAACACAGAAAGGAGAACATCTATTCATCTAAACTACAGCAGCAAAGAACACACTGAAATAAACATTACAGAGAAAAAAAGCAACATCGCAATGTACATAAATACATCTTAGGAAAAAAACAACCAAACTAAGTATGCAATTCCTCCCAACCGTCAATAGCATCATAAGACCATCGTGGGTCCTAGCCATCCCCCGCGCGTAACATCCCAAGCCACCGACCAAATCGTCACTACTATCATAATAGGGACGTCACTACTAAAAACATGCAACAATATAAGCATAAGGAAATCTAACATGCTAGTAGTAAAGCATAAAATAATCCTATAGTAGATAACATCACCTATCACATGTTAAACAACAATAAGAAACAGATATGCTTAATACAATAATTCAAATCATCTAATCATATGCTAAACATCATAATAAGGGAATGCGTCAAATAAACTAACATCATCTAAACATGATATCTAAGCATTCCAATGAAAGCATAAATCACAAGAAAGCATACTCCGGAACCCGAAGTACCAAGTGAAAACATGCAGCAACGGTCGCACTAGGACAAAGATTGTCTCTGTACACCGATCCCTAGCAGTGGTGAAGGTAGCTACGCCTCCCAACCACATGGCACCCGTAGGTCCACACCCACCGTGCTGATGGAGATAATGATCCAACCACAAACACACATAAAGAACAACATCCAAGGCTAACACTCATGCCAGACAGTATGATGGCTGAACCAAGAACCTAAGACAATGCAAGGAGTACAGGTCCTGGTCAGACACTCAAAAGGCTGCTATTTAGGGAATGACATCATGGAGAGTCGCTTGGCATCGACAAGCCCAAGCTAGTATAGGCAACTACTCTTCTCAATAGAAGGCGCACAACCTAGGGTAGCTACTCTTCATGATGGAAGGCGCACAACCCACACATTTTAATTATCTTGTATTTATTACCACCCAAAGTTTTAATTTAATTACCACTTATATAAAACTTCCTCTGCCAACTGGGAAGTAGTCACCAGGTTACAGGATAGAAGCCCCCTCCATATGCTACCCTACCCTACCCATGCTCATCCTACGACAAGTGCCTGTGGGCATGCATACTCCCATCCCAACCCCAATAATCATAACTTTCGGCAAATCCACGGAAGATTGAGCCTCACAAGTCACCCAACAAATGTATGCATACGTACTCATGTGTGGCGCATCACCATCATGAACATCATAACACAAGGATAGGAATGAGAACACAATGCAAAGAAAACACCCAACCGAAAGCAACACGAGAAGGATGGATTCTACACGAATCCCAAAGCCAACAAAACCATACATCATAAAATCACTCAACCGGCCTCAATTTGAGAGTATGGATTCTACACGAATCCCAATGATGTAACAAGACCAAACATCATGAACTCACTCAATCGGCCTCAATCCGAGAGTATGGATTCTACACGAATCCTAGCATTCATGAAACAAAAGCAAAGGTTTAAAGGAAACCATAACACCAGGCATAAAATCACTCAACCGAACACAACGTTGAGAGTACGAATGCAACACGCATCCCAATGCAACACAATAGTGCAAAAGTGGTTTGACTGATATCCAAATGGATCATCAAGGTCCACGACCCACATTGTGCCAAGAAAACCCGAGAAAATAGGGCGGTACGCAAAATGAGGTAAAAACCCCACAAATTTGAAAAACTTCAAAATTAAACCCATTTGGCCTTTGTGTTCAAAAATCCCAAAAATCCTAAAATAACTAAAATTGAACATCGTATGCAAAAATGGCCAGCATAACGGTGCAAAATTCCAAACCCTCATCGCAAAAAATAGGGAAATATTCATACCCGCCCAACCGGGTAGAACTAACATACAAAAATGGAGGGGAACACTAGTTCTCAGCCTCCAAACAAATGGCTACCAAAAATAGAAGCTGAAACAGAGCAGAAACAATAAAACAGGAAAGCCCTACCTCACAGCCAAAAGGGCAAAATAGGAATCTGAACCATAAAATAAATATCTCGCAGAAGTAGCTGAAAATCGCGGCAATCCAAGGTTTCCCCAAGCTGGATCCAACGAGCTCAACCTCACGATGATCCCATGCCCGTAGCTCCCACAACGAAGAAAATAGTAAATCCTCATGAAGAGGATTTTGGGTTTTACTCTCCAACTTTCCAATTCAAAAGTGAGAAGTGAGGAATTAAATTCCTTTTCGAATATTTATTCACTTTTCGAGTGAATAATCGATTAGGGAAAATAACCAGCCAACCTAGTTAAATCTCGAATCGACCCAAACGAAAATAGGCTATTCCTATAAATAGGAATTCATCTATGGCAAAGCTGCCAAAAATATAAAATAAATCAATTAAAAAGCCTAAAAACTCAAAAACACATAAATCTCCTTAACAACTTTCGTGACAAAGCGAAACTCTAAATGCAGAGACACGCTTACTGGTCTAATCACATAATGCAAATGAGTTCGGATTTAATAATCATGGAAAAGTTTAAATTAAACATTTAATTAAGGATACATCAACCATACAAGGACGACATTGGTAAAATATGAACGGTTGAATCACTAACTCCATGTGCCACTGCCAGGGATATAAATCCTACACACTAAACAACAAGATCAAGTGCAATTGCATATAATAACATAGTTGAAGCAATAAATGCATTAAATAATCTAATTTAGCCATTTAATTAATTATATTAAAATAATCTATTTACATCACTCACATTCATATAAAGCATAACAACATAGAAATGAAGTAAATAACCATAACATTAAATCCATCACATAACATAATCAGAGGTATGTCCAAATACCAGATAACCAGATATCATCATAAAACACACTGTCATCTCAAAATGGCATCATCATGCAATATGATTAACTAAACAACATAGTAGTCTAATATCTATGATACTAGAATCAAAGAGTAACATTTGACCCTCAGGTCATCTCATATGTAAAACATCACATAAGAACAGATATCTCTCAAATCAAAATAAAACAAGGTAAATGTCCGCAGCACATAACCAAATAATCCAACAAGAACAATCCATTCTAATTACTTAAGCATTTAATAATGATTGATTACTCTGCATTAAAAAGGCATTTAAAACACAAGCAAACACAATCATAAACATGACTAACCACTGCTACAGGAACCTAGTCCAGTGTAGCATGGTAAAAGAACATAGTGCAATCTCTGCACACATCTCAGAGTAATCACAAAACAACCTCATGATACCACATCGATCCTGGTAACCACTAGCACAAACCTCAATGAACCAAAAATCACATCATAATCTCAGAGATCAGTCAAAAGCATAATCAAAGCAACTAATAAAGAAACAAAAATCCAAACACCTCAACGGTGTAGACCACTCAGGGTCACAATCATGATCCCATCACAACCAAAAGATCAGCAAGGTTGCGTCCATCAGGATGACTTACAAAAGTCAAATGGGAGAGGCACTACAGGACAGCTATGAACATTTCCCTATTTTTTGGGATGATGGTTTGGGATTTTATGCCATTATGCTGGTTGTTTTTGCATACGGTATCCGATTCTATTTATTTTTGGATTTTTAGGGTTTTAAAACCCAAAGGTCAAATGTGTTGTAATTTTGAAATTTTTCTAAAATTTGGAGTTTTTACCTCGTTTCACATGCCCCCTATTTTCTCGAGTTTTCTTGGCACAATGTGGGTCGTAGACTTGGATGATCCATTTGGATATTAGTCAGACCACTTTTGCACCTTTTGTTGCATTGGGATGAGTGTCACACCTGTACTCTCGACTTTGTGTTCAGTTGAGTGATTTGTTACCTATTATGTTTTCTTCTAGACCTTTGCTTTTGTTTCATGAATGCTAAGATTTGTGTAGAATCTATACTCTCGAATTGAGGCCAGTTGAGTGAGTTCATGATGTTTGGTCTTGTTGCATCATTGGGATTCATGTAGAATCCATACTTCCAGATTGAGGTCGATTGAGCGATTTAATGATGTATGGTTTTATTGGCTTTGGGATTCGTGTGAAATCCATCCTTCCTATGTTGATTTCGGTTGGGTGTTTTCTTTGCATTTTGTTCTCATTCCTATCCTTTGGTTATGATCTTCGTGATGGTGGTACACCACACACTAGTACGTGCATGTACATTTGCTGGGTGACTTGTGAGGCCCGATCTTCCATGGATTTGTCAAAAGTTATGATAATTGGGGTTGGGATGGGAGTATGCATGCCCATGGGCACTTTTCATAGGATGAGCATGGGTAGGGTAGGGTAGCATATGGAGGGGGCTTCTATCTCGCAGCCCAGTGATCATGATGCCATGGGTATGGCTGAGAGGAGCTTGAATAAGTGATAATTAAAGAAAATGTGTGACTGGTAATAAAACTTAAGATAATAAAAATTCGTGTGATGGTTTCAAGGGAGTACCTCAAGAGGGAAGTACCTTGCGAGTGTTTCCACACATGATCTGAGCTTGGGCTTGTCGATGCCAAACGACTCTCCATGATGTTAGCCCCTACTTAGTAGCCTTTTGAGTGTTTGACCAGGACCTTTACTCCTTGCATTGTCTTAAGTTCTTGGTTGTAGCCATCATACTGTCTGGCTTGAGTGTTAGCCTTGGATGTTGTGCTTTATGTGTGTTTGTGGTTGGATCATTATCTCCATCAGCATGGTGGGTGTGGACCTACGGGTGCCATGTGGTTGGGAGGCATAGCTACCTTCACCACTACTAGGGACTGGTGTACAGAGACGGTTTTTTTTCTTAGTGCGATCATTGCTAGATGTTTTCACTTGGTACTTTGGGTTCTAGAGTATGCTTTCTTGTGATTTATGCTTTCATTGGGATGGTTGTATATCATGTTTATATGATGTTATTTTATTTGATGCATTCCCTTATTATGAGGTTTAGCATATGATTAGATGCTATGAATTGTTGTATTAGCATATATATTGCTTATTGCTATTTAGCATGTGATAGGTGATGTTATCTACTATAGGATTATCTTATGCTTTACTACTAGCATTTTAGATTTCCTTATGCTTATATTATTGCATGTTTTTAGTAGAGACATCCCTATTATGATAGTACCAACAATCTAGTCGGTGGGTTGGGATGTTATGCATGGGGGATGGCTAGGACCCAGGATGCTCTTATGATGCTATTGACAGTTGGGAGGAGCCGCACACTTAGTTTGGTTGTTCAATTCACTGCGATGTTTATTTTAGTGTGTTCTTTGCTACTGTAGTTTAGATGGATAGGTGTTCTTCTTTCTATGTTGTTCTTGCACTCAAATGTTCATTCCTCGAGCCTTTGTGAATCTGGTACTCCCTCGTGTGGAGGTTCATTGCTCTTTTTTTGGTCCTTTTTGCTACTGGGATTATTTTTGTGTTTCTATGGGTGATATTTTGTCAGCGACGAATCTTTTGAGATAGGTTTTAGACCTCTCAAAGATAAGTTATGGATTCTAGGAAATTTCATGGCTTCATAAATCCAGACTTAGCCAATTTTTTAGGGCTTCAAGATTTTAGGCTTAGTCAAATTTCAAGATTTTGCATTTAGCCTAACTTGGTGTTTTGTTGATGAGTTGTCATTTCTTGAGCCCTCATCATGTGTGTTGTCGTTGTTGGCTTTGTTTGTGTGTGTTAGTGTGGTAGTGGTGTTTGGAGATTTGTTGGTTGTCGAGAATGTGGTGAAGTCTTCTGTTGTGATCGTTGTGATCCCTATATAATGTTATCATGTGCATTTGTACTTGTAAAAAAACAAAAAATCTTGGCCTATATTTCATCCTTGTTTCCAAGGATCTCTAGACGGGACATTGCAATGCATGCATACATGTATCTATTTCATACATAGATGCATGAATGGATGTATGCATGATTACATGCATGGATGCATGGATGCATACATACAAGATATATACATGTATCATGGATGTATGTATGTATGCATCCATGCATACATGCATGCATGAGTGCATACATACAAGATATATACATGTATACATGGATGTATGTATGTATGAATCCATGCACACATGGATGCATGTCTGCATGCATGTATGCATGGATGCATACATACATACATCCATGTATACATGTATATATCTTGTATGTATGCATGGATACATACATACATCGATATCTACATGTATATATCTTGTATATATACATCCACGCATACTGTATGTATGGACGGATGCATACATACATACATCCATGTATACATGTATATATCTTGTATGTATGCATATGCATACATACAAGATATATACATGTATACATGGATATATGTATGTATTCATCCATCCATACATACATGCATGCATTTGCATGGATGCATACATATAAGATATATACATTTATACATGGATGTATGTATGTATGCATCCATGCATACATACATGCATGCATCTATACATGCATACATAGATGGATGCATTATCTATGTCATACATAGATGCATGCATGTATGTATGGATGGATGCATACATACATGCATCCATGTATACATGTATATATCTTGTATGCATCCATCCATGCATATATCATGTATGTATGCATGCATGCATGTATATATCTTGTATGTATGTATATGCATACATATGATGTATGCATATATCATGTATGTATGCATGCATGCATGTATATATCTTGTATGTTTGTATATACATACATACAAGATATATACATGTATACATGGATGTATGTATGTATGCATCCATCCATACATACATGCATGCATCTATGTATGACATAGATACATGTATGTATGTATCCATGCATGGATGCATGGATGCATACATACATACATGCATGCATCTATGCATGCATGGATGCATACATCAATGCATGCATCTATGCATGCATACATGTATACATGTATATATGTATGTATATATATGCATGCATTCATATATATATATATATATATATGGATGCATACATACATG
The DNA here is from genome assembly GCA_028749045.1 of Cupressus sempervirens. Classification (NCBI taxonomy): domain Eukaryota; kingdom Viridiplantae; phylum Streptophyta; class Pinopsida; order Cupressales; family Cupressaceae; genus Cupressus; species Cupressus sempervirens. The sequence goes on from CM053790.1 coordinate 416,293,088, forward strand.
CATGCATCTATGCTTGCATACATATACATGCATGTATCTATGCATGCATAGATGCATACGTCCATACATGTATGTATGTATATAGATGCATAAATATATATGTATGTATGCATGCATGCATCCATACATAGATATATCTATGTATACATTGCATACATACATAGATATGCATGTAGGCATACATCCATATATATATATATATATCTATGTATACATGCATCCATGCATAGATATATCTATGTATGTATGCAATGTATAAATAGATATATGTATGTATGGATGCATGCATGCATCCATACATACATGTATCTATCCATGCATGTATGTATGCATGGATGCATACATACATACATACATGTATACATGTATATATGATGCAGGAGCATCCAGAGGTATCAGGGGAATCCTGTGTCACCCAAAAAAATGTACTTAGACTTAGTTTCTGTCTCATGTGTTTTCATTTCTGGATACCCATTTGGGTCAAATAAAAGATCCAACTCTCACAGTTCCACTATTAGTGTTCATCTAAATGCCAAAAAAATAGGAGTATGTAATTGGGCCATCATTTTGGTAAACTAGAAGGTGTAAATTGGCTAGATGAATGTAATTGTAATTTAGAGCATTTCAAAAAAATAATCAGGTCAAAAGGCCCCATGGTTTGAGAGTTATTGCAGTTTTTTGAGTTTTGGAGACCTCCTAAGAATACTTCAAAGTTAGGTTAGGGGAATTAAATGACCTCAAAAAGGGCCAAAAAATGGGGGATGAGCATAGCTCATCCATTGGGCTATAGAGCACTTTGAGAGCATTCCAAAAATATAAACGGTTCATCAATCGAAGCTACGGTTCAAAAGTTATGCGTCCCGGAAGTTCAGTTACCATTTTTAGATTCTTCTAGATTTGTGTCGACTTCTAATGCAATTTTTGGAGCCTTCTATTTGGTCAGCGGATGCCTACTAGCACTTTCTAGAATTTATTCCTAGTCCTTAACCCTTAGAGGTCTATTTAAGGACATTTCTGGCATTATAAAAGGCAGTTCGGAGTGGAGTTTGAGAGGAGGTACTGAAAGGAGAAATTATCTCCAAATTTATGCTATTGTAAGCCCTTATGGTATGTTTTGAAGTGTATTATCTCTATACTATTTGTACTAGCTTATTTTCCCAATTAATATAATTTCCCCTTTTTTGTTGTGTCCATTCTGTGCTTGGGTTGTGTCCCCATCAAGTTGTATTAGAGCAAGTTTTCCTGAGTGTGTAGATAGAGCGCCGACTATGAGGCAGTTTGCACTAGGACTATGTGGTTATGGGTTCAAGTTAGAAGATGCCTCCATGAAGAGAGCGTGGCAGAAGGGCTAGAGCTATTAATCTTGAGGAGGTTAGAGCCCTCCAAAGGTAGGTACAAGCATTGTAGGAGGAGCTCTGTAGAGGAACAAATGTGGCCGCAGGTGATGAAAGTGAGGATGACAATGAAGAAGACAAAATTGGACCAGAAGAGGATTTTGATTGGGAAGTTCTGAATCAGGTAGAGGAAAGGCTTTTTAGGGCCATTACTAAGTTTTGGAAAAGACCTACAATTGAAGTGGGTGTATTTTTAGGAAATTTGAGACTAGATGAGTTGATCGATTGGATCAATGGACTGGAGGAATACTTTTAGTATGAAAATATCAGGGACCCAGATAGGGTTAAGTTTGCAAAAGCCAAACTAAAAGGTCATACAAAAATCTAGTGGCAAGAGGTCCAATTGGAAAGAAATAGAAGAGGAAAGGAGAAGATCACAAGATGGGATCGCATGGTGGACAAATTGAAGAAGAAGTTCATTCCTGTGGACTATGAGCTTGATTTGTTAAAGAAGATGCATTGGTTAAAGCAAGCAGGAAGATCAGTCCAAGAATATACAGAGGAGTTTTACTGACTCTTAATTAGAGCAGGACATGTAGAAGCAAATAAGGAGAAGGTTTCTTATTATATCAGTGGGTTGCAACCTAGCATCTAGGAGGAACTAAGTCTGGTAAGAATGACTAGCATTGAAGAGGCATACCAATTTTCCCTACATGCTAAAGAGAAGCTGAATAAAAGGTTTGAAGGAAGACAAAGAGGGCACAGTTAAGGAGGAAGGGGTAGTGGTAGGTTATCTGGAGTCCGAAATGAAACCCAAAAGAAAAATGAAGATGTGGGTACAATCAAAAACCAGAAGAACAAAAGTTTTAATCGCTCTTAAGATCAAGACTTTGGAAATCAGAGAGGAAGAGGTAGAGGACGTGGACAAGAAAGAGGAGGCTTCTGTGGTACCTATTTCCATTTTAATGAAGAAGGTAATTATGCCTTTGAATGCCCTCAACGACAAGGAAGGAAAGATAGGAGAGTTGAGGGCCAAGCTAGGTTTGCTCATGTGGATGATGATGCACAATCATCACATTCAAAAGATGCAGAAAGAGGAGAGACCTTGGTGAATGAAAGGGTCCTACTAAGTGGTTAGATTGAACCAAGACAATGGAGGAGCTTGTTCCGTACGAGATGCATGTGTGAGGATAAATGTTGTGACATGATCATTGATGGTGGTAGCACAGATAACTAAGTATCAGAGGAGATGGTCTCTAAGCTAAAGATCAAGAGGGAGAGACATCCCCAGCCCTATTAGATTACTTGGGTGAAAGATGATCATAAGGTCTTGGTAAGTGAACAATGTTTAGTAAACTTCAAAATTGGGGGTTACCATGATGAAGTTCTCTGTAATGTTATTCCAATGGATGTTTGCCATCTATTGTTGGGTAGACCATGGTAGTTTGATAGGCATGCAGTACATGATGGTCATGCAAACACATACTCTCTAACAAAGGATGGGGTTCACCACAAACTAAAGCCCATGAAAAAGAAAGGTGAAAAGATATGTAGTAGTGCTAGGATTTGTCTTGTTGATGGAAGAAAGTTTTTAGATGGCCTGAAACATCAGCGTATGTGCTATGCTTTAATTCCTACAAAAGATAAAGAAGGTAGTAGTGAAATAACACTTGAAGTTTCAGATTTACTAGGTGAGTTTGGAGATATTATCTCTGATAATGTTCCAGAAGGATTGCCACTAGTAAGGCAAATCAGTCATCAGATAGATCTTATTCCAGGAGCTAGTTTGCCTAACAAGGCTGCTCACAGGATGACTCTTACTGAAATAGAGGAGCTAAATAGATAGGTTCAGGAGCTATTGAGGAAGGGCTTGATTCGAGAGAGCCTAAGTCCATGTGTAGTACCTACAGTACTCACACAAAAGAAGGATGGAGAGTGGAGGATGTGTACAGACTCTTGAGCTATAAATAGGATAACCATCAAGTATCGATTTCCTTTGCCAAGAATGGATGATCTTATGGACTTCTTGAGTGGAGCTCAGTACTTCACAAAGATAGATCTCAAGAGTGGCTATCATTAGATATAGCTACGAGAAGGAGATGAGTGGAAAATAGCCTTCAAGACCAAGGAGGGTCTTTATGAGTGGTTAGTCATGCCCTTTGGATTGACGAACGCCCCAACCACCTTTATGTGGCTCATGAATGAGGTACTTAAGAAGGTCTTGGGAAAATTTGTTAGTTTTTATGTGGATGATATTTTAATTTTCAACAAGACTTTGGAAGAACATTTATTGCATATTCGTAGTGTCCTTGAAAGGTTAAGGGAAGAGAAACTGTTAATTAATTTGAAGAAGTGTATTTTTGCAAAAGGGAGTTAGTCTATTTGGGGTTTGTTATATCATCTAAAGGTCTCAAAATGGATCGAGAGAAGGTAAAAGCCATCTTGGAATGCCCTACTCCAAGGTCTACTACTGAGGTAAGATCATTTCATGGTCTGGTTAGTTTTTATAAGAAGTTTATTGGAAATTTTAGTGGCATATGTGCACCCTTAACTGATACAATAAGAGGGGATATAAAAGAGTTCAAATGGACTGTAGCAGCTGCGAGAAGTTTTGAATTGCTGAAGAAGAAGGTGACAGAACAACCTGTGTTGGCACTTTCAGATTTTAGAAAAGTGTTCCAAGTGGATTGTGATGCTAGTGGCAGCATTATTGTGGTTGTATTAAGCCAAGAAGGTAAGCCTATTGCATATTTTAGTGAAAAATTGAATGATGCAAGGAAGAAGTATTCTGTTTATGATCAAGAGTTCTATGCAATAGTTCATGCCTTAAAGAAATGGAGGCATTATTTATTGCCAAAGGAATTTGTTTTGTATACTGATCATCAGGCATTACAGTACCTAAATAGCCAAGATAAATTGAATCAGAAGCATATGAAGTGGGTAGAGTTCTTGCAGAGCTATACATTTGTGTTGAAGCATAGAAGTGGAAAATCTAACAGGGTTGCAGATGCACTAAGTAGGAGGCAGTTGTTGGTTATAGTAATGTAGGTTGAAGTAGTTGGGTTTGATGAACTCAAGAATTTGTACCCTGAGGATCCTGATTTTGTTGAAGCATAGAAAGCTTGTAAAGAGCCTGTTGCTGTAGATAGAACTAAGTGGTTAGACTATTTGATTTAGGATGGCATGTTGTTCAAGGGTAGTCAATTGTGCATTCTAAGGAGTTCCATGAGGGAAAATTTGATTAAGGAGAAACATAGTGGAGGGTTGGCAGGACATTTTGGTCGAGATAAGACCATTGCCATTCTTACAAAACATTATTTTTGGCCTCAAATTTCATAGGATGTGAAGAAGTTTGTACAAAGTTGCCAGGTATGTCAAGTTGCCAAGGGATTTAGCCACAATACTAGACTGTATCAGCCATTTCTTGTTCCATCAAAGCCATGGGAGGACATAAGTATGGATTTTGTTCTTTGATTTCCAAGGACACAAAGAGGTAATGACTCAGTGTTTGTGGTAGTTGATAGATTCTCCAAAATAGCACATTTCATTCCATGCCACAAGACTCATGATGCTATCCATATTGCAGACTTATTTTTTAGAGAGGTGGTAAGACTACATGGTCTTCTAAGGAGTATAGTTTCTGACAGAGATACTAAATTTGTGGGGTATTTCTAGAGGACATTGTGAAAGAAGTTGAGAATAGACTTGAAATTTAGTTCCATGCATCACCCACAGACTGACGGCCAAACAGAAGTGGTAAACAGAAGTCTAGGCAATTTGTTGAGATATTTAGTTGGGGATAAACCAAAGGGATGGGATTTGACTCTACCATAGGAAAAGTTTTCTTATAATAGCTCTATAAATAGGAGTACTGGAAAATCACCATTCCAAATTGTATATGGAAGTAGCCCAAGGACTGCACCAGAATTGAGGAAGATAGATGAAAGGAGAGGACAAGTGCTAAAGCTGAGGAATTTGCTGAACATATCAAGCATCTACATGAGGAGGTTCAAGCACACATTACTAAGATGACCCAAGAGTATAAAGCTAGGGCTGATCAAAGGAGAAGACATAAGGAATTCCAAGTAGGGGATCTAGTCATGGTGCACTTACGAAAAGAAAGATTTCTAGCCAGTACTTACAACAAGCTAAAAATGAAGAAATTTGGCCCCTACAAAATTTTGAAGAAACATGACTCAAGAAATGAATATGAGGTGGAGCTAGCAGATGGTATTCACATTTCTCCTATTTTCAACATTGCAAACTTAATAGAGTATCATGATGATGGTGCAGATGATGAGCCAGTGTTAGAGCCATGTCCAATTCCTACTTCTAATAAGGAGGAGATAGAAGACATTCTAGATCATCATGTGGGAAGGAGTACCAGAAATAGACAGTATGAAGAGTATTTGGTCAAATGGAAAGGATAGCCAATTGAGGACTCAACTTGGATTTCAATAGCTAAGGTTTCCCATTTGGGATTTCTTCTACCATTCATAAAGTGACAGGGTCACTTTTCAATCTATCCTGGGTGTCAAATAAAGGTTCCAACTCTCACAGTTCCACTATTAGTGTTCGTGTAAATGCCAAAAAAATAGGAGTATGTAATTGGGCCATCATTTTGGTAAACTAGAAGGTGTAAATTGGCTAGATGAATGTAATTGTAATTTAGAGCATTCCAAAAAAAGAATTAGGTCAAAAGGCCCCATGGTTTGAGAGTTATTGCAATTTTTCAAGTTTTGGAGACCTCCTAAGAATGCTTCAAAATTAGGTTAAGGGAATTAAATGACATTTAAAAAGGGCCAAAAAATGGGGGATGAGCATAGCTCTTCCATAGGGCTATAGAGCACTTTGAGAGCTTTCTAAAAATGTAAATAGTTCGTCAATCGGAGCTACAATTCAAAAGTTATGCCTCCCGAAAGTTTGGTTACCGTTTCTGAATTCTTCTAGATTTGCGTCAACTTCTAACATAGTTTTTGGAGCCTTCTATTTGGTCAGTGGATGCCTACTAACACTTTCTATAATGTATTCCTAGTCCTTAACCCTCAGGGGTCTATTTAAGGACATTTTTGGCATTGTAAAAGGTAGTTCGAAGTGGAGTTTGAGAGGAGGTACTGAAAGGAGAAATTATCTCCAAATTTATGCTATTGTAAACCATTAGGGAATGTTTCAAAGTTTATTTTCTTTGTACTATTTGTACTAGCTTATTTTTCCAATTAATATAATTTTCTCTTTTCTGTTGTGTCCATTCTATGCTTGGGTTTTGTCCCCTTCAATATATCTTGTATGTACGCATATGCATTTATGCATGCATGTATGCATGCATCTATCCATGCATCATGCATGCATCAATGCATGCATCTATGCATACATGCATATATACATAGATGCATGAATGTATGTATGCATCCATGCAAGCATGGATGCATTCATCTATGCATACATGCATACATAGATGCATATGCATGCATGTATGTATGCATAGATGCATCAATGCATGTATGTGCATTCATGCATGCATACATAAATACATGTATACATGTATATATCTTGTATGTATGCATGCATACATACATCCATGCATCTATTTATCTATTGTTGTATGCATGTATACATAGATGCATGCATGTATGTATGCATGTATGGATGGATGCATATATGCATGCATGTGATACATGTATGTATGGATGTATGCATCCATACATATATCTATACATATATCTATGTATACATGCATGCATGCATGCATCCATACATATATTCATACATATATCCGTGCATGCATGCATGATGGATACATACATATATCTATGCATCCGTGTATGCATGCATAGATATATCTATGCATGCATTAATGTATACATAAATATAGATATATCTATGCATGCATGCATGTATACATAGATATATGCATGCATAGATATATGGATGGATAAATGTATGGATGCATGCATGCATGCATAGATATATGGATGGATTTATGGATGGATGAATGCATCCATGATGGCTACATACATACATGTATCGCATGCATGCATACATATATAGATACATGCATGCATGCATGCTTGTATACATAAATATATATATGTACATACATACATATGCATGCATGTATATAGATACATGTATGCATACATACATGTATACATGTATGTATGCATCCATACGTGCATAGATTCATGCAAGATATATGTATGTATGGATAGATGCATGCATACATGTATAAATACATAGATACATGTATGTATGGATGGATGCATGCATATATATCCTTACATATATCTATGCATGCATACAAACATGCATACATGCATGCATGTATAGATATATCTATACATGCATGCATGCATACATACATACATATATCTATGTATACATTGCATGCATGCATCCATAGATATATCTATGCATGCATGCATGTATACATAGATATATATATATATATATATATATATATATATATATATATCTATGTCTGCATGTATGCATGCATATAGCTACATACATACTAACATGTATACATGTATGTATGTATGCATCCATACATGCATACATGCATGCATGCATCTATGCACGTATTTGTGAATGCATGCATACATACATAGATGTATACATGTATAGATCTTGTATGTATGCATGCATGGATGCATTGATCTATGCATAAATGCATACATACATAGATGCATGCATGTATGTGCATACATCCATGAATGCATCTATGCATGCATACATACATACATGTATATATCTTGTATGTATGCATATGGATGTATGCATGCATACATATATCCATGCATGCATCTACATCCATGCATGCATACATACATAGATGCATGCAGGTATTTATGCATCCAGGCACATGCATGCATGGATGCATACATCCATGCATGTATCTATGTCATACATAGATTCATGCATGTATTTATGCATCCATGCACATGCATGCATCTATGCACATGCATGCATCTATGCATGCTTGTATGCATACATCCATGCATGTATATATGTCATACATAGATGCATGCATGTATGTATGCATGGATGCATACATACATACATACATGTATATATCTTTTATGTATGCATATGTATGTATGCATGCATACATACATGCATGCATCTATGCATGGATGCATCAATCCATGCACGCATCTATCATCTATGCATTCATGTATGTATGTATATAGATGCATACATACATATATACATACATACATACATGTATACATGTATATGCATGCATCTATGGATGCATGCATCTATAGATGCATCCATACATGCATGCACCTATGCATGGATGCATACATACATACATACATATGTATGGATGCATACATACATGCATACATATATGCATGGATGCATACATCAATGCATGAATCTATGTATACATGTATACATACATGTATGTATGTATATACATATTGCATACATAGATATATGTATGTATGCATGCATACATAGATATATCTATGTATGCATTCATGCATCCATACATCCATCCATACATATATCTATGTATACATGTATGCATACATATATATGTATGTATGCATGCATACATCCATACATACATGTATCTATGTATGTATGCAAGCATGCATACATACATACAACCATGTATCTATGTATGTATGCATGCATGTATCTATGCATGTATACATGTATGCATGCATCCATCCATACATACATGTATTTATGCATGCATGCATGCATGTATGTATACATACATGTATTTCTGTATGTATACATGTATGCATATATATATATATATATATATATATATATATATATATATATAGGCATACTTGTATGCATGCATGCATGCATACATACATGTATATATCTATGTATACATGCATGCATAGATATATCTATGTATGTATGCAATGTATACATAGATATATATATGTATGAATGTATGCATGCATGTATACATGTATGCATGCATATATATGTATGGATGCATGCATGCATACATACATGTATATATCTATGTGTACATGCATGGATAGATATATCTATGTATGTGTAATGCCCTTCTCAAAGATCTTTGGAAACAAGGATTCAAATCAAGTCAAGATATTTTTTTTTTACAAGTATGAATGCACAAGACAACATCATACATGGATCACAAAGATTGCAACGGAAGACTTCAACACAATCTCGACAACCAACGAATCTTCAAACGCCACTACCCAACTGACACACCCAAACAAAAGCCAACAACCACCACAACAAGATGAGGGCACAAGAAATGACCACTCATCAACAAAACACCAAGTTGGGGTAAAATGAAGAATCTTAAAATTTGACTAAGCCTGAAATCCTAAAGCCCTAAAAATTGGCTAAGTCTGGATTTCTGAAGCCCTGAAATTTTTGAGAATCCATAACTTATCTCCGAGAGGTCTGAAACCTATCTCAAACGATTTGTCGCATATATTAAAATATATCTTAACTATATATTTTAAACCCCTAGGAAATCTATTTTGAACCAGGAAGGTGTAAAAACCAAAAGGGTGTCCAAAACCAACTTTCAAACTTTCATCCAACAAGCTTAGATAGCCCCTATTTCTCGCACGAGAAAGAAAATTGGTCTCGAGTTTCACAGGAGATCTTTCACTGCTTCGCGCGAGAAAGTGTGCACTTCACACGAGGATGAATGAGCTTCGCGTGAGGATTCACATTATTGCACGAGGATTCCCTATGCACCACGTGAAAATTTACATTCTCGCGCAAGAAGTGTATTCTTTCACGCGAGGAAGAAACAGTCTCACACGAGGAAGAAACAATCTCACGCAAACAAAAAGCTAAACAAACAAGGAAACCTCTACATCGAGGACTATCGGATCCATGTAAATTAAGGACTGAACACTCGAGAGCACTAATAGCAAGGAAAGAGGAACATCTAACCATCTAAAACATAAAAGCAAATCACATACTGAAATAAACATCGCAATGAAAAAAATACATTTCAGAACTAAACAACCAAATAAATGCACGGTTCCTCCCAATCGTCAATAGCATCATAAGACCATCATGGGTCCTAGCCATCCCCCACACATAAAATCCCAAGCCATTGAATAGATCATTAGTACTATTGTAATAGGGATGTCACTACAAAAATATGCAACAATAAAAGCATAAGGAAATCTAACATGCTAGTAGAAAAGCATAAGATAATCGTATAGTAGATAACATCACCTATCACATGCTAGACAGTAGTAAGCAATAGATATACTACTAAATCAAATAACATCATCTAATCATATGCTAACCATCATGATAAGGGAATGCATAAAATAAACTAACATCATCTAAACATGATATCCAAGCATTCCAATAAAAGCATAAATCACAAGAAAGCATACTCCAAAACTCGAAGTACTAAGTGAAAACACCTAGCAACGGTCACACTAGGATAAGAGAATATCTCTATACACCAGTCCCTAGTAGTGGTGAAGGTAGCTACACATCCCAACCACATGGCACCCATAGGTCTACACCTTTCATGCTAATGGAGATAATGATCTAACCACAAACACACAAAAATCATAACATCCATGGCTAACACTCACACCAGATAGTATGATGGCTGCAACCAAGAACCTAAGACAATGCAAGGAGTATAGGTCCTGGTCAGACACTCAATAGGCTACTATGTAGGGACTAACATCATGGAGAGTCACTTGGCATCAAAAAGCCCGAGCTAGGACTTGCGCAGATTCAACATCCCTCAACAGAAAGGCTCTTGCACCCCAAACCTTTTTATTATCTTAAGTTTTATTACCAGTCACACATTTTATTTAATTTTCACTTAATTAAAGCTTCCTTTGCCAACCCTTTGGGCACAATGATCACCAGGCTGCGAGGTAGAAGCCCCCTCCATATGCTATCCTACCCTACCCATGCTCATCCTATGACAAATGCCCGTGGGCATGGATACTCCCATCCCAACCCCAATGATCATAACTTTCAGCAAATCCACAGAAGATTGGGCCTCGCAAGTCACCTAACAAATGTACGTGCATGTATTCATGTCTGGTGCACCACCATCATGAAGATCATAACACAAGGACAAGAATGAGAACACAATGCAAAGAAAACACCCAACCGAAAGCAACACAGGAAGGATAAATTCTACACGAATCTCAAAGTCAATAAAATCATACATCATGAAATCACTCAATCGGTCTCAATCCGAGAGTATGGATTCTACATGAATTCCAATGATGTAACAAGACCAAACATCATGAACTCACTCAACTATCCTCAATCCAAGAGTATGGATTCTACATGAATCCTAGTGTTCACGAAACAAAAGCAAAGGTCCAAAAGAAACCATAACAGGTGTAAAATCACTCAACCGAACACAACGTCGGGAGTACGGATGCAACATGCATCCCAATGCAACATAAAAGTGCAAAAGTGGTCTGACTGATATCCAAATGGATCATCAAGGTCCATGACCCACATTGTGCCAAGAAAAACTGAGAAAATAGGGCAGCATGCAAAACGAGGTAAAAACTCCATAAATTTGGAAAACTTCAAAATTAAAACCCATTTGGCCTTTGGGTTCAAAAATTCCAAAAACCCAAAAATAAATGGAATCGGACACCATATGCAAAAATGGCCAGCATAACCGTGCAAAATCCCAAACGCTCATCCCAAAAAATAGGGAAATGTTCATACCTGCCCAACTGTGTAGAACTAACATACAAAAACAAAGGGGAACACTAGTTCTTAGCCTCCAAACAAATGGCTACCAAAAATAGAGTAGAAACAATAAAAAACGAAAGCCCTACCTCACAGCTAAAAATGCAAAACAGAAAACTGAACTAGAAAATAAAACGCCTGCAGAAGTGGCTGAAAATTGCGGCAATCCAAGGTTTCTCCGAGCTGGATCCAACGAGCCCAACCTCACGATGATCCCATGCCCGTAGCCCCCACAACGAACAAAACAATAAATCCTCATGAAGAGGATTTTGGGTTTTACTCTCCAACTTTCCAATTCAAAAGTGAGAAGTGAAGAATTAAATTCCTTTTTGAATACTTATTCACTTTTCGGGTGAATAGCGCATTTAACTGGCCAATCTAGTTAAACCCCAAATCGACCCAAATGAAAACAAGCTATTCCTATAAATAGGAATTCATCTATGGAAAAGCTGCCAGGAATTAAAATAAATCAATTAAAAAGCTTGAAAACCCAAAAACACATAAATCTCTTGAACAACTTTCGCGACAAAGTGAAACTCTAAATGCACAGACACACTTATTGGTCTAATCACATACTGAAAATGAGTTTGGATTTAATAATCACCAAAAGGTTTAAATTAAACATTTAATTAAGGATATGTTGACCATACAATGGCAACATTGGTAAAATATGAACGGCTGAATCACTAACTCCATGTACCACTGCCATGGATATAATCTTGCACACTAAACAACATGATCAAGTGCAATTGCATATAATAACATAGCCAAAGAAATAATGCCTTAAATCACCTAATTTAACCATTTATTTAATTATATTAAAATAATCTATTTACATCACTCACGTTCACATAACAACACAGGAATGAAGTAAATAACCATAGCATTAAATGCATCACATAACAAAATCAGAGGTATGTCCAAATACCAGATAACTAGATAACCAGATATCATCATAAAACACACTGTCATCTCAAAATGGCATCATCATGTAGTATGATTAACTGAACAACATAGTAGTCTAATATATATGATACTAGAATCAAAGAGTAACATTTGACCCTCAGGTCATCTCAAATGTAAAACATAACATGAGTAACAAATATCTCTCTAATCAGAAATATAACAAGGTAAATGTCCGTAGCACATAACCAAAGAATCCAAAATGAACAATCCATTCTAATTACTTAAGCATTTAATAATGATTGATTACTCTACATTAAAAAGGCATTTAAAACATATAAAAAACCATAGTCATAACCATGACTAACCACTGCTACAGGAACCTAGTCTCGTGTAGCATGGTAATAGTACACAGTGTAATCTCTGCACACATCTCAGGGTATTCACAGAATAACCTCATTATACCACATCAATCCTGGTAACCACTGGCACAAACCTCAGTGAATCAAAAATCACATCATAATCTCAAAGATTAGTCAAAAGCATAATCAGAGCAACTAATACAGAAACATAAATCTAAACACCTCAACAGTGTAGACCACTCAAGGTCACAGTCATGATCCATCACAACAAAAGATCACCAAGGTTGCATCCATCAGGACGACTTACAAAAGTCAAATGGGAGAGGCACTATAGTATGTATGCAATGTGTACATAGATATATGTATGTATTAATGCATACATGCATGTATGTATGTATGCATGTATGCATGCATGCATACATACATGTATATATCTATGTATACATGCATGCAAAGATATATCCATGTATGTATGCAATGTATACATAGATATATGTATGTATGGATGCATACATAGATATATGTATGGATGAATATGTATGCATGCATGCATCCATGCATGTATAGATGCATGCATGTATGTATGGATAGATTTTATGATGTGATGTTAACATCATCAAAATCCACACTTTTATCTGAACTTCAAACTGTTATAACTTTCACATTTGATCTTCTCTTTTGATGAAATGAATGTCATTGGAAAGCTCTCATTAGGCTCTTCATTTTGAAATCCATTGTTGACCACTTTTGAGATAGCTTGATTTCACCCTTTATCTAACCCTCTACTCTGCATGTTGACATAAACTTTGACCAAGCGTAACTATTGCATACGAGCTCCTTTTCCGCTTGTTCAAGTTGCATCGGGTTCTATTCTCTGAGCTCTTTGTAGTGATACTAAATTTGAGAGATTATCAGACTATTGAATTTTTTGCCTTTTGGATCCACCTGGATCATTCCTCCCCACTGAGAAGCTTTTGGACCTCCAAAGTCTATTTTTATGTACATTTTGAACAAGGGCAATGTTGCCCCACTTGCCGATTATCATTTGTATGTCCTATTGGAATTTTGAACATATGACCCACCACAAACATAAAGACATATGAGATAGCATTGTGGACATAATTAACCATAAATCCACCAGTTTCCACTATTACATCCATCACCCACATAGCATCAACTAGTAGAAGTAGAAGTAACAAAATTGAAATAACTGATGAAATGGAAAGAGTATCAACATTTTGAACCTCTCGTATAGAAACATTGTTAGACAATGAGCCTTTCAAATCCTCTTTTACCATTACTGGCTAAAGACTTGATTCTGCTTGCACCTGATCCTCACTAGCTGCTACAAACATGAGAGTCAATTTACTACTTGCATTTATAATCATTTTCAAATGTCATGTATTTACAATTGATCCTCCATTCTTCATGCGATGAGCTCTTATAATGTATTCAATCCCATTTTTAAACAAATGATACTTGTTATGTTCCCTATAGAAGATAGCTTTCCTATCATATAAGTATGGGATACACAACACAATCCCACAGATATCAACTGGAACCACATCAAATTCAACCTCATCTATGAACTTAGATGTTATTGCAAATCTTAACTTACATTGCTTAGTAACTCGCAATCTATTATCATTGCACACCCAACCTAATGGATAAGGTCTTCTATGTGACTTAGTTTCCAATCCCAATTGTTTAACAATTTCTTCTAAAATTAGATTAACTTGGGACCCACTATCTATCAATGTGTCAATTTTAGTGTTCTTTGAAATCACCCTTATATGAAGAAGTTCACACCTTTTACTATCTTCAAGAACAACATGACTTTTTGAAGTGGAACTATATGAAACATCTGTGGTGGATTCAACAAAAATTTTACCTTTCAAACCCATAGCTGATATTGTTAGTTCATCACTAGAATCTGATCCAAGATCCTGAACAACAACCGTAGACTTTTGCTTACCCTTATGATCCTTAAACCACTTTGGTTTCAATTCTAGATGCAATTTCCAACACTTCTCTTCTATATGTCCTTTCTTTTGACAATGCAAACATGTAGGTTTGTCACCTTCCTCTTTCTTCACTATGGCTACCTTCTTTCCTTTCTTGATGCTGTTAGGGGGAGAAAATTCCTTCTATGAACTAAAACTTAAATTTCCTCCACCTGCTTCAATATGAGTCGCTTGAACACATAGTTCATCAAAGTTAGAAGGACTAAACATCAATATTGTATGCTTCAAATATGAATGCATTCCACCTATATACTTTAATAAAGTATCTTGGGTATAAAGACGAATTCCAAGAGTTAATGCCTTCTTCCTAAACACCTGTGTATACTCTTGCACAAACTGCCCTTTACCTTGCTTAAGATTTTTCCAATTCATAATGGCTTGTTACATATAACCCAATTTATAAAACTATTTCTTCACAGCAGAAGTAAATTCATACCAAGATGAAGTGATTTTACCATGTGTAGCAAGATCATCCTAGATTTTACTCTCCCGCCAGACTAATGCAGTACCTCCTATTCTGAGAGTAGCTAGCTAGATTTTGGAAGAATCATCCAAAATATTTTGAACCTTGCAATACACTTCGATCTGCTTAAGCCAATTATCCAATTTTTTAGCATCCAATTCACCATTATATATAGGCAAATCAAACTTTACATCAAGCTTTAACAAGGATTTCTTCACAAAATGTTTCTTTTTAGAGGAATTAGATAAAGAAGAAGAAGATGATGAAGAAGATTAAGAGGATGGCGATGAAGGTTTAGGAGGGTCACTACCATTTCCTACTCCTTTGCCTTTTCCATCTTTTGCTGAGGATTTAACTTCTTCTTTCTTCTTAGCCTTATCTGCCTTTCTTAATTTTCGTTCATGTCTCTCTTGGAGAAGAATGTTGACCAAAGCCTTTAATTTCACAAAAGATCTTTGGAATTCTTTTGCATCAAACTCGAGAACATGTTGTTCAGATTCCATCTCTAATTGAGGAAAAATCCTTCTTTTTCCAATTTTTGAATTGAACTCTTCAAGTTCAACTTCTCCTTGCTTCAACCTTTACAGTTTATCTCTCTTTTGAACTTGAAAATAATAACTTCATGCTTACAATAATCTCTCACCTAAAAACTCTCTCAAGAATTACAAAACCTTCCACCAAGAAAAAATTTTCCTTCCAAGCTAATTGTTCATCTCTTCTAAATCCCCTCCTTTTATACATGAAATTTAGCCAAAAATGGTCTAAAATAATTAACCAACATAATCTCCTATTTTAGTTACATAAATTCGAATCTCCCCCTTTACCAATTTATAGTTGTGAGTTTAATCCATGAATAGGGGTTTGTTTTAACAAATAACCTTATTTAAATAAAGTTGGGCAGATTTTTTTATGGATACATAACAACTCTTCCTCTAAAATTACATATGCCATAAATAACCTATTGGTTGACCTTAATTTTAGGAGGGTAATGGTTGAGAGTTCAAATCCCATTATCCCTTTTCTTTAATTCAAGTTAAATAACTATTTAAATTTGAATTTTAACTTTTTCCCTCTTTTTAAGATTTTATGATGTCATGCTAACATCATCAAAATCCACACTTTTATCTGAACTTCAAACTATTATAACTTTCACATTTGATCTTCATTTTTGATGAAATGAATGTAATTGGAAAGCTCTCATCAGGCTCTTCATTTTGAAATCCATTATTGACCACTTTGGAGATAGCCTAATTTCACCCTTTATCTAGCCCTCTAGTCTGCTTGTTGACCTAAACTTTGACCGAGTGTAACTTTTGCATATGAGCTCCTTTTTTGCTTGTTCAAGTTGTATCAGATTCTATTCTCTAAATTCTTTGTAGTAATACTAAATTTGAGAAATTATGAGACTATGCATCTATGTATACATACATGTATCTATGTATGTATACATGTATACATACATATATATATGTATGTATGCATGCATACATCCTTACATACATGTATCTATGTATGTATGCATGCATGCATATGGATAGATGGATGCATGCATGCAAACATCCATACATCCATGCATACATAGACATGCATGCATAGACATAAGTACATAGATATGTATGCATGCATGCATGTATGCATGTTTGCATATATCCATACATGTATGCATACATACACATGTATGCATACATGCATCATACATAGATACATGCATGCATGCATAGACATAACTACGCATGATATGCATGCATCCATCCATAAATACATGTATCTATGTATACATACATTTTGCATACATAGATATATGTATGTATGGATGCATGCATGTATGTATGTATACATACATGTATCTATGTGTGTATACATGTATGCATACATATATATGTATGCATGCATGCATGCATACATAGATACATACATGTATCTATGTATACATACATATTGCATACATAGATATATGTATGGATGGATGCATGCATGCATGTATATATATATATATATATATATATATATATATATATATATATATATATATATATATATATATATATATATGTATGTATGTACCTATACATACATAAATACATATATCTATGTATGCAACATGTATTTATACATAGATACATGTATGTATGGATGGATGATATGTATGCATACATACATACATATAACTATGTATACAATATGTATGTATACATAGATACATGTATGTATACATAGATATATGTATGTATGGATGCATGAATGCATACATGCATGTATGTATGTATACATACATGTATCTATGTATGTGTACATGTATGCATACATATGTATGTATGCATGCATGCATGAATATATATCAATGTATACATACATATTGCATACATAGATATATGTATGTATGGATGCATGCATGCATGTATGTATACATACATGTATCTATGTATGTATACATGTATGCATAAATATATATGTATATGTATATATGTATCTATGCATACATACATACGTATATCTATGTATGCAATATGTATGTATACATAGATACATGTATGTATGAATGGATGATATGTATGCATACATACATACATATAATGTATGGATGGATGCATGCATGCATGCATGCATGCATCCATAGATATATCTATGCATGTATGTATACACACATGTATGTATGGATGCATGCATGCATATATCCATACATATATCTATGCATGCATGCATGCATAGATACATGTATGAATGAATGCATGCATGCATATATATTGATGGAACACAACCCAACAACAAAATAGACACAATAAAAAAGAGAAATTATATTAACTGAGAAAATAAGCCAGTACAAATAGTGCAGAGAAAATAAACTTTAAAACATGCCCTACGGGCTTACAATAGCATAAATCTGGAGAATATTTCTCCTTTTAGCACCTTCTCTCAAGCTCCAATCCGAACTGCCTTTTACAATGCCAGAAATATCCTTAAATAGACCTCGGAGGGTTAAGGACTAAGAGTACATTCTAGAAATTGCTAGTAGGCATCCACTGACAAAATAGAAGGTTTTAGAAGCTGCGTTAGAAGTCAGTGCAAATCTAAAAGAATCTAGAAACAGTAGCCAAACTTCTGGGAGGCATAACTTTTGAACCATAGCTCTGATTGACGAACCGTTTTCATTTTTGAAAAGCTCTCAAAGCGCTCTATAGCCCTATGGACAAGCTTTGCTTCTCCCCCATTTTTTGACCCTTTTCAAGGTCATTTAATGCCCCAAACCTGACCTTGAAGCATTCTTAGGAGGTCTCCAAAACCCGAAAAACTGCAATAACTTTCAAACGGTGGGGCCTATTGACCTGATTCTTTTTCTGGAATACTATAAATCATGATTACATTCATTTGGCCAATTCACACCTTCTAGTTTACCAAAATGATGGCCCAAATACATGCTCCTATTTTTTTGGGATTTTCAAATGCACTGGTAGTTGAACTATGAGAGTTGGAACCTTTATTTGAGCCAAATGGGTATCCAAAAATGTAAAGACATGAAACAAAAACTAAGTCTAAGTACATTTTTTTTGGGTGACACAGGATTGCCCTTATACCTCTAGATGCTCCTGCATCAGACACCCAAGGTAGATTGAAAAGTCACCCTGTCACTTTATGGATGGTAGAGGAAATCCCAAATGGGAAACCTCAGCTGCTGAAATCCAAGTTGAGTCCTCGATCGACCGTCCTTTCCATTTGACCAAATACTCTTCATACTGCTTATTTCTGGTACTCCTACCCATACAATGATCTAGAATGTCTTCTATCTCCTCCTTCTTAGAAGCAGGAATTGGACACGGCTCTAAAACCAACTCTTCATCTGCACCATCATCATGATACTCTATTAAATCTACAATGTTCAAAATGGGAGAAATGTGAATACCATCTGGCAGCTCCACCTCATATGCATTTCCTGAGTTATGTTTCTTCAAAACTTTGAAGGGGCCAAATTTCTTCATTTTCAGCTTGTTGTAAGTACCAACTGGAAATCTTTCTTTTCGTAAGTGCACCATGACTAGATCCCCTACTTGGAATTCCTTATGTCTTCTCCTTTGATAGCCCTAGCTTTATACTCTTGATTCATCTTGATAATGTGTGCTTGAACCTCCTCATGTAGACGCTTGATGTGTTCAGAAAATTCCTCAGCTTCAACATTTGTCCTCTCCCCTTGTTCTATCTTCCTTAATTCTGGTGCAGTCCTTGGGCTATTCCCATATACAATTTGAAATGGTGATTTTCCAGTACTCCTATTTACAGAGTTATTATAAGCAAACTCTTCCTGTGGTAGAATCAAATCCCATCCCTTGGGTTTATCTCCAACTAAACATCTCAACAAATTGCCTAGACTTCTATTTACCACTTCTATTTGGCCATCAGTCTGTGGGTGATGCATGGAACTAAATTTCAAGTCTGTTCTCAACTTCTTCCACAATGTCCTCTAGAAATACCCCCCAAATTTAGTATCTCGGTCAGAAACTATACTCCTTGGAAGACCATGTAGTCTTACCACCTCTTTGAAAAAGAAGTTTGCAATATGGACAACATCATGAGTTCTGTGGCATGGAATGAAATGTGCCATTTTGGAGAACCTATCAAACACCACGAATACTGAGTTATTACCCCTTTGTGTCCTTGGAAATCCAAGAACAAAATCCATACTTATGTCCTCCCATGGCCTTGATGGAACAGGCAATGGCTAATATAGGCCAGTATTTTGACTAAACCCCTTGGCAACTTGACAAACCTGGCAACTCTGTACAAACTTCTTCACATCCTGTATAATTTGAGGCCAAAAATAATATTCTCTAACAATGGCAATGGTCCTATCCTAACCAAAATGTCCTGCCATCCCTCCACTGTGTTTCTCCATAATCAGATTTTCCCTCATGGAACTCCTTGGAATGCACAATTGACTACCTTTGAAAAACATGCCATCCTGAATCAAATAGTCTAACCACTTGGTTCTATCTACAGCAATAGGTTCTTTACAAGCTTTCCATGCTTCAGCAAAATCAGGATCCTTGGGGTACAAATTCTTGAGTTCATCAAACCCAACTACTTCAACCTGCATTGTTGTAAGCAATAGCTGTCTCCTACTTAATGCATTTCCAACCTTGTTAGATTTTCCACTTCTAAGCTTCAACACAAATGTATAATTCTGCAAGAATTCTACCCACTTCATATGCCTCTGATTCAATTTACCTTGGCTATTTAGGTACTGTAATGCTCGATGATTAGTATACAAAACAAATTCCTTTGGCAATAAATAATGCCTCCATTTCTTTAAGGCCTAAACTATTGCATAGAACTCTTGATCATAAACAAAATACTTCTTCTTTGCATCATTCAATTTTTCACTAAAATATGCAATAGGCTTACCTTCTTGGCTTAATATAGCCCCAATAGCACTACCACTAGCATCACAATCCACCTGGAATACTTTTCTAAAATCTGGAAGTGCCAACATAGGTTGTTCAGTCACCTTCTTCTTCAGCAATTCAAAACTTCTCATAGCTGCTGCAGTCCATTTGAACTCTTTTCTATCCCCTCTTATTGTATCAGTTAGAGGTGCACATATGCCACTGAAATTCTTAATAAACTTCCTGTAAAAACTAACCAGACTATGAAATGATCTTACCTCAGTAGCAGACCTTGGAGTAGGCCATTCCAAGATGGCTTTTACCTTCTCTGGATCCATTTTGAGACCTTCAGGTGATATAACAAATCCCAAATAGACTAACTCCCTTTTTGCAAAGACACACTTCTTTAGATTAATTAACAGTTTCTCTTCCCTTAGCCTTTCAAGGACACTAGGAATATGCAGTAAATGTTCTTCCAAAGTCTTGCTGAAAATTAAAATATCATCCGAATAGACAATAACAAATTTTCTCAAGAACTTCTTAAGTACCTCATTCATGAGCCGCATGAAGGTGCTTGGGGCGTTCGTCAATCCAAAGGGCATGACTAACCACTCATAAAGACCCTCCTTGGTCTTGAAGGCTATTTTCCACTCATCTCCTTCTTGAATCTGTATCTGATGATAGCCACTCTTCAGATCTATCTTTGTGAAGTACTGAGCTCCACTCAAGTAGTCCATAAGATCATCCATCCTTGGTAAAGGAAACCGTTACTTGATGGTTATCCTATTTATAGCTCGAGAATCTGTACACATCCTCCACTCTCCATCCTTCTTTGGTGCAAGTACTACAGGTACTGCACATGGACTCAGGCTCTCTCGAATCAAGCCCTTCCTCAACAGCTCCTGAACCTATCTATTTAGCTCCTCTGTTTTAGTAGGAGCCATCCTGTGAGCAACCTTGTTAGGCAAACTAGCTCCTGGAATCAAATCTATCTGATGATTGATTTTCCTTACTGGTGGCAATCCATCTAGAACATTATCAAAGATAATATCTCCAAATTCCCCTAGTAAATCTGAAACTTCAAATGGTATTTCACTACTACCTTCTTTATCTTTCCTAGGAATCAAAGCATAGCACATACGCTGATGTTTCATGCCATCTAAAAACTTCCTTCCATCAACAAGACAAATCCTAGCACTGCTACATACCTTTTCACCTTCCTTTTTCATGGGCTTCAATTTGTGGTGAACTCCATCCTTTTTCAGAGAGTATGTGTTTTCATGTCCATCATGTATTGCATGTCTATCAAACTACCATGGTCTACCCAACAATAGATGGCAAACATCCATCGAAATAACATCAAAGAGAACTTCATCATGGTAACTCCCAATTTTCAATTTTACTAAACATTGTTCACTTACCAGGACCTTATGATCATCTTTTACCCAAGAAATCCGATAGGGCTAGGTATGTTTCTCCCTCTTAAGCTTCAGCTTAGAGACCATCTCTTCTGATACCAAGTTATCAGTGCTACCACCATCAATGATCACATCACAACATTTATCCTCACACTTGCATCTGGTACGAAACAAATGCCTTCATTGTCCTAGTTCATTCTCACCACTTAGTAGGACTCTTTCATTTACCAAGGTCTCTCCTCTTTCTGCATCCTCTAAATGTGATGATTGTGCATCCTCATCCACATGAGCAACCCTAGCTTGGCCCTCAGCTCTCCCATCTGTCCTTCCTTTTCATTGAGGGCATTCAAAGGCACGATGACCTTCTTCATTGCAATGGAAAAAGGTACCACAGAAGCCTCCTCTTCCTTGTCCACATCCTCTAGCTCTTCCTCTTTGATTTCCAAAGTCTTGATCACGGGAGTGGTTGAAACTCTCATTCCTTTGGTTCCTGCTAGTACCCTCATCTTCATTTTTCTTTTGAGTTTCATTGCGGCCTCCAGATGATCTACCACTTCCCCTTCCTCCTTGACCGCGCCCTCTTTTTCTTCTTTCAAACCTTTTACTCAGCTTCTCTTCAACTCGTAGGGCAAACTGGTATGCTTCTTCAATGCTAGTCATTCTTACCAGACTTAATTCCTCCTGGATGCTAGGTTGCAACCCACTGATATAACGAGAAACATTCTCCTTATTTGCTTCTGCATGCCCTGCTCTAATCAGGAGTTGGTAAAACTCCTCTGTATATTCTTGGACTTATCTTCCTACTTGCTTTAACCCATGCATCTTCTTAAATAGATCAAGCTCGTAGTCCATAGGAATGAACTCCTTCTTTAATTTTTCCACCATGCAATCCCATCTTGTGATCTTCTCCTTTCCTCTTCTAAGTCTTTCCAGTTGAATCTCTTGCCACCAAATTTTGGCATGGCCTTTCAGTTTGGCCTTTGCAAACTTAACCCTATCTGGGTCCCTTATATCCTCATACTCAAAGTATTCTTCCAGTTCATTGATCCAATCGATCAACTCATCTGGTTTCAAATTTCCCAAAAATATACCCACTTCAATTGTAGGTCTTTTCCCAAACTTAGTAATGGCCCTCAAAAGACTTTCCTCTACAGGATTCAGAACTTCCCTGTCAACTTCCATTACTTCCTCTTCATTGTCATCCTCACTATTGTCATCTGCAGCAACATTTGCTCCTCTACGAAGCTCTGCTTGCAATGCTTGTACCTGTCTCTTGAGGGCTCTAACCTCCTCAGGATTAATAGCTCTGGCCCTTCTGCCATGATCTCTTCGTGGAGGCATCTTCTAACTCAAACCCACAACCAAACAATCCTGGTGCAAACTGCCTCACAGTCGGTGCTTTGTCTACACACTCAAGAAAATTCGCTCTGATACCACTTGATGGAACACAACCCAACAACAGAATGGACACAATAAAAAAAGGAAATTATATTAACTGAGAAAACAAGCTAGTACAAACAGTGCAGAGAAAATAAACTTCAAAACATGCCCTACGGGCTTACAATAGCATAAATCTGGAGAATATTTCTCCTTTTAGCACCTCCTCTCAAGCTCCAATCCGAACTGCCTTTTACAATGCCAGAAATCTCCTTAAATAGACCCCGGAGGGTTAAGGACTAGGAGTAAATTCTAGAAAGTGCTATTAGGCATCCACCGACAAAATAGAAGGTTCCAAAAGCTGCGTTAGAAGTTGGTGAAAATCTAGAAGAATCTAGAAACGGTAGCCGAACTTCTGGGAGGCATAAGTTTTTAACCGTAGCTCCGATTGACAAACTGTTTACATTTTCAGAAAGCTCTCGAAGTGTTTTATAGCCCTAGGGACAAGCTTCTCTCATCTCCCATTTTTTGACCCTTTTCAAGGTCATTTAATGCCCTAAACCTGACTTTGAAGCATTCTTAGGAGGTCTCCAAAACCCAAAAAACTACAATAACTTTCAAACCGTGGGGCCTATTGACCTGATTCTTTTATTGGAATGCTCTAAATCATGATTACATTTATCTGACCAATTCACACCTTCGAGTTTACCAAAATGATGGCCCAAATACATGCTCTTATTTTTTTAGAATTTTCAAACGCACTGATAGTTGAACTATGAGTGTTGAAACTATGAGTGTATGTATGCATGTATACATAAATGAATGCATGGATGTATGCATCCATGCATGCATATGCATACATACAAGATATATACATGTATACATGTATAGATACATACATGCATGCATCCATATATATACATACATATATATATCTATGTATACATGTATGCATGCATAGATTCTCTATGTATGTATGCAATGCATGCATCCATCCATATGCATGTATGGATACATAGATATATCCATACATATATCTATGTATGCATGCATCCATCCATGCATATATCTATGTATAAATTGCATCCATAATATATTTATGTATGCATGCATGCATGCATACATGCATACATATGTATGGATGCATGCATACATACATACATGTATACATGTACGTATGCATGTATACAGAGATGCATGCATATGTATGGATGCATATATCTATGTATACATAGCATACATACGTAGATATATCTATGCATACATCTATGTATACATTCATATGCATGCATGCATACATGCATCCATACATATATCTATGTATACATGCATATATATATGTTCATACATACACATGCATATATATATATATATATATATATGTACATACATCCATATGCATGCATGCATTCATCCATACATATATCTATATATGCATGCATATATATATGTAAATACATACATATGCATGCATGCATACATGCATCCAT
Source organism: Cupressus sempervirens (assembly GCA_028749045.1). Classification (NCBI taxonomy): domain Eukaryota; kingdom Viridiplantae; phylum Streptophyta; class Pinopsida; order Cupressales; family Cupressaceae; genus Cupressus; species Cupressus sempervirens. The sequence continues at coordinate 416,318,553 of CM053790.1, forward strand.
CCATATATCTATGTATGCATGCATTAATACATCCATACATATATCTATGTATACATAGCATACATACATAGATATATCTATGCATGCATGCATGTATACATAGATATATATATATGTACATACATACATATGCATGCATGTATATATACATATGCATCCATACATATGCATGCATGCATACATGCATCCATACATATATCTAAGTATGCATGCATATATATGTTCACACACACACACACACACACACACACACACATACATGTACATACATCCATATGCATGCATGAATGCATCCATACATATATCTATGTATGCATGCATATATATGTACATACATACATATGCATGCATGCATACATGCATCCATCCATATATCTATGTATGCATGCATGCATACATGTGTACATGTATGTATGTATGTATGCATTCATACATGCATCCATACATGCAAGATATATGTATGCATGGATGGATGTATGTATACATACATAGATACATGTATGTATCGATGGATGCATGCATATGTATGTATGGATGGATGGATACATATATCTATGTATGCATGCATGCATCCATACATAGCCATGCATGCATATATACATATATACATGTATGTATGGATAGATGCATGCATGCATGCATCTATACATATATCCATACATTGCATACATACATTGATATATCTATGCATGCATGTATACATAGATATATGTATGTATATGTATGTATGCATCCATAAGTGCATACATACATGCAAGATATATGTATGTATGGATGGATGCATGCATATGGATGTATAGATATATCTATGTACATGCATACATACATGCAAGATATATGTATATATAGATAGATGCATGCATACATGTATACATACATAGATACATGTATATATATATAGATACATGTATGTATGGATGGATACATATATTTATGTATGCATACATAGGCATGCATGCATGTATACATAGATACATGTATGTATGGATGGATGGATGCATGCATGCATCTATACATATAACCACACATATATCCATGCATGCATACATACATATATCTATGTATACATTGCATACATACATAGATATATCTATATATGCATGCATGCATATATATATCTATGTATGCATGCATGTATGTATGTATATATGCATCCATACATGCATACATATGTATCCATGCATATGTATGCATGCATATATATACAACCATGCATGCATATATATAGATACATATATACATGTATGTATGTATGTATGCATCGATCCATGCATACATATGTATGCATGCATATATATACATACATACATACATGTATACATGCATACATACATATATCGATGCATAGATACATGTATGTATGGATGTATAAATGCATCCATACATGCATGCATACATAAAAATACATATACATATACGTATACATGCATACATACATGGATACATGGATGTATACATAGATACATGCATGGATCCATTCATACATATATCCATACATATATCTATGTATGAAATATGTATGTATACATATTGTATACATAAATACGTGTATGTATACATACATGCATGCATCCATACATATATCTATGTATACATGCATGCATGCATGCATCCATATATACATATATCTATGTATGCAATATATATGAATACATGGATAAATGTGTGTATGGTTGGATGCATGCATTCATGTATATATACATAGATACATGTATGTATGGATGCATGCATCCATACATATATCCATACATATATATATGCATGCATGCACCCATTGACACATACATGCATGCATCCATACATCTATGTATACATACATGTATTTATGTATGTATGGATGCATGCATGGATACATGTATGGATGGATGGATGGATGCATGCATCCATACATATATCCATACATATATCTATGCATACATGCATGTATCTAGGTATACATACATGTATCTATGTATGTATACATGTATGCATACATATATATGGATGCATACATGTAAACATACATAGATACATGTATGTATACATCCATACATGCATGCATCCATGTATCTATGTATACATACATGTATCTATGTATGTATACATGTATGCATCCATATATATGTATGCATACATGTATACATACATACATGCATGCATGCATGGATCCATACATATATCTATGTATTTATACATGTATGCATCCATATATATGGATGCATACATTTATACATACATAAATATGGATGCATACAGGTATCCATACATAGATACATGTATGTATACATGCATGCGTGCATGCATGCATCCATACATATATCCATACATATATCTATGTATGCAATATGTATGTATACATAGATACATGTATGTATGGATGGATGCATGCATCCACGTATACATACATAGATTCATGTATCTATGTATATATGTATGCATGCATATGCATGAATAGATGCATGCATGCATGCATATGTATGTATGCATATGCATTCATAGATACATGTATGTATCAATGCATGCATGCATGCATCCATACATACATGTATCTGAGAATATATGTATGTATACATAGATACATGTATGTATGGATGGATGCATGTATGCATGTATACATACATAGATACATGTGTCTATGGATGGATGCATGCATGCATTCATCCATCCATACATATATCTATGCATGCATGCATGCATCCATACATACATGTATCTATGTATATATGTATGCATACATATGCATGAATAAATGCATGCATGCATGCATATGCATTCAGAGATACATGTATGTATGGATGCATGCATGTGTAGATATATATATGCATGCATCCATACATACATGTATCTATGAATATATGTATGTATACATAGATACATATATGCATGGATGGATGCATGCATGCATGTATACATACATAGATACATGTATCTATGGATGGATGCATGCATGCATTCATCCGTCCAAACATATATCTATTGGATGCATGCATGCTTCATCCGTCCATACATATATCTATGCATGCATGCATCCATCCATACATACATGTATTTATGTATATATGTATGCATGCATGCATGCATATGCATGAATAGATGCATGCATACATGCCTATGCATTCATATATATATATATATATATATATATATATATATATATATATATGTATGTATGTATGTATGTATGTATGTATGTATGTATGTATGTATGCGTAGCTATATAGATATATATATGCATGCATATTTATACATGCATGCATGCATTTATGCATATATCTATACATGCATATGTATATACATAGGTATGCACGCATACATACATATATCTATGTATACATTGCATACATACATAGATATATCTATGCATGCATGCATGTATACATAGATATATATATGTACGTATCCATGCATGCATACATACATATATATCTATGTATGGATATATGCATGCATGAATGTGTCTGTGTGTGTGTGTATATATATATATATATATGCGTAGATATATACATGTATCTATGTATGATGCATGCATGCATCCATACATACATATATCTGCGTATACATACATATCCATATTCATAGATATGTACATGTATGTATGTATATGCATGCATGCATACATACATATATATGTATTCATGCATACATGTATACATACATAGATACATGTATGTATGGATGGATGCATGCATGCATGCATGCATACATACATATATCTATGTATACATGCATGCATACATAGATATATATGTATATATGCATTTATGCATACATAGATATATATGTATGTATGCATATATATACATACATACATACATGTATACATGCAGTCATACATATATCGATACATAAATACATGTATTTATAGATGTATGAATGCATACATGCATGCATACATACATATACATATACATATATATGTATATACATATACGTATACATGCATACATACATATATGTATCTATGCATATATACATGGATACATGTATGCATCCATACATACATTTATATATACATGCATACATACATGGATACATGGATGTATACATAGATACATGCATGCATCTATGAATGCATGGATGCATACATGCATCCAGACACATGCATGCATCTATGAATGCATATATATCCAGGGACATGTATGCATGGATGTATACATCCATGCATGTATCTATGTCATACATAGATGCATGCATATATTTATGCATCCATGCACACGCATGCATCTATGCATGCTTGTATGCATACATCCTTGCATGTATCTATGTCATACGTAGATGCATGCATGTATGTATGCATGGATGCATACATACATACATATATGTATATATCTTTTATGTATGCATATGTATGTATGCATGCATGCATGCATGTATGTATATAGATGCATACATATATATGTATGTATGCATGCATGCATCTATACATAAATATATCTATGTATAAATTGCATACATACAAAGATGTGCATGCATGCATACATACATATATACATATATACATACATTTATACATGTATATGCATGCATCTATGGATGCATACATACATGCATGCACCTATGCATGGATGCATACATACATACGTACATGTATACATGTATACATCTTGTATGTATCCATGCATGCATACATACATACATGCATGCATCTATATATACATGCATACATATATATGTATGGATGCATACATAGATACATGCATCTATGCATGGATGCATACATCAATGCATGCATCTATGTATACATGTATACATACATGTATGTATGTATATTCATATTGCATGCATAGATTTATGTATGTATGCATGCATACATACATATAAGTATGCATGCATACATAGATATATGTATGGATGCATGCATCCATACATCCATCCATACATGTATCTATGTATACATACATGTATCTATTTATGTGTACATGTATGCATACATATATATGTATGTATGCATGCATACATCCATACATACATGTATGTATGTATGTATACAAGCATGCATGCATACATACAACCATGTATCTATGTATCTATGCATGCATGTATCTATGTATGCATACATCCATACATACATGTATCTATGTATGTATTCAAGAATGCATACATACATACAACCATGTATCTATGTATGTATGCATTGTAGTGCCTCTCCCATTTGAATTCTATAAGTCATCCTGCTGGATGCAACCTTGCTAATCTTTTGTTCTGATGGCTCTTGATTTTGACCCTGAGTGGTCTAAACTGTCAAGGTGTTCAGATTTATGTTTTTGTATTAGTTGCTTTGATTATGCTTTTTTTTTTATCTCTGAGATTATGATGTGATTTTTGGTTCACTGAGGTTTGTGCCAGTGGTTACCAAGATCGATGTGGTATCATGAGGTTGTTCCGTGATTACCTTGAGATGTGTGCAGAGATTGTGTTGTGTACTTTTTACCATGCTACACTGGACTAGGTTCTTGTAGTAGTGGTTAGTCATGTTTGTGACTGTGGTTGCTTATGTGTTTTAAGTGCCTTTTTAATGTGGTGTAATAAATCATTATTAAATGCATAAGTAATTAAATGGGTTTCTCTTGTTGGATTCTTTGGTTATGTGTTGCAAACATTTACCTTGTTATATTTCTTATTAGAGAGATATTTGTTACTCATGTTATGTTCACATTTGAGAGGACCTGAGGGTAAGATGTTCACTTTAATTTCAGTATCATATATTTTAGACTACTATGCTATTTAGTTAATCATATTGCATGATGATGCCATTTTGAGATGACAGTGTGTTTTATGATGATATCTGGTTATCTAGTATTTGGACATACCTTTGATTTGTTATGTGATGGAATTAATGCTATGGTTATTTACTTCATTCTTGAGTTGTTATATTTTCTGTGAACATGAGTGATGTAAATAGATTATTTTAATATAATTAAATAAATGGTTAAATTAGGTGATTTAATGCATTATTGCTTCGTCTATGTTATTATATGCAATTGCACGTGATCGTGTTGTTTAGTGTGCAGGATTTATATCCCTGGTAGTGGCACATGGAGTTAGTGATTCAGCCATTCATATTTTACCAATGTCATCCTTATATGGTTGATGTATCCTTTATTAAATGTTTAAATTAAACCTTTTGGTGATTATTAAATCTGAACTCATTTGCATTATGTGATTAGACCAGTAAGCATGTCTGTGCATTTAGAGGTTCGCATTGTCATGAAAGTTATTAAGGAGATTTATGTGTTTTGGATTTTTAGGCTTTTTAATTGATTTATTTTAATTTCTAGTAGCTTTTCCATAGATGAATTCCTATTTATAGGAATAGCTTATTTTTGTTTGGGTCGATTTGGGGTTTAACTAGGTTGGCTGGTTAATTGCCCTAATTGATTATTCACTCGAAAAGTGAATAAATATCCAAAGTGGAATTTAATTCCTCACTTTTCACTTTCAAATTGGAAATTTGGAGAGTAAAACCCAAAATTCTCTTCATGAGGATTTACTATTTTGTTCGTTGTGGGAGCTACAGGCATGGGATCGTCTCAAGGTTAAGCTCATTAGAGCCATCTCAGAGAAAGCTTGGATTGCCACAATTTTCAGCCACTTCTACGAGCATTTTATTTTTTGGTTCAGTTTTCCATTTTTTCCTTTTGGCTGTGAGGTAGGGCTTTCCTATTTTATTGTTTTTGCTCCATTTTTGCTTCTATTTTTGGTAGCCGTTTGTTTGGAGGCTGAGAACTAGTGTTTCCCTCTGTATCTGTATGTTAGTTCTACTCGGTTGGGTGGGTATGAACACTTCCCTATTTTTCGAGATGAGGGTTTGGCATTTTGCACCATTATGCTGGCTGTGTTTGCATACGGTGTCTGATTCCATTTATTTTTGGATTTTTGGAGTTTTGAACCCAAAGGCCAAATGGGTTTTAATTTTAAAATTTTTCAAATTTTTGGGGTTTTTACCTCATTTTGTGTGCTACCCTATTTTCTTAGGTTTTCTTGGCACAATGTGGGTCGTGGACCTGGATGATCTATTTGGATATCAGTCAGACCACTATTGCACCTTTTGTTGCATTGGGATGCATGTCGCACTCGTACTCTTGACTTTGTGTTCAATTGAGTGATTTGTTACCTGTTATGATTTCTTTTGCATCTTTGCTTTTGTTTCATGAACGCTAGGATTCGTGTAGAATCCATAATCTCGGATTGAGGCCGATTGAGTGAGTTCATGATGTTTGGTCTTGTTACATCATTTGGATTCATGTAGAATCCATACTCTCAGATTTAGGCCTATTGAGTGATTTCATGATGTATGATTTTATTAGCTTTGGGATTTGTGTAGAATCTGTCCTTCCCGTGTTGCTTTTAGTTGGGTGTTTTCTTTGCATTATGTTCTCATTCCTATCCTTGTATTGTGATCTTCGTGATGGTGGTGTGCCACACAAATGTACGTGCACGTACATTTGATTGGTGACTTGTGATGCCTGATCTTCTATGGATTTGTCGAAAGTTATGATCATTAAGGTTGGGATGGGAGTATGCATGCCCAGGGGCACTTGTCATAGGATGAGCATGGGTAGGGTAGGGTAGCATATGGAGGGTGCTTCTACCTGATAGCCTGGTGATCATTGTGCCTAGAGGGTTGGCAAAGGAAGCTTTAATTAAGTGAAAATTAAATAAATGTGTGAATGATAATAAAACTTAAGATAATAAAAAGGTTTGGGGTGCTAGAGCCTTTCCGTTGAGGGATGTTGAATCTGCACAAGTCCTAGCTTGGGCTTTTTGATGCCAAGTGACTCTCCATGATGTTAGTCCCTACTTAGTAGCTTTTTGAGTGTTTGACTAGGACCTGTACTCCTTGCATTGTCTTAAGTTCTTGGTTGCAACCATCATATTGTCTAGCATGAGTGTTAGCCTTGGATGTTATTTTGTGTGTTTATGGTTGGATCATTATCTCCATCGGTATGGTGGGAGTGGACCTATGGGTGCCACATGACTAGGAGGCATAGCTACCTTCACCACTGCTAGGGAGTGGTGTACAGAGATGATCTTTGTCCTAGTGTGACCATTGCTGGATGTTTTCACTTGATACTTCGAGTTCCGAAGTATGCTTTCTTGTGATTTATGCTTTTATTGGATTGCTTAGATATCTAATGTTTAGATGATGTTAGTTTATTTGATGCATTTCCATATTATTATCTTTAGATGATGTGAAATTGTTGTAGTAGCATATCTATTTCTTATTGATGTTTAGCATGTGATAGGTGATGTTATCTACTGTAGGATTATCTTATGATTTTCTACTAGCATGTTAGATTTTCTGATGCTTATATTGTTGCATGTTTTTAATAGTGCCATCCCTATTACGATAGTATCGATGATCTAGTTGGTGGCTTGGGATGTTACGCGCGGGGGATGGCTAGAACCCACAATGGTCTTATGATGCTATTGATGGATGGGATGAACCACATACTTAGTTTGGTTATTTTTTTCTTGAGATGTATTTCTATTCATTATGATGTTTCTTTTGTTCACTGTGATGTTTATTTCAATATGTTCCTTACTTTTATGGTTTAGATGGATAGATGTTCCTCTTTCCTTTCTGTTGTTGCTCTCGAGTGTTCATTCCTCGATGCACGTGGATTCGGTACTCCCCGGTATAAGTTGAAATTTATTTAATTTCTTATACTTAAAATATATTTTAATATATGCGATGAATCTTTTGAGATAGGTTTCAGACCTCTCGGAGATAAGTTATGGATTTTAGGAAATTTCAGGGCTTCAGAAATCCAGACTTAGCCAGTTTTCAAGGCTTCAAGATTTTAGGCTTAGCCAAATTTCAAGTTTCTGCATTTTACCCCAGCTTGGTGTTTTGTTGATGAGTGGTTGTTTCTTGTGCCCTCATCATGTGTATCATCATTGTTAGCTTTTTTTGTGTGTGTTAGTTTGGTAGTGGCATTTGGAGATTCATTGGTTCTCGAGATTGTGGTGAAGTCTTCTGTTGCGATCGTTGTGATCCATGTATGATGTTGTCATGTGCATTAATACTTGAAAAAAAATTTCTTGGCTTGTATTTCATCCTTGTTTTCAAGGATCTCTAGGTGGGGCATTACATTTGGTATCAGAGCCCATGTTCAAACATTGGGATCTCTGTGTTTATGTTGCCCATGTAGTTGTTGTTGCATTGGTTGAGTGTGAGTGTCTTGGTGAGAACTCATGATCTTTGTTGCTTTGGTATCTACTCGTGATGGATTTTCTTGTCCAGTAGATGTGACTAGAGTAGTGTGTGGAGAAGGAAGTGAATCTTCCTAGCTTTGTAGGTGGGTTTGATTGTTTGGTTGGTTGCTTGTGTGACCCTTTTTGGATGGAACCACTGATTGGTGTCCATGTGTTGGCTTTGAGTGCTACTTTTTGTTTTTCCTTGTAGAGTAAGGAGCATTGTTTCCCTATTTTCTCTTTATTGTAAGTAAATAGATGAATCTTGTTGTGATTCTTTATTTTGTTGATTACAATAATAAAATGGTTCCTTTCATTGAAAATGAGTGTTTATTGTGAATCATTGCAAAGAGTAGGTTTGCATTATATCCTTGGGTTAATGACTTAAGTCCCCAATCTGATTACTTCTTAAGCTTATGGAAATTTGTATTAGATAGATGAATATCTAAATGTTGCATTGCATGGAAATTATTGTTGTCTACATATGCATGAGGTTACTGATGGTATACTACTTGATGTGTGTGAGTGTGTTCTCTAACATTGCTAGGAGGATGTATTCCTTAGCATTGTGTGGTGATTTATCCCTCTTGTGTGACTGTACTCAGTCATCACCTATAATGTGATTTGTTTGATGCCTTATTTTATTTGGCAGGAGGTACTTTCCTCATGTTGTTTGGCTAGCATTAGTTTTTAGTTTCTTCCTCTCTTGGAGTAGTCATCAAATTTTAGCTATCACTCTCTTTGTGATAGTTGTCACATTTGACTTATTGTTGAAATGGGCTCTTTTTGGTACTTATTGCTAGAATTGATAATTCCCCCATTTGGGCTTTTTAATTATGTTTCATGATGACTATTCTGGATGTGTTTTATTGCTGCCTAGTTGTGTGTTGTGACTCTATCATGTTCATCTCGAACCTCTGGTAGTACGTTCAAGGGATAATATCATGGAGAACATGCTAGTGTGTCTTTGTTAGATTTAAAGTTGTTATTGTTTTTGAATGGTTTAAAAGATGAGTAAACATAGTTTATTTAAGAAATTGAAAGATATGTACTTGATTTAAGGAACGTGACTCTTGAACCCTTGCTTGAAAAAAAAACCTTTCATTTTCATTGTGCATTAGTGCTTATATTATGTTTAATGAATGAAATTATGAAAGAGGAGTAATGATGGTTTCAATGAGTGAATTACCTTTCTTTCCATGTCATATGTTGTTTGGGCATGTGTGTTCTTGAGTGGTTTTGGACGTTTTGTCCATCACTTGTCTTGGTGGCCAAGACTGTTGTTTTTGCCTTTGTGGTTTTGTTTTGAGTGGTGAGTCAATCATAGGTCTTAGGTCTCTTTTAGTTTCTTCATGTTGTAGCCCTTTTCGATATCTTTTTGATGCTTTTTAAATGGATTCAATTTGAGTCTGGATGTGAAGCTATGGCTTTTGGAGTTGTTGATTGTTGTTCCAAGTACCTCTTCGAGTAGAGGCCAATTCAATCATGACATATCATATTTATGGCCATTGGAGAAGTTTAACTCTTCATTATATTCATATGGAAGAGTTATCTTGTCTTCATAATCTACTAGGTACTTGTTGGGGTTTGTTCTTGGGTTTTTGTGTTTCCTATTGCACTGAACCACCCTTTTGAGGTGTAGTGTGGGTTGTGAGCATTCCTTGCTCAAGGATGATGTTGCCTTGTCATTTGAGAGTGACTCAATTCTTTGATGAGTCTAGATTCTCCTTTTTGGATGTTGTCTTTGGCGCATCTCTATACTCTTTCTCTCTTGAGAGAGTAGGCTAATGTGGTTATGCCACTAGCTCAGTTAGTGTTTTTTGTTGAGTATGTTGATGGTTAGTGGATTTATGACGTTCCCTAATGCATCTTGGGCTGATTTTGTGCAAAGGTTGAGAGAAACTCCCTCTCAGTCCTAATACTCTGTAGTATCCTTCTCCCTAAGCTTATATCTTCATGTGGATTATCTCAGTCAAGTTTTCTCATTAACCATTGACTTGAGGCTAGATATTGAGTTTAGCAGTAGTTTGGGTGTAGTTTTCCTAGCATGGTGCTAGAGGGACATGGTATCATTGGACACATGTTACCATCTCGTGAGTTGGTATGCAGACATTTGATGATTGTGTCCACTGAAAAAAGTCTTTGAACCTTGTGAGAAGGTGATATCTTGTCTGGTTGGATTGTGTTATCCTAGTTTCTAATGGTAGTTGAGCTTTTGTGTCGTGTTGAGGCATCATGCTCCTACACTTGGTGGTTAGTAGTCCTTTGGAGTGTGTCCTTTTTTTGGTAAACTTTCATCCTCTTTGTTCTAAGGGTGAGTTTACGTGGATTCCAGAATGATCATGTGTGACATGATAGTATTCTTGGGAATTTGGGATGGTTATTCCCCATGATTCCAACTCTTATTGAAAGTGTGTATTGTTTTGACCTAGTTTTGTGGTCATGTGATTGGTGCATGTCATTGTTGGGCACCTGTTGATGAGGTAGAGAGGGTTGTTCCTTACCTTGTATTGTTGACTTTATGGTTAGATGGGTTTTTCCTAGCACATAGAAGTTTCCTTGTTGGAGGACCTTGTGTCTGTGTGTCACCCATTCTCTTGTGGTTAACCTATTTGGGGGTTAACATGGTGGTTTGAGAATGTGGGAGTGATTTGGTTTGACTTGCAGAGAGTTGTTGAGTCATTCCTTTTGCTTAGTTTTGGATTTTGGTTCTAGTGTGTTTTGGTTTCTATTCTTGGATTGCAAGCTTCCAAGAGTAAGCCTAGTCTTTGGGGGGGATGATTTAGTGCCTCTCCCATTTGACTTCTGTAAGTCATCCTGATGGATGCAACCTTGTTGATCTTTTATTGTGATGGGATCTTGATTTTGACCCTGAGTGGTCTAAATTGTCGAGATGTTCAGATTTATGTTTCTGTATTAGTTGCTTTGATTATGCTTTTATCTAATCTTTGAGATTATGATGTAATTTTTGGTTCACTAAAGTCTGTGCCAGTGGTTACCAAGATCAATGTGGTATCATGAGGTTGTTCTGTGATTACCTTGAGATGTGTGCAAAGATTGCACTATTTACCTTTTACCATGCTACACTGGACTAGGTTCCTGTAGCAGTGGTTAGTCATGTTTGTGACTGTGGTTGCTTATGTGTTTTAAGTGCCCTTTTAATGTGTTGTAATCAATCATTATTAAATGCATAAGTAATTAAATGGGTTTCTCTTGTTGGATTCTTTCGTTATGTGTTCTGGATGTTTACCTTGTTATATTTTTGATTAGAGAGATATTTTTTACTTATGTTATGTTCGTATTTGAGAGGACCTGAGGGTCATATGTTCTCTTTAATTTCAGTATCATAGATTTTAGACTACTATGTTTTTTAGTTAATCATATTGCATGATGATGCCATTTTGAGATGATAGTGTGTTTTATGATGATATCTGGTTATCTGGTATTTGGACATACCTCTGATTTTGTTATGTGATGGAATTAATGCTATGGCTATTTACTTCATTCCTGCATTGTTATGTTTTATGCGAATGTGAGTGATTAAATAAATTTATTTAATATAATTAAATAAATGGTTAAATTAGGTGATTTAACGCATTATTGCTTTGGCTATGTTATTATATGCAATTGCACCTGATCATGTTGTTTAGTGTGCAAGATTTATATCCCTGGCAGTGCCACATGGAGTTAGTGATTCAACCATTCATATTTTACCAATGTCGTCCTTATATGGTTGATGTATCCTTTATTAAATGTTTAAATTAAACCTTTCGATGATTATTAAATCCGAAATCATTTTCATTATGTGATTACACCAGTAAGCGTGTCTGTGCATTTAGAGGTTCGCATTGTCATGAAAGTTATTAAGGAGATTTATGTGTTTTTAGTTTTTAGAATTTTTAATTGATTTATTTTAATTTCTGGCAGCTTTTCCATAGATGAATTCCTATTTATAGGAATAGCCTATTTTCTTTTGGGTCGATTCGGGGTTTAACTAGGTTGGCAAGTTAATTGTCCTAATTGATTATTCACTTGAAAAGTGAATAAATATCCAAAGAGGAATTTAATTCCTCACTTCTCACTTTCAAATTGGAAATTTGGAGAGTAAAACCAAAAATCCTCTTCATGAGGATTTACAATTTTGTTTTTTGTGGGGAGCTACGGGCATGGGATCGTCGCGAGGTTGAGCTCGTTGGATCCAGCTCAGGGAAACTTTGGATTGCCGCAATTTTCAGCCACTTCTATAGGCATTTTATTTTTTGGTTCAGTTTTTCGTTTTGCACTTTTGGATGTGAGGTAGTGCTTTCCTGTTTTATTATTTCAGCTCCATTCTGCTTCTTTTTTGGGTAGCCATTTGTTTGGAGGCTAAGAACTAGTGTTCCCCTCCGTTTCTATATGTTAGTTCTACTTGGTTGGGCGAGTATGAACATTTCTCTATTTTTTGGGATGAGGGTTTGGCATTTTACACCATTATGCTAGCCATTTTTTCATACGATGTTCGATTCTATTTATTTTTGGATTTTTGGGGTTTTTGAACCCAAAGGCCAAATGGGTTTTAATTTTAAAGTTTTTCAAATTTTTGGGGTTTTTACCTCATTTTTTGTGCCACCATATTTTCTCGAGTTTTCTTGGCACAATGTGGGTCATAGACCTGGATGATCCATTTGGATATCAGTCAGACCACTATTGCACCTTTTGTTGCATTGGGATGCATGTCGCACCTGTTCTCTCGACTTTGTGTTTGGTTGAGTGATTTGTTATCTGTTATGGTTTCTTTTGGATCTTTGCTTTTGTTTCGTGAATGCTAAGATTCATGTAGAATCCATACTCTCAGATTGAGGCCAGTTGAGTGAGTTCATGATGTTTGGTCTTGTTACATCATTGGAATTCATGTAGAATCCATACTCTCAGATTGAGGCTGATTGAGTGATTTCATGATGTATGATTTTATTAGCTTTGGGATTCGTCTAGAATCCGTCCTTCCCATGTTGCTTTTAGTTGGGTGTTTTCTTTGCATTGTGTTCTCATTCCTATCCTTGTATTGTGATCTTCGTGATGGTGGTGTGCCACACACGAGTATGTACACGTACATTTGATTGGTGACTTGCGAGGCCCGATCTTCTATGGATTTGTCGAAAGTTATGATCATTAGGGTTGGGATGGGAGTATGCATGCCCAGGGGCACTTGTCATAGGATGAGCATGGGTAGGGTAGGGTAGCATATGGAGGGTGCTTCTACCTGATAGCCTGGTGATCATTGTGCCTAGAGGGTTGGCAAAGGAAGCTTTAATTAAGTGAAAATTAAATAAATGTGTGAATGATAATAAAACTTAAGATAATAAAAAGGTTTGGGGTCCTAGAGCCTTTCTGTTGAGAGATGTTGAATCTGCACAAGTCCTAGCTTGGGCTTTTTGATTCCAAGTGACTCTCCATGATGTTAGTCCCTACTTAGTAGCCTTTTGAGTGTCTGACTAGGACCTGTACTCCTTGCATTGTCTTAGGTTCTTTGTTGCAGCCATCATACTGTCTGGCGTGAGTGTTAGCCTTGGATGTTATTTTTTGTGTTTTTGGTTGGATCATTATCTCCATCAGCATGGTGGGTGTGGACCTATGAGTGCCACATGGTTGGGAGGCGTAGCTACCTTCACCACTGCTAGGGATCGGTGTACAGAGATGATCTTTGTCCTAGTGCGACCATTGCTAGATGTTTTCACTTGATATTTCAGGTTACGAAGTATGCTTTCTTGTGATTTATACTTTTATTAGATTGCTTGGATATCATGTTTAGATGATGTTAGTTTATTTGACACATTTCGATATTATGCTGTTTAGCATATGATTAAATTATGTGAAATTGTTGTAGTAGCATTTCTATTGCTTATTGATGTTATCTATTGTAGGATTATCTTATGCTTTTCTACTAGCAAGTTAGATTTCTTGATACTTATATTGTTGCATGTTTTTAGTAGTGACATCCCTATTATGACATTACTGACGATCTGGTTGGTGGCTTGGGATGTTACACGTGGGGGATGGCTAGGACCCACGATAGTCTTATGATGCTATTGATGGATGGGAGGAACCACGTACTGAGTTTGGTTGTTTTGTTCTTGTGGTGTATTTCTATTCATTACGATGTTGCTTTTGTTCACTACAATGTTTATTTCAGTATGTTCCTTACTGTTATGGTTTAGATGAATAGATGTGCCTCTTTCCTTTCTATTGCTGCTCTCAAGTGTTCATTCCTCGATGCGCGTGGATCTGGTACTCCCTGGTGTGGAGGTTCTTTGGTCGGTTCTTCACGTTTTTGAGTTCTAGAAGTGTCTTTGTTTTCTTTTGAGATAAGTTTTAGACCTCTCAGAGATAAGTTATGGATTCTAGAAAATTTTAGGCCTTCAGAAATCCAGACTTAGCCAATTTTTAGGGCTTCAAGATTTCAGGCTTAGCCAAATTTCAGGTTTCTGCATTTTATGACAGCTTGGTGTTTTGATGATGAGTGGTTTTTTCTTGTGCCCTCATCATGTGCATCGTCGTTTTTGGCTTTGTTTGTGTGTGTTAGTTTGGTAGTGGCATTTGGAGATTCATTGGTTGTCGAGATTGTGGTGAAGTCTTCTGATGTGATCGTTGTAATCCATGTTTGATGTTGTGATGTGCATTCATACTTGAAAAACAAAATCTTGGCTTGTATTTCATCCTTGTTTCCAAGGACCTCTAGGTGGGGCGTTACATGCATGCATGTATCTATGTATGTATACATGCATGTATGCATATGTATGGATGCATGCATGCATAGATACATGTATATATCTATGTATACATGCATGCATAGATGTATCTATGTATGTATGCAATCTATACATATATATATATATATATATATATATATATATATATATATATATATATATATATATATATATATATCTATGTATGTATGTATGAATGTATGTATGCATGCATATATATGTATGGATGCATGCATGCATACATACATGTATATATCTATGTGTACATGCATGGATAGATATATCTATGTATGTATGCAATGTGTACATAGATATATGTATGTATGAATGCATACATGCATGCATGTATACATAGATATATGTATGCATGCATGCATACATACATGTATATATCTATGTATACATGCATGCAAAGATATATCTATGTATGTATGCAATGTATACATAGATATATGTATGTATAGATACATACATAGATATATGTATGGATGAATATGTATGCATGCATGCATCCATGCACGTATAGATGCAGGCATGTATGTATGGATAGATTTTATGATGTGATGCTAACATCATCAAAATACACACTTTTATCTAAACTTCAAACTGTTATAACTTTCACATTTGATCTTCTTTTTTGATGAAATGAACGTCATTGGAAAGCTCTCATCAGGCTCTTCATTTTGAAATCTATTGTTGACCACTTTTGAGATAGCTTGATTTCACCCTTTATCTAACCCTCTACTCTGCATGTTGACATAAACTTTGATCGAGCACAACTTTTGCATACGAGCTCCTTTTTCACCAGTTCAAGTTGCATCGGGTTCTATTCTCTGAGCTCTTTGTAGTGATACTAAATTTGAGAGATTATCAGGCTATTGAATTTTATGCCTTTTGGATCCACCTGGATCATTCCTCCCCACTGAGAAGCTTTTGGACCTCCAAAACTCTATTTTTATGTACATTTTGAACAAGGACAATGTTGCCCCACTTGTCAAGTATCATTTGTATGTCCTATTGAAATTTTGAACATATGACCCACCATAAACATAAAGACATATGAGATAGCATTGTTGATATAATTAACCATAAATCCACTAGTTTCCACTATTACATCCATCACCCACATAGCATCAACTAGTAGGAGTAGAAGTAACAAAATTGAAATAACTAATGAAATGGAAAGAGTATCAACATTTTCAACCTCTCATATAGAAACATTGTTAGAAAATGAGCCTTTCAAATCCTCTTTTACCATTACTGGCTGAAGACTTGATTATGCTTGCACCTGATCCTCACTAGCTGCTACAACATGAGAGTCAGTTTACTACTTGCATTTACAATCATTTTCAAATGTCATGTATTTGCAATTGATCTTCCATTCTTCATGTGATGAGCTCTTATAATGTATTCAATCCCATTTTTAAAGAAATGATACTTGTTATGTTTCCTATAGAAGATAGCTTTCCTATCATATAAGTATGGGCTACCCAACACAATCCCACAGATATCAACTGGAACCACATCAAATTCAACCTCATCTATGAACTTAGATGTTATTGCAAATCTTAACTTACATTGCTTAGTAACTCACAATCTATTATCATTGCACACGCAACCTAATGGATAAGGTCTTCTATGTGACTTAGTTTCCAATCCCAATTATTTAACAATTTCTTCTAAAATTAGATTAACTTGGGACCCACTATCTATCAATGTGTCAATTTTAGTGTTCTTTGAAATCACCCTTATATGAAGAAGTTCACACCTTTTCCTATCTTCAAGAACAACATGACTTTTTGAAGTGGAACTATATGAAACATCAGTGGTAGAATCAACAAAAATTTTACCTTTCAAACCCATAGCTGATATTGTTAGTTCATCACTAGAATCTGATCCAAGATCCTAAACAACAATCGTAGAATTTTGCTTACCATTATGATCCTTAAACCACTTTGGTTTCAATTCCAGATGCAATTTCCAACACTTCTCTTCTACATGTCCTTTCTTCTGAAAATGCGAACATGTAGGTTTTTCACCTTCCTCTTACTTCACTATGGTACCTTCTTTCCTTTCTTGATGCTGTTAGGGGGAGAAAATTCCTTCTTTGAACTAAAACTTACATTTCATCCACCTGCTTCAATATGAGTCGCTTGAACACATAGTTCATCAAAGTTAGAAGGACTAAAAATCAATATTGTATGCTTCAAATATGAATGCATTCCACCTATATACTTTAATAAAGTATCTTAGGTATAAAGAGGAATTCCAAGAGTTAATGCCTTCTTCCTAAACACCTGTATATACTCTTGCACAGACTACCCTTTAGCTTGCTTAAGATTTTTCCAATTCATAATGGCTTGTTTCATATAACCCAATTGATAAAACTATTTCTTCAAAGCATAAGTAAATTCATACCAAGATGAAGTGATTTTACCATGTGTAGCAAGATCATCCTGGATTTTACTCTCCCACCAAACTAATGCAGTACCTCCTATTCTGAGAGTAGCTAGCTGGATTTTGGAAGAATCATCCAAAATATTTTGAACCTTGCAATACACTTCAATCTACTTAAGCCAATTATCCAATTTTTCAACATCCAATTCACCATTATGTATAGGCAAATCAAACTTTACATCAAGCTTTAACAAGGATTTCTTCACAGAATGTTTCTTTTTAGAAGAATTAGATAAAGAAGAAGAAGATGATGAAGAAGATGAAGAGGATCGAGATGAAGGTTTAGGAGGGTCACTACCATTTCCTATTCCTTTTCCTTTTCCATATTTTGATGAGGATTTAACTTCTTCTTTCTTCTTAGCCTTATCTTCCTTTCTTAATTTTTGTTCATGTCTCTCTTGGAGAAGAATGTTGACCAAAGCCTTTAATTCCATAAAAGATCTTTGGAATGCTTCTACATCAAACTTGAGAACATGTTGTTCAGATTCCATCTTTGATTGAGGAAAAATCCTTCTTTTTCAAATTTTTGGATTGAACTCTTCAAGTTCACCTTCTCCTTGCTTCAACTTCAACCTGGTTAACATTCACCACCTACAATTTCTCGGAAAGAATAGGCTCTGATACCAAACTTGATCTATAAACTAGGATTTAAAATTTTTAACTTAATCCAAATTACATATTTAATTCCCAATCTAGGCAGTAATTGCGTGGTTTTGTATCTTAAACTGTTGAAATTACAAGAAGATTTATGCTTTAAACACTCAAAATTAACAATGTGTTTAATAACATAAAATCAAGAACATAACTTTAAAAAGTGAGAGAAATAATAAAGAGATAGAAGAGATGCAAACAATTTTATAACAAAGTTGATCGGGTTAGGACTACATCTCTGGGTCCACTTCTCAATTTAGGGACTGCTTTATTAATGTTGCCAGGCAAAATATGCCTTCTTACAACATCCAAGCTTCAACCTTTATAGTTTCTCTCTCTTTTGCACTTGAAAATAATAACTTCATGCTTACAATAATCTCTCACCTACAAACTCTCTCAAGAATTACAAAACTTTCCCCCAAGAGCAAATTTTCCTTCCAAGCTAATTGTTCATCTCTTCTAAATCCCCCCCTTTTATACATGAAATTTTGCCAAAAATGGGCTAAAACAATTAACCAACATAATCCCCAATTTTGGTTACATAAATTCGAATCTCCCCCTTTACAAATTTATGGTTGTGAGTTTACTCCATGAATAGGGGTTTGTTTTAACAAATAACCTTATTTAAATAAGGTTGGGCAGATTTTTTTATGGATACATAACAACTCTTCCTCTAAAATTACATATGCCATAAATAACCTATTGGTTGACCTTAATTTTAGGAGGGTAATGGTTGGGAGTTCAAATTCCATTATCTCTTTTCTTAAATTCGAATTAAATAACTATTTAAATTTGAATTTGAACATTTTCCCTCTTTTTAAAATTTTATGATGTCATGCTAACATCATCAAAATCCACACTTTTATTTGAACTTCAAACTATTATAACTTTCACATTTGATCTTCATTTTTGATGAAATGAATGTCATTGGAAAGCTCTCATCAGGCTCTTCATTTTGAAATCCATTGTCGACCACTTTGGAGATAGCCTAATTTCACCCTTTATCTAGCCCTCTAGTCTACTTGTTGACCTAAACTTTGACCAAGTGTAACTTTTGCATATGAGCTCCTTTTTTGCCTGTTCAAGTTGTATTGGATTATATTCTCTAAACTCTTTGTAGTAATACTAAATTTGAGAAATTATGAGACTATGCATCTATGTATACATACATGTATCTATGTATATATACATGTATGCATACATATATGTATGTATGCATGCATACATCCTTACATACATGTATCTCTGTATGCATGCATGCATGCATATGGATAGATGGATGCATACATGCATACATCCGTACATGCATCATAAATAGATACATGCATGCATGAATGCATGCATAGACATATCTATGCATGATATGCATGCATAGATGTATGCATATATCCATCCATACATACATGTATTTATGTATACATACATATTGCATACATAGATATATGTATGTATGGATGCATGCATGCATGCATGCATGCATGTATGTATACATACATGCATCTATGTATGTAGAAATGTATGCATGTATGCATACATTTATACATGTATGCATGTATGTATACATGTATGCATGTATGTATACATGTATGCATGTATGTATGTATACATACATGTATCTATGTATGTATACATGTATGCATACATATATGTATGCATGCATAATGCATACATAGATACATATATGTATCTATGTATACATACATATTGCATAAATAGATATATGTATGTATGGATGCATGGATATATGTATGGATGCATGCATGCATGTATCTATGTATGTATACATAGATACATGTATATATGGATTGATGATATGTATGCATACATACATACATATATTCACCTTCTTTTTTCATGGGTTTCAATTTGTGGCGAGCTCCATCTTTTGTCAGAGAGTATGTGTTTGCATGTCCATCATGTACTGCATGTCTATCAAACTACCATGGTCTACCCAATAATAGATGGAAAACATCCATCGAAATAACATCACAGAGAACTTCATCATGTTAACTCCCAATTTTGAATTTTACTAAACATTGTTCACTTACCAGGACCTTATGATCATCTTTCACCCAAGCAATCTGATAGGGCTGGGCATGTCTCTCCCTCTTGAGCTTTAGCTTAGAGACCATCTCCTCTGATAACAAGTTATCTGTGCTACCACCATCAATGATCATGTCACAATGTTTATCCTCACACTTGCATCTGGTATGGAACAAACTCCTCTGTTGTCCTGGTTCAATCTCACCACTTAGTAGAACCCTTTCATTCACTAAGGTCTCTCCTCTTTCTGCATCCTCTGAATGTGATGATTATGCATGCTCAGCCACATGAGCAACCCTAGGTTGGCCCTTAGCTCTCTTATCTGTCCTTCCTTTTTGTTGAGGCCATTCAAAGGCATGATGACCTTCTTCATTACAATGGAAATAGGTACCACAAAAGCCTCCTCTTCCTCTCTGATTTCCAAAGTCTTGATCACAGGAGCGGTTAAAACTCTCGTTCCTCTAGTTTCTACTGGTACCCACATCTTCATTTTTCTTTTGGGTTTCATTTCGGCCTCCAGATGACCTACCACTACCCCTTCCTCCTTGACCACACCCTCTTTGTCTTCCTTCAAACCTTTTATTCAGCTTCTTTTCAACTCGTAGGGAAAACTGGTATGCCTCTTCAACGCTGGTCATTCTTACCAGACTTAATTCCTCCTAGATGCTAGATCACAACCCACTGATATAATGAGAAACCTGCTCCTTATTTTCTTCTACATGCCCTTCTCTAATCAAAAGTTGTTAAAACTCCTCTGTATATTCTTGGACTGATCTTCCTACTTGCTTGAAGCCATGCATCTTCTTGAAAAAATCAAGCTCGTAGTCCATAGGAATGAACTACTTCTTCAATTTGTCCACCATGTGATCCCACCTTGTGATATTCTCCTTTCCTCTTCTATTTCTTTTGAATTGAACCTCTTGCCACAAGATTTTGGCATGGCCTTTCATTTTGGCCTTTGCAAACTTAACCCTATATGGGTCCCTGATATCCTCATACTCAAAGTATTCTTCCAGTTCATTGATCCAATCAATCAACTCATCTAGTTTCTGATTTCCTGAAACTATACCCACTTCAATTGTAAGTCTTTTCCTAAACTTAGTAATGGCCCTAAAAAGCCTTTCCTTTGCCTGATTCAGAACTTCTCTATCAAATTCCCCTTCTGGTCCCATTTCTTCTTCTTCATTGTCATCCTCACTGTCATCACCTGCGGCAACATTGGCTCCTCTATGAAGCTCCTCTTGCAATGCCTGTACCGGCCTTTGGAGGGCTCTAACCTCCTCAAGATTAATAGCTCTGGCCCTTTTTCTATGCTCTCTTTGTGGAGGCATCTTCTAACTCGAACCCACAACCACACAGTCCTGGTGCAAACTACCTCACAATCGGCACTCTGTCTATACACTTAGGAAAACCAGCTCTGATATCACTTGATGGGGACACAACCCAAGCACAGAATGGACATAACAGAAAAGAGAAAATTGTATTAACTAGGAAAATAAGCTAGTACATATAGTATAGAGAAAATAAACTTCAAAACATGCCCTAAGAGCTTACAATAACATAAATCTGGAGATAATTTCTCCTTTCAGTACCTCCTCTCAATCTCCACTCCGAACTGCCTTTTACAATGCCAAAATCTCCTTAAATATACCCCAGAGGGTTAAGGACTAGGAATAAATTCTAGAAATTGCTAGTAGGCATCCACCAACCAAATAGAAGGCTCCAGAAGCTACGTTAGAAGTCGACACAAATCTAGAAAAATCCAAAAACGGTAATCAAACTTCTGGGAGGCATAACTTTTGAACCATAGCTCCGATTGATGAACCATTTACATTTTTGAAAAGCTCTTGAAGTGCTCTATAGCCCTATGGACCAGCTTCACTCATCCCCCATTTTTTTGCCCTTTTCAAGGTCATTTAATGCCCCTAACTTGACTTTGAAGTATTCTTAAGAGGTCTCCAAAACTCGAAAAACTGCAATAACTTTCAAACCGTGGGGCCTTTTGACCTAATTCTTTTTATGGAATGCTCTAAATTACAATTACATTCATCTAGAAAATTTACACTTTCTAGTTTCCCCAAAATGATGGCCCAATTAGATGCTCCTATTTTTTTTTAGATTTACACGTATCCCAAAGTGTCAAAATACTCTATCCTAGAACACTGGTAGTGAAACTATGAGAGTTGGAACCTTTATTTGATCCAAATGGGTATCCAAAAATGAAAACACATGAAACACAAACTAAGTCTAAGTACATTTTTTTTTGGGTGACACAAGATTGCCCTTATACCTCTGGATGCTCCTGCATCATGTATCTATGGATGTATGCATGTATATATAGATGCATACATGTATCTATGCATCTATGCATGTATGCTATGTATGTATATATGCTTGGATGCATACATACATACATACATATACGTATGTATGATGCATGCATGTGTGTGTGTCAATACATACATACATACATGCATACATGTATGTATGTATGTATACATATATACACATCCATACATACATGTATCCATACATACATATACATATGTATGATGCATGCATGCATACATGTGTGTATCAATACATACATACATACATACATACATACATGTATGTATGTGTATGTATGTATGCATGCATGTACGTATACATGCATGCATACATACATACATATACGTATGTATGATGCATGCATACATACATACATGTATGTATGTATGTGTATGTATGTATGCATTCATGTATGGATGCATGCATGCATGCATACATACATCTACATATACATATACATATGCATGCATACATACATATACATATGCATATTCATATACATATATCTATGCATATGCATGCATGTATGGATGCATGCATGCATAGATACATATATGTATATATGATGCATGCATACATACATACATATACATATACACATACATACATATACATATGCATGCATACATATACATATGCGTATATACATATATATGTATGCATGCATGTATACATACATGGATACATGGATGTATGGATGCATCCATCCATACAGGCATGCATGGATGCATACATACATCCATGCATCTGTCTATACATGCATAAATACATAAATACAAGTATGTATGGATGGATGCATTCATACATGTATACATACATATTGCATACATAGATATATACATATATCTATGTATACAATGCATACATACATAGATATATCTATGCATGCATGCATGTATACATAGATATATATATATGTATGTATGCACGCATGCATATCTATGAATGTATGCAATATATATACATAGATATATTTATGTATAGATCTTGTATGTATGCATGTATGCATGCATACATGCATGCATGCATCTATGCATCCATGGATGCATACATCCATGCATACATCTATGTATACATGCATACATACATGTATACATGTATGTATGGATGTATATATATGCATGCATACATATATGTGTATGGATGCATACATACATGCATGCATCTATGCTTTCATGGATGCATACATCCATACATGTATGTATGTATATAGATGCATACATATATATGTGTGCATGCATGCATCCATATAGACATATATCTATGTATATATGCAAGCATACATATATATATCTATGTATACATGAAAGCATGCATAGATATATCTATGTATGTATGCAATGTATACATAGATATATGTATGTATGGATGCATGACTGCATATATGTATTTATGTATACATGTATGCATGCATCCATTCATACATACATGTATCTATCCATGCATGCATGTATGTATGCATGGATGCATGCATACATACATACATGTATACATGTATATATCTTGTATGTATGCATATGCATGTATGCTTGCATCTATCCATGCATGCATCTATGCATACATGCATACATACATAGATGCATGCATGTATGTATGACTCGATGCATATGCATGCATCCATACATACATGTATCTATCCAAGCATGCATACATACATACATGTATAGATGTATATATCTTGTATGTATGCATATGTATGTATGACTCCATGCATATGCATGCATACATACATACATGTATACATGTATATATCTTGTATGTATGCATATGCATGTATGCATGCATCTATCCATGCATGCATGCATCCATACATAGATGCATGCATGGATGGATGCATCCATGCATATGCATGCATGTATTTGCATACATCCATGCATCTATCCATGCATGCATAGATGCATGGACATGCATGTGTCTACATCCATGCATACATGCATATATACATAGATGAATGTAAGTATTTAAGCATCCATGCATATGCATGCATGGATGCATAATGTATGCATCCATGCATGTATCTATGTCATACATAGATGCATGCATGTATTTATGCATGCATCTATGCATGCTTGGATGCATCCATCCATGCATGCATGTATCTATGTCATAAATAGATACATGTATGTATGGATGCAGACATACGTGCATGCATCTATGTATGTATGCATGCATGCATATGCATACATACAAGATATATACATGTATAGATGTATGTATGTATGTATACATCCATGCATACATGCATGCATGTATGCATGCATTAATAGATATATGTATGTATGTATGGATGCATGCACACATGCATGCATGTATCCATAGATATGTATGTATGTATGTATATATGTATATCTATGCATATCCAATGTATATATATATATGTATGTATGTATGTATGTATGTATGTATGCATATCTATGTATGCATACAATGTATACATAGATATATCTATTTATGTATGCAATGTAAACATAGATATATATCTGTATGGATGCAAGAATACACACACACACACACACACACACACACACACACACACAGATATATATGTGTGTGTGTGTGTGTGTGTGTGTGTGTGTGTGTGTGTGTATGCATCTATATACATATATATGTGTATGGATATATGCATGCATGCATGCATCCATACATATATATGTATGCATGCATATATACATACATACATACATGTATAAATGCATGTATGCATGTATACATAGATGCATGGATGGATGTATTCATCCATGCATGCATAGATGCATGCATGTATGTATGAATGCATCCATGCAAATGCATACATACAAGATATATACATGTATACATGTATGTATGTATGTATGTATGGATGTATGCATCCATACATACATATATCTATGTATATGCATGCATACATACATAGCTATGCATGCATGCATACATATATATATCTATGTATACATGCATGCACGCATAGATATATCTATGTATGCAATATGTATGTATACATGCATGTGTGTGTGTCAATACATACATACATACATGCATACATAGATGTATGTATCTATACATACATACACATCCATACATACATGTATGTATGTATGCATGCATGTATGGATGCATGCATGCATACATACATATATATCTACATATGCACGCATACATACATATACATATACATACATATACGTGTACATATAAATATATACATATCCATGCATACATACATACATACATACATGTATGTATGTATGTATGTATGTATGCATATGCATGCATACATATACATATAAGCATATACATATATATGTATGCATGCACATATACATACATAGATGCATGTATGAACGGATGCATCCATCCATACATGCATGCATCTATGGATGTATGCAAGCATGCATGCATACATGTATACATACATTTATACATGTATGTATACATAGATGCATGCATGAATGCGTGCATATGCAATATTTATGTATACATAGATACATGTATGTATGGATGGATGCATTCATACATGTATACATACATATTGCATACATCGATATATACATATATCTATGTATGTATGGATGTCTATGTATGTATGCAATGTATACATAGATATATGTATGTATACATATATATACGTATGTATACATATATATATGTATGTATGGATTCATGCATGCATGCATCCATACATACATATATATATGTATACATACGTATATATATGTATACATACATATATCTATGTATACATTGCATACATACATAGATATATCTATGTATACATGCATGCATGCATAGATATATCTATGTATGTATGCAATCTATATATAGATATATGCATGCATGCATATATACATATATATCTATGTATACATGCATGCATGCATAGTTATATCTATGTATGTATGCAATGTATACATAGATATATGTATGTATGGATGCATGCATGCATATATCTATGTATCTATGTATACATACATACATGTATCTATGTATACATAAATGTATGCATGTGTCCATCCATACATACATGTATATATCTTGTATACATGCATGCATACATGTATCTATGTATGTATGCATAGATGCATGCATCCATGCATACATACATGTATCTATCCTTGCATGCATACATGCATGCATGTATGTATGCATGGATGCATACATACATACATACATGTATATATCTTGTATGGATGAATATGCATGTATGCATGCATCTGCATCCATGCAATCATGCATGCATGGATAGATGCATACATACAAGATATAGACATGTATACATGTATATATTCATCCCTGTATGTGCATGCATGCATCCATGCATACATGCATGCATATGCATGGATGCATCTATCCATGCATGCATGCATGTATGCATCTATCCATACATGCATGCATGTATGCATCCATAGATATATGTATGTATGTATAGATGCATGTATGCATGCATACATAGATGCATGCATGTATAGACATGCACATAGATGGATGCATACATACATATATACATGTATACATGTATCTATTTTGTATGTATACATGCATCTATCCATGCATGCATGGATGCATGGATGCATATATGTGCATACATCCATGCATGCATACATACATACATGTATACATGTATATATCCTGTATGTATGCATATGCATGTATGCATGCATACATACATCATACATACATCCATGCATCTATCCATACATACATAGATGTATGCATGTATGCATGCATGGTTGCATGCATGCATCTACATCCATGCATACTTGCATTCGGGTATATATACATCCATGCATATCCATGCATGCATGGATGCATACATCCATGCATGTATCTATGTCATACATAGATACATGTATGTATGGATTCATGCATGTGTGCATAGATGCATGCATACATGCATATGCATACATACAAGATATATACATGTATACATGTATGTATGTATGTATGCATGCATGCATGTATGCATGCATGGATAGATACATGTATGTATGGATGGATGCATGCATACATGTATACATACATAGATACATGTATGTATGGATGGATAAATGTATGTATAGATGCATGCATGCTTGCATCCATACATATATGCAGTCGTTCATCCATACATACATATATCTATGTATACATTGTATACATACATAGATATATCGATGCATGTATACATAGATATATGTATGCATGGATGGATGCATGCATGCATGCATCCATACATACATATATCTATGTATACATTGCATACATACATAGATATATCTATGCATGCTTGCATCCATGCATGCATCTATGCATGCATGGATAGATGCATGCATACATATAAGATATATAGATGTATAGTTTTATGTATGTATGTATGCATGTATGCATACATACTTGCATCCATACATACATATATCTATGTATACATTGCATACATACATAGATATATCTATGCACGCATGCATATATATATATATATATATATATATATATATATTGTAGTGCCTCTCCCATTTAACTTCTATAAGTCATCTTGATGGATGCAACCTTGTTGATCTTTTGTTGTGATGGATCATGATTGTGACACTGAGTGGTCTACACCGTCGAGGTGTTTGAATTTATGTTTCTGTTTTAGTTGCTTTGTTTATGCTTCTGCTGATCTATGAGATTATGATGTGATTGAAGGTTCACTAAGGTTTGTGCCAGTGGTTACCAGGATCGATGTGATATCATGAGGTTGTTTCGTGATTATCTTGAGATGTGTGCAGAGATTGGACTGTGTTCTTTTTACCACACTACATTGGACTAGGTTCCTGTAGTAGTGGTTAGTCATGTTTATGACTATGTTTTCTTTTATGTTTTAAGTGTCCTTTTGTTGATTCTATAAGAAATCATTATTAAATGCTTAAGTAATTAAAATGGGTTGTTCTTGTTGGATTATTTGGTTATGTGTTGCGGACATTTACCTTCTTATATTTCTTATTAGAGAGATATTTGTTACTCATGAGATGCTTTGCATTTGAGACGACCCGAGGATCAGATGTTATACCTTGATTTCAGTATCATAGATATTAGACTACTATGTTGTTCAGTTAATCATATTGCATGATGATGCCATTTTGAGATGACAGTGTGTTTTATGATGATATCTGGTTATCTAGTATTTGGACATACGTCTGATTATATTATGTGATGGATTTAATGCTATGGTTATTTAATTCATTCCTGCGTTGTTATGCTTTATGCGAACATGAGTGATGTAAATAGATTATTTTAATATAATTAAATAAATTGTTAAATTAGGTGATTTAATGCATTTATTGCTTTGGCTATGTTATTATATGCAATTGCACTTGATCGTGTTGTTTAGTGTGCAAGATTTATATCCCTGGCATTGGAAAATGGAGTTAGTGATTCAACCTTTCATATTTTACCAATATCACTCTTATATGGTCGACGTATCCTTTATTAAATGTTTAATTTGAACCTATTTGTGATTATTAAATCTGAACTCATTTGCATTATGTGATTAGAATAGTGAGCGTGTTTGTGCATTTTGAGTTTCACATTGTCACGAAAGTAATTAAGGTGATTTCTAGCAACTTTGCTATAGATGAATCCTTATTTATAGGAATAGCTTTTTTTCATTTGGGTCGATTCGGAGTTTAACAAGGTTGGCTAGTTATTTGCCCTAATCAATTATTCACTCGAAAAGTGAATAAATATCCAAAGAGGAATTTAATTCCTCACTTCTCACTTTTGAATTAGAGAGTTGGAGAGTAAAACCCAAAATCCTCTTCATGAGGATTTACTATTTTGTTCATTGTGGGAGCTATGGGCATGGGATCATCATGAGGTTGGGCTCATTAGATCCAGCTCAAAAAAACTTTGGATTGCCACAATTTTCAGCTACTTCTGTGGGCTATTTATTTTATGGTTCAGATTCCCATTTTGCCATTTTGGCTGTGAGGTAGGGCTTTCCCATTTTATTGTTTCTCCTCTATTTTTGCTTCTGTTTTTGGTAGCCATTTGTGTGGAGACTCAGAACTAGTGTTCCCCTCCATTTCTTTATGTTAGTTCTACCTGGTCGGGCAGGTATGAACATTTCCCTATTTTTTGGGATGAGGGTTTTGGATTTTATGCCGTTATGCTGGCTATTTTTTCATATGGTGTCTGATTCCATTTATTTTTTGAATTTTGGGATTTTTGTGCCCAAAGGCCAAATGGGTTTTAATTTTGCAATTTTTTCAAAATTTGAGGTTTTTACCTCGTTTTGCATGCCGCCCTATTTTCTCCAATTTTCTTGGCACAATGTGGGTTATGGACCTTGATGATCCATTTGGATATCAGTCAGACCACTTTTGCACTTTTATGTTTCCTTGGGATGTGTGTTGCATCCATACTTCTGACATTGTGTTCGGTTGAGTGATTTTATACCTGTGATGGTTTCTTTTGGACCTTTTCTTTGTTTCCTTAAATAGACCTCAAAGGGTTAAGGACTAGGAATACATTCTAAAAAGTGCTACCAGGCATCCACCAACCAAGTAGAAGTCTCCAGAACCCACATTAGAAGTTGGTCCAAATCTAGAAGAATCCAAAAATGTTAACTGAACTTTCGAGAGGCATAACTTTTGAACTCTAGCTCCGATTGATGAACTGTTTACAAAAATGGGAAAGCTCTTGAAGCGTTCTATAGCCCTATGGACTAGCTTTGCTTTTCCCCCATTTTTTGGCCCTTTTTTAGGTCATTTATTGCCCCTAACCTGACTTTGAAGCATTCTTAGGAGATCTCCAAAAATTAAAAAACTGCGATAACATTAAAACCATGGGGCCTTTTGACCTGATTCTTTTTCTAGAATCCTCAAAATTGCAATTACATTCATTTGGCCAATTTACACCTTCAAGTTAACCAAAATGATGGCTCAATTACATACTCCTATTTTTTTGACATTTACATGTATCCCAAGGTGTTCAAATACTCTATCCTAGAACACTGATAGTGGAACTGTGAGAGTTGGAACCTTTATTTGACCTAAATGGGTATCTAGAAATGAAAACACAGGAAACAAAAACTAAGTCTAAGTACATTTTTTTTGGGTGACACGGGATTACCCTTATACCTTTGGATGCTCCTGCATTAGACACCCAAGGTAGATTGAAAAGTGACCCTGTCACTTTATGAATGGTAGAGGAAATTCCAAATGGGAAACCATAGCTGCTGAAATCTAAGTTGAGTCCTCTATCGGCCGTCCTTTCCACTTGGCCAAATACTCTTCATACTACCTATTTTTGGTACTCCTACCCACACGATGATCTAGAATGTCTTCAATCTCCTCCTTAGAAGCAGGAATTGGACATGGCTCTAACATTAGTTCCTCATCTGCACCATCATCATGATACTTTGTTAAGTCTAAAATATTGAAAATAGGAGAAATGTGAATACCATCTGGCAACTCCACCTCATATGCATTTCTTGAGTCATGTTTCTTCAAAATTTTGCATGGACCAAATTTCTTCATTTTTAGCTTGTTGTAAGTGCCAGCTGGAAATCTTTCTTTTCATAAGTGTACTATGACTAGATCCCCTACTTGGAATTCCTTATGTCTTCTCCTTTGATCAGCCCTAGCTTTATACTCTTGATTCATCTTGGTAATGTGTGCTTGAACCTCCTCATGTAGATGCTTGATATGTTCAGCAAATTCTTTAGCTTCAGCACTTGTCCTCTCCCCTTGCTCTATCTTCCTCAATTCTGGTGCAGTTCTTGGACTACTTCCATATACAATTTGGAATGGTGATCTACCAGTACTCCAATTTACAAATTTATTGTAAGAAAACTCAGCTTGTGGTAGAATCAAATCCCACCCCTTGGGCTTATCCCCAACTAAACATCTCAGCAAATTGCCCAGACTTTTGTTTACCACCTCTGTTTGGCTGTCAGTCTATGGGTGATGTGTGGAACTGAATTTTAAGTCTGTTCTCAACTTTTTCCACAATGTTCTCTAGAAATACCCTAAAAATTTAGTATCTCTATCAAAAAATATACTCCTTAGAAGACCATGTAGTCTTACCACCTCTCTGAAAAACAAGTCTGCAATATGGACAACATCATGAGTGTTGTGGCATGGAATGAAATGTGCCATTTTGGAGAACCTATCAACCACCACAAATATTGAGTCATTACCCTTTTGTGTTCTCGGAAATCTAAGAATAAAATCCATATTTATATCCTCCCATGGCTTTGATGGAATAGGCAATGGCTAATATAGTCCAGTATTGTGGCTAAATCCCTTGGCAACTTGACAAACCTTGCAACTTTGTACAAACTTCTTTACATCTTGTGAAATCTGAGGCCAAAAATAATGTTCTCTAAGAATGGAAATGGTCTTATCTCGACTAAAATGTCCTTCCATTCTTCCACTATGTTTCTCTTTAATCAAATTTTCTCTCATGAAACTCCTTGGAATGCACAATTGGCTGCCCTTGAATAACATACCATCATGAATCAGATAGTCTAACCACTTAGTTCTATCTATAGCAACAGGCTCTTTACAAGCTTTCCATGCTTCAACAAAATCAGGATCATCAGGGTACAAATTCTTGAGTTCATAAAACCAAACTATTCCAACCTGCCTTACTGTAAGCAACAACTATCTCCTACTTAGTGCATCTGCAACCCTATTAGATTTTTTGCTTCTATGTTTCAACACAAAATGTATAGCTCTGCAAGAACTCTACCCACTTCATATGCCTCTGATTCAATTTACCTTAGCTATTTAGGTACTGTAATGTCTAGTGATCAGTATACAAAAAAAATTCTTTCGGCAATAAATAATGTCTCCATTTCTTTAAGGCTTGAACTATTGCATAGAACTCTTGAACATAAACAGAATACTTTTTTTTGGCATCATTCAATTTTTCACTAAAATATGCAATAGGCTTAGCTTCTTGGCTTAATAAAGCCCCAATAGTGCTGCCACTAGCATCACAATCCACCTGGAACACTTTTCTAAAATCTAGAAGTGCCAACATAGGCTATTCTATCACCTTCTTCTTTAGCAATTCAAAACTTCTCACAGCTGTTGCAGTCCATTTGAACTCTTTTCTATCCCCTCTTATTGTATCAGTTAGGGGTGCACATATGCCACTAAATTTTTTAATAAACTTCCTGTAAAAACTAACCAAACCATGAAATGATCTTACCTTGGAGTAGGCCATTCCAAGATGGCTTTTACCTTCTTTGGATCCATTTTGAGACTTTCAGGTGATATAACAAATCCCAAATAGACTAACTCCCTTTTTGCAAAGATACACTTCTTCAGATTAATTAATAGTTTCTCTTCCCTTAGCCTTTCAAGGACACTACGAATATGCAATAAATGTTCTTCCAAATTCTTTCTAAAAATTAAAATATCATCCAAATAAACAATAACAAATTTTCCCAAGAACTTCTTAAGTACCTCATTCATGAGCCGCATGAAGGTGCTTAGAGTGTTCGTCAATCCAAAGTGCATGACTAACCACTCATAAAGACCCTACTTGGTCTTGAAGGCTATTTTCCACTCATCTCCTTCTCGTATCCATATTTGATGATAGCCACTCTTGAGATCTATCTTTGTGAAGTACTGAGCTCCACTCAAGTAGTCCATAAGATCATCCATCCTTGGTAAAGGAAATCGGTACTTGATTGTTATCCTATTAATAGCTCAAGAATCTATACACATCCTCCACTCTCCATCCTTCTTTAGTGCAAGTACTGCAGGTATTGCACATGGACTTAGGTTCTCTCTAATCAAGCCCTTCCTTAATAGCTCATGAACCTATCTACTTAGCTCCTTTGTTTCAGTAGGAGTCATCCTGTGAGCAGCCTTGTTAGGCAAACTAGCTCCTGGAATCAAATCTATCTGATAACTGATTTGCCTTACTGGTGGCAATCCTTCTAGAACATTATCAGAGATAATATCTCCAAAATCACCTAGGTAAATCTAAAACTGCAAGTGCTATTTCACTACTACCTTCTTTATCTTTCCTAGGAATCAAAGCATAGCACATATGCTGATGGTTCATGCCATCTAAAAAAATTCTTCCATCAACAAGACAAATCTTAGCACTACTACATACCTTTTCACCT
The DNA here is from genome assembly GCA_028749045.1 of Cupressus sempervirens. Lineage (NCBI taxonomy): Eukaryota > Viridiplantae > Streptophyta > Pinopsida > Cupressales > Cupressaceae > Cupressus > Cupressus sempervirens. The sequence continues at coordinate 416,353,041 of CM053790.1, forward strand.
TCTATTTTCATGGGCTTCAATTTGTGGCAAACTCCATCCTTTGTCAGAGAGTATGTGTTTGCATGTCCATCATGTACTGCAGGTCTATCAAACTGCCATGGTCTGTCCAACAATAGATGGCAAACATCCATCAGAATAACATCACAGAGAACTTCATCATGGTAACTCCCAATTTTGAATTTGACTAAACATTGTTCACTTACCAAGACCTTATGATCATCTTTCACCCAAGCAATCCGATAGGGCTAGGGATGTCTCTCCCTCTTGAGCTTTAGCTTAGAGACCATCTCCTCTGATACCAAGTTATCTATGCTACCACCAACAATGATCATGTCACAACATTTATCCTCACACTTGCATTTGGTACGGAACAAACTCCTCTTTTGTCCTAGTTTAATCTCACCACTTAGTAGCACCCTTTCATTCACCAAGGTCTCTCCTCTTTCTACATCCTCTGAATGTGATGATTGTGCATCCTCATCCACATGAGCAACCCTAGCTTGGCCCTCAGCTCTCCTATCTATCCTTCCTTGTCATTGAGTGGATTCAAAGGCACGATGACCTTCTTCATTACAATGGAAATAGGTACCATGGAAGCCTCCTCTTCCTTTTCCACATCCTCTACCTCTTCCTATCTGATTTTCAAAGTCTTGATCATGGGAGTGGTTAAAACCCTCATTCCTCTAGTTTCTGTTGGTACCCACATCTTCATTTTTCTTTTGGGTTTCATTTCAGCCTCCAGATGACCTACCACTACCCCTTCATCCTTGACTACACCCTCTTTGTCTTCCTTCAAACCTTTTATTCATCTTCTCTTCAACTCACAGGGAAAACTGGTATGCCTCTTTAGCGCTGGTCATTCTTACTAGACTTAATTTCTCCTGGATGCTAGGTCGCAACCCACTGATATAACAAGCAACCTTCTCTTTATTTGCTTCTACATGCCCTATTGTAATCAAAAGTCGATAAAAATCCTCTCTATATTCTTGGACTAATCTTCTTGCTTTCTTTAACCCATGCTTCTTCTTGAACAAATAAAGCTCATAATCCACATGAATTAACTGCTTCTTCAATTTGTCCACCATGCGATCCCACCTTGTGATCTTCTCCTTTCCTCTTCTATTTCTTTCCAATTGAACCTCTTGCCACTAAATTTTTGTATGGCCTTTCAGTTTTGCCAATGCAAACTTAATCCTATCTGGGTCCCTGATATCCTCATACTCAAAGTATTCTTCCAGTTCATTGATCCAATTGATCAACTCATCTGGTTTCAGATTTTCTGAAAATATACCCACTTCAATTGTAGGTCTTTTCTCAAAGTTAGTTATCGCCCTAAAAAGCCTTTCCTCTACCTAATTCAGAACTTCCCCATCAACTTCCCCTTCTAGTCCCATTTCTTCTTCTTCATTGTCATCCTCACTGTCATCACCTACAGAACCAGTGGCTCCTCTACGGAGCTCCTCTTGCAATGCCTATACCTGCCTTTGCAGGGCTCCAACCTCCTCAAGATTAATAGCTTTGTCCCTTCTGCCATGCTCTCTTTGTGGAGGCATCTTCTAACTTGAACCCACAACCACATAGTTCTAGTGCGAACTACCTCACAGTCGGTGCTTTATCTACACACTCAGCTAAACTGGCTCTGATACCACTTGATGGGGACACAACCCAAGCACAAAATGGACACAAAACAAAAGGGGAATTTTTATTAACTAGGAAAATAAGCTACTATATATAGTACAGAGAAAATAAACTTCAAAACATGCCCTAAGGGCTTACAATAACATAAATGTGGAGATAATTTCTCCTTTCAATACCTCCTCTCAAACTCCACTCCGAACTGCCTTTTACAATGCTAGAAATCTCCTTAAATAGACCCCGAAGGGTTAAGGACTAGGAATATATTCTAGAAAGTTCTAGTAGGCATCCACTAACCAAATAGAAGGCTCCAAAAGCTATGTTAGAAGTCGACACAAATCTAGAAGAATCTAGAAACGGTAATTGAACTTCTAGGAGGCATAACTTTTGAACCGTAGCTCCGATTGACAAACCGTTTACATTTATGGAAAGCTTTTGAAGTGCTCTATAGCCCTATGGACCACTTCACTCATCTCTCATTTTTTGGCCCTTTTTGGGATCATTTAATTCCCCTAATTTGACTTTGAAGCATTCCTAGGAGGTCTCCAAAACTCAAAAAATTGTAATAACTTTCAAACTGTGGGGCCTTTTGACCTGATTCTTTTTCTGGAATGCTCTAAATTACAATTAGATTCATCTAGCCAGTTTACACCTTCTAGTTTACACAAAATGATGGCCCAATTACATACTCATATTTTTTTAAAGATTTACACGTATCCCAAGGTGTCCAAATACTCTATCTTAGAACATTGATAGTGAAACTGTGAGACTTGGAACCTTTATTTGACCCAGATGGGTATCCAAAATTGAAAACACATGAAACAGAAACTAAGTCTAAGTACTTTTTTTTTTTGGGTGACATAGGATTGCCCTTATACCTTTGGATTCTCCTGCATCATGTATCTATGAATGTATGCATGTATACATAGATGCATACATAGATATATCTATGCATGTATGCTATGTATGTATGCATGCATGGATGCATACATACATTCATGTATGCATACATACATATACATATGTATGATGCATGCATGTGTCTGTGTCAATACATACATGCATACATGCATACATGTATGTATGTATGTATACATATATACACATCCATACATACATGTATTCATACATGCATATATGTATGTATGATGCATGCATGCATGTGTGTATCAATACATACATACATGTATGTATGTATGTATGTATGTGTATGTATATATGCATGCATGAATGTATACATGCATGCATACATACATATATGTATGCAATATACATACATGTATGTATGTATGTATGTATGTGTATGTATGTATGCATGCATGTATGAATGGATGCATGCATACATACATATACATATATCTATTGATATGCATGCATACATATACATATACGTATATACATATATATGTATGCATGCATGTATACATACATGGATACATGGATGTACGGATGCATCCATCCATACATGCACGCATGGATGCATACATACATCCATGCATCTATGTATACATGCATACATACACAAATACATGTATGTATAGATGTATGCATGCATGCATGCATACATGTATACATACATAGATACATGTATGTATACATAGATGCATGCATGCATGCATGCATATGCAATATGTATCTACACATAGATACATGTATGTATGGATGGATGCATTCATACATGTATACATACATATTGCATACATAGATATATACATATATCTATGTATGCATTGCATACATACATGAATATATCTATGCATGCATGCATGTATACATAGATATATATATGTATGTATGCATGCGTGCATATCTATGGATGTATGCAATATATACATAGACATATGTATGTATGGATGCATAGGCATGTATGCATGCATCTATGTATACATGCATACATACATGTATACATGTATGTATGGATATATATATATGCATGCATACATATATGTGTATGGTTGCATACCTCCATACATATATGTATGTATATAGATGCATAAATATAAATGCATGCATGCATGCATGCATAGATACATATATCTATGTATACATTGCATGTATACATAAATATATCTATGTATCTATGCAATGTATACATAGATATATATATATATGTATGGATGCACACACACACACACACACACACACACACACACACACACACACACACACGCATCCATTGCATTTGCATAGATATGCATGTATCCATACATACATACATATATATCTATGTATACATGCATGCATGCATAGATATATATATGTATGTATGCAATGTATACATAGATATATGTATGTATGGATGCATGACTACATATATGTATTTATGTATACATCTATGCATGCATCCATTCATACATACATGTATCTATCGATGCATGCATACATACATACATGTATATATCTTGTATGTATCCATGCATGCATGCATGTACGTATGACTCCATGCATATGCATGCATCCATACATACATGTATCTATCCAAGCATGCATACATGGATGCATGTATTTATGTATGAAAGCATGCATACATACATACATGTATACATGTATATATCTTGTATGTATGCATATGTATGTATGACTCCATGCATATGCATGCATCCATACATACATAAATGTATCTATCCAAGCATGCATAAATACATGCATGTATGTATGCATTGATGCATGCATACATACATTCATGTATATATCTTGTATGTATGCATGCATCTATGCATGGATACATACATTCATGCATCTATCCATGCATCTACTTCCATGCATGCATCTACATCCATGCATATATATATATATAGGCATGCATCCATACATATATATATATATATATATATATATATATATATATATATATATATATATATATATTGCATAGAACTCTTGATCATAAACAGAATACTTCTTCTTTGCATCATTCAATTTTTAACTAAAATATGCAATAGGCTTGCCTTCTTGGCTTAAGACAACCTCAATAGCACTGCCACTAGCATCACAATCCACCTGGAACACCTTTCTAAAATCTGAAAGTGCCAACACAGGTTGTTTTGTCACCTTCTTCTTTAGCTTTTCAAAACTTCTCGTAGTTGCTGCAATCCATTTGAACTCTTTCTATCCCCTCTTATTGTGTCAGTTAGGGGTTCACATATGCTACTAAAATTCTTAATAAACTTCTTGTAAAAACTAACCAGACCATGAAATGATCTTAACTCAGTAGTAGACTTTGGAGTAGGCGATTCTAAGATGGCTTTTACCTTCTCTGGATCCATTTTGAGACCTTTAGGTGATATAACAAATCCCAAATAGAATAACTCCCTTTTTGCAAAGATACACTTCTTCAAATTAATTAATAGTTTCTCTTCCCTTAACCTTTCAAGGACACTACAAATATGCAATAAATGTTCTTCCAAAGTCTTACTGAAACTTAAAATATCATCCAAATAGACAATAATAAATTTTCCCAAAAACGTCTTAACTACCTCATTCATAAGCCGCATGAAGGTGCTTGGGGCGTTCGTCAATCCAAAGGGCATGACTAACCACTCATAAAGACCATCTTTGGTCTTGAAGGCTATTTTCCACTCATCTCCTTCTCGTATCCATATCTGATGATAGCCACTCTTGAGATCTATTTTTGTGAAGTACTGAGCTCCACTCAAGTAGTCCATAAGATCATCCATTATTGGCAAAGGAAACTGATACTTGATGGTTATCCTATTTATAGCTCAAGAGCCTGTACACATCCTCCACTCTCCATCCTTCTTTGGTGTCAGTACTACAGGTACTACACATAGACTCAGGCTCTTCCGAATCAAGCCCTTCCTCAATAGCTCCTGAACTTGTCTATTTAGCTTCTCTATTTTAGTAGGAGTCATCCTGTGAGCAACCTTGTTAGGAAAACTAGCTCCTGGAATTAGTTCTATCTGATGACTAATTTGCCTTACTAGTGACAATCCTTCTGGAACATTATCAGATATAATATCTTAAAACTATCCTAGTAACTCTGAAACTTCAAGTGGTATTTCACTACTACCTTCTTTATCTTTCATAGGAATCAAAGCATAGCACATATGCTGATGTTTCACTCCATCTAAAAATTTTCTTCCATCAACAAGACAAATCCTAGCACTGCTACATACCTTTTCACCTTCCTTTTTCATGGGCTTCAGTTTGTGGCAAACTCCATCCTTTGTTAGAGAGTATGTGTTTGCATGACTATCATGTACTGCATGCCTATCAAACTGTCATGGTCTACCCAACAATAGATGGAAAACATCCATTGGAATAACATCACAAAGAACTTCATCATGGTAACTTCCAATTTTTAATTTCACTAGACATTGTTCACGTACTAGGACCTTATGATCATCTTTCACCGAAGCAATCCGATAGGGCTGGGGGTGTTTCTCCCTCTTGAGCTTTAGCTTAGAGACCATCTCCTCTGACACCAAGTTGTCAGTGCTACCAACATTAATGATCACATCGCAAAATTTTTCCTCAGATTTGCACCTAGTATAGAATAAACTCCTCCTTTGTCCTAGTCCAATCTCACCACTCAGTAGGACCCTTTCATTCACTAAAGTCTCTCCTCTTTCTGCATCCTTTGAATGTGATGACTGTGCATCCTCATTCACATGAGAAACCCTAGCTTGACCCTTACCTCTCCTATCTGTCCTTCCTTGTCGTTGAGGGCATTCAAAGGCACGATGAACTTCATTGCAATGGAAATAGGTATCATGGAAGCCTCCTCTTCCTTGTCCATGTCCTCTACCTCTTCCTCTCTTATTTTCATAGGAATTAACTGCTTCTTCAATTTGTCCAGAATGCGATTCCACCTTGTGATCTTCTCCTTTCCTCTTCTGTTTCTTTCCAATTGAACCTCTTGCCACTAGATTTTGGCATGGCCTTTCAGTTCGGCCTTTGCAAACTTAACCCTATCTAGGTCCCTAATATCCTCATACTCAAAGTATTCTTCTAGTTCATTGATCCAGTCAATCAACTCATCTGGTTTCAGATTTCCTAAAAATACACCCACATCAATTGTGCCACTGCTAGTGATATAATTCCTGCACACTAAAACACACGATCAAGTGCAATGGTAAATAATATCATAGCCAAAGAAACATGTATTAAAATACCTATTTAATCCATTTACATCACTCACATTCACAGAAAGTATAAATATACAAGAATGAAGTAAATAACCATAGTATATAATCCATCTCATAACATAATCAACAAATAGGACCAATACATCATAAAACTAGATACCATCATAGATCTACTATCATCTCAAAATAGCATCAACATGAAAATGTGATAAACTAAATAGTATAGTAGTAAAGCATCTATGGTACTGAATCCAAGTATAACATTCGACTCTCAGGTCATCATAAGGTACAAAATAATAAGAGTATCAAGTATCTCTTGAATCAAAATAGACAAGACATAGACTGCAAACATGAGAGGCACTACAATGCATGCATGTATAGATGTATACATACATGTATCTATGTATGTATACATGTATGCATACATATATATGGATGCATACATAGATACATGTACATATATGTAGATACATGCATGCATGCATAGATATATGTATGGATATATGTATGGATGCATGCATGCATGCATCAATACATACATGTATCTACGTATAGATACATGTATCTATGTATCCATATATATTGCATACATAGATATATTTATGTATAGATGCATGCATGCATGCATGTATACATAGATATATGTATGGATGTATGAATGTATGTATATATACATGTATTTATGTATACAATATGTATACATACATATTGCATACATAGATATATGTATGGATCGATGCATGCATGTATCTATGTATACATCCATGTATGTATGCATGTATACATATATGTAGGTATGAATGCATACATGTATCCATGTATGTATGCATAGATACATATATGTATGTATGTATGTATACGTAGATGTATATACGTATATATGTATATGTATATGTATGCATGCATGTATGGATGCATTCATACATCCATACATACATGTATCAATGTATCGATACATGTATGTATGCATGTATACATGTATGTATGTATGTATGTATATGCATGCATACATATGTATGCATGGATGGATGCATACATATATAAATACATACATGTATACATGTATGTATGTATGTATATATATGCATGCATGTATGTATATATATGCATGCATACATATGTATGCATATATATATGCATGCATACATATATATAGATATATGTATGTATGCATGCATGCATGCATGCATATATGTGTGGTTATATGTATAGATGCATCCATGCATCCATCCATCCATACATGTATCTATGTATACAAATATATATCTATGTATATATACATGTATGCATGCATCCATCCATACATACATATATCCTGCATGTATGTATGCATGTATAGATGCATACATACATATACATACATATATATATGTATGCATGCATGCATATATCTATGTCTGTATGCATGCATGCATAGATATATCTATGTATGTATGCAACGTATGGATATATCTATGTATGCATATATGTATAGATGCATGCATGCATACATAGATATATGTATCCATCCATACTTACATACATCTGCATGCATCCATCCATACTTAAATGTATCTATATATACATACATGTATCTATGTATGTATACATGTATGCATGCATCCATCTATACATACATATATCTTGCATGTATGTATGCATGTATATATATGTATATATATATATATGTATATATGTATGTATGTATACATCCATACATACATACATATGCATGCATCCATCCATACATACATATATCCTGCATGTATGTATGCACTTATGGATCCATACATACATATGCATACATATATCTATGTATGCATGCAATGTATGGATATGTTTATGTATGGATATATGTATAGATGCATGCATGCATGCATCTATCCATACATACATGTATATATGTATATATGCATGCATGCCTATGTATGGATGCATGCATGCATACATAGATATATGTATCCATCTATACATACATACATATGCATGCTTCCATCGATACATACATGTATGTATGTATGTATACATGCATCCATCCATGCATACATATATCTTGCATGTATGGATGCATACATACATACATACATGTATACATGTATGTATGTATGTATATATATGCATGCATACATATATATGCATGCATGCATATGTATGTATGTACATATATATATCTATGTATACATGCATGCATGCATAGATATATCTATGTATGTATGCTATGTATACATAGATATATGTATGGATGTATGCATGCATGCTTACATAGATATATGAATGGATGCATGTATGCATGCATGCATATGTATGTATGTACATATATATATATATATATATATGCATGCATACATAGATATATGTATGGATGCATGGATGCATGCATGCGCGCATATGGATGTATGTACATATATATATGCATGCATACATAGATATATGTATAGATGCATGCATGCATGCATATGGATGTATGTACATATATATATATATATATATATGCATGCATGCATGTGTATGTACGAACATATCTATATGCATGCATACATAGATATATGTACGGATGCATATGTATGTATGTACATACATATATGCATGCATGCGTACATCCATACATACATGTATCTATGTATGCATGCATATGCATCCATACATACATGTATCTATATATGTATGAATGTATACATAGATGCATGCATGTATGTATCTATACATGTATACATGTATATATCTTGTATGTATGTGTATACATGTATACATGCACGTATGCATGTATACATAGATGCATGCATGGATGCATACATACATGCATGCATCTATGCATGCATGGATGCATACATCCATGCATGCATCTATGTATACATGCATACGTGCATGTATACATGTATATATGTATGTATGTATATATGCATGCATACATATGTATGCATGTATGCATGCATGCATACATATATTATGGATGCAATTTATACATAGATATGTGCATGGATGGATGCATTCATACATAGATATATGTATGGATATATCTATGTATCCATACATGCATACATACATGCATATGGATGGATGTATGCATTGCATACATACATAGAAAATCTATGCATGCATACATGTATACATAGATATATATATGTATGTATATGTATGGATGCATGCATGCATACATAGATATATATGTATGCATGCATATATACATAGATGCATGCATGTATGTATTTATACATGTATATATCTTGTATGTATGCATATGCATGCATGGATGCATTCATCCATACATGCATCTATGTATACATGCATACGTACATGTATACATGTATGTATGTATGTATGTATGTATATGCATGCATGCATGCATACATACATATATTATGAATGCGATGTATACATAGATATATGTATGGATGGATGCATGCATACATAGATATATGTATGGATATATCTATGTATCCATACATGCATATGGATGGATGCATGCATTGCATCCATACATAGAGAATCTATGCATGAATACATGTATACATAGATATATATATGTATGTATATGTATGGATGCATGCATGAATACATGGATATATATTAATGCATGCATATATATACATACATGTATAAATGTATGTATGTATGTATGCATCCATACATGAATCCATACATGCATATGATGGATGCATGCATTGCATACATACATAGATATATCGATGCATCCATATATAGATACATGCATGCATATATATACATGTATACATGTATGTATGTATGTATTTATATATACATGCATACATACATGCATATGGATGGATGCATGCATTGCATACACACATAGATACATAGATACATGTATGTATGGATGTATGCATGCATACATACATGCAAGCATGCATACATGCATATACATATATATGTATGCATACTTGCATATGGATGCATGAGACATGTATATATGGATGTATGCAAACATGCATGCATGCATACATAGATACATGTATGTATGCATGTATGTATGCATCCATAGATGCATGAACGTATGTATGCATGCATACATAGTAGATATATACATGTAGATATATCTATGCATGCATGCATACATATATATGCGTGCATCCATACATACAAGATATATACATGTAGATATATCTCTACATGCATGCATGCATAGATATATCTATGCATCCATATATATATATATGCATAGATGCATTCATACATAAATATATGTATGTACGAATGCATGCATACATATATCTATGTATGTATTTATGTATGCATGCATGCATGCATAGATATATCTATGGAGGCATCCATGCATGCATGCATAGATATATGTATGGATGAATGCGTGCATGCATCCATCCATACATACATGTATCTATGTATTCCTACATATTGCATACATGTATGAATGCATTCTTCCATACATACATGTATCTATGTATACATACATATTGCATACATAGATATATGTATGTATGTATGCATACATATCATCCATCCATACATACATGTATCTATGTAAAAATACATATTGCATACATAGATATATGTATGTATGTATGTATGCATAGATACATACATGCATATATATGTATGAATACATATATATATACATAGATACATGTATGTATACAAACATGCATGCATGCATCCATACATACATATATCTATGTATGCAATATGTATGTATACATAGATACATGTATGTATCTATGTATGCATGCATGCATGCATACATATATATGTATGCATACATGTATACATACATAGATACATGTATGTATACATACATGCATGTATGCATGCATGCATGCATGTATCCATACATACATATATCTATGTATGCAATATGTATGTATACATAGATACATGTATTTATGGATGGATGCATGGATATCATGCATAGATATGTCTATGCATGCATGCATGCGTGCATGCATCTATGTATGATGCATGTATGCATACATGTCTATGGATGCATACATGTATGGATGTATGCAGACATGCATACATGCATGCATGCAGACATTCATACATGGAGACATGCATACATATATCTATGCATGCATCCATCTATCCATATGCATGCATGTATACATACATAGATACATGTATGTAAGGACATACATATATATGTATGCATACATGGATACATACATAGATACATGTATGTATACATAGATTCATAGTCTCATAATTTCTCAAATTTAGTATTATTACAAAGAGTTTAGAGAATAGAATCTGATACAACTTGAACAGGCAAAAAAGGAGCTCATATGCAAAAGTTACACGCGGTCAAAGTTTAGGTCAACAAGCAAACTAGAGGGCTAGATAAAGGGTGAAATTAGGCTATCTCAAAATTGGTCAACAATGGATTTCAAAATGAAGAGCCTGATGAGAGCTTTCCAATGACATTCATTTCATAAAAAATTTAGATCAAATGTGAAAGTTATAATAGTTTGAAGTTCAGATAAAAGTGTGGATTTTGATGATGTTAGCATGACATCATAAAATCTTAAAATGAGGAAAAAAGTTCAAATTCAAATTTAAATAGTTATTTAATTCGAATTTAAGAAAAGGGATAATGGGATTTGAACTCCCAACCATTACCCTCCTAAAATTAAGGTCAACCAATCGGTTATTTATGGCATATGTAATTTTAGAGGAAGAGTTGTTATGTATCCATAAAAAAATCTGCCCAACCTTATTTGAATAAGGTTATTTGTTAAAACAAACCCCTATTCATGGAGTAAACTCACAACCATAAATTGGTAAAGGGGGAGATTTGAATTTATGTAACCAAAATAGGAGATTATGTTGGTTAATTGTTTTAGCCCATTTTTGGCTAAATTTCATGTATAAAAGGAGGGGATTTAGAAGAGATGAACAATTAGCTTGGAAGGAAAATTTACTCTTGGGGGAATGTTTTGTAATTCTTGAGAGAGTTTGTAGGTGAGAGATTATTGTAAGCATGAAGTTATTATTTTCAAGTGCAAAAGAGAGAGAAACTGTAAAGGTTGAAGCTTGGATGTTGTAAGAAGGTGTGTTTTGCCTGGTAACATTAATAAAGAGGTCCTCAAATTGAGAATTGGACCAAGAGATGTAGTCCTAACCCGATCAACTCTATTATCAAATTGTTTGCATCTCTTCTATCTCTTTCTTATTTCTCTCACTTTTTAAAGTTATGTTCTTGAATTTATTGTTATTAAACACATTGTTAATTTTGAGTGTTTAAAGCATAAATCTTCTTGTAATTTCAATGGTTTAAGATATAGAACCACACAATTACTACCTAGATTGGGAATTAAATATGTAATTTGAATTTAAGTTCAAAACTTGTAAATCCTAGTTTATAGATCAAGTTTGGTATCAGAGCCTATTCTTGTCAAGAAATTATAGGTGGTGAATGTTAACCAAGTTGAAGTTGAAGCAAGGAGAAGGTGAACTTGAAGAGTTCAATCCAAAAATTGGAAAAAGAAGGATTTTTCCTCAATCAAAGATGGAATTTGAACAACATGTTTTTGAGTTTGATGCAGAAGAATTCCAAAGATCTTTTGTGGAATTAAAGGCTTTGGTCAACATTCTTCTCCAAGAGAGACATGAACAAAAATTAAGAAAGGTGGATAAGGCTAAGAAGAAAGAAGAAGTTAAATCTTCAGCAAAAGATAGAAAAGGCAAAGGAGTAGGAAATGGTAGTGACCCTCTTGAACCTTCATCTCCATCCTCCTCATCTTCTTCATTTTCTTCTTCTTCTCTATCTAATTCTTCTAAAAAGAAACATTATGTGAAGAAATCATTGTTAAAGCTTGATGTAAAGTTTGATTTGCCTATATATAATAGTGAATTGGATGCTGAAAAATTGGATAATTGGCTTAAGCAGATCAAAGTGTATTGCAAGGTTCAAAATATTTTTAATGATTCTTCTAAAATCCAGTTAGCTACTCTCAGAATAGGAGGTACTGCATTAGTCTAGTGGGAGAGTAAAATCTAGGATGATCTTGCTACACATGGTAAAATCACTTCATCTTGGTATGAATTTACTTCTGCTTTGAAGAAACAGTTTTATCAATTGGGTTATATGCAACAAGTCATTATGAATTGGCAAAATCTTAAGCAAGGTAAAGGGTAGTCTGTGCAAGAGTATACACAGGTGTTTAGGAAGAAGGCATTAACTCTTGGAATTCCTCTTTATACCCAAGATACTTTATTAAAGTATATAGGTGGAATGCATTCATATTTTAAGCATACAATATTGATGTTTAGTACTTCTAACTTTGATGAAGTATGTGTTAAAGCTACTCATATTGAAGCAGGTGGAGGAAATGTAAGTTTTAGTTCAAAGAAAGAATTTTCTCCTCCTAACAGCATCAAGAAAGGAAAGAAGGTAGCCATGGTGAAGAAAGAGGAAGGTGACAAACCTACATGTTCGCATTATCAAAAGAAAGGACATGCAAAAGAGAAGTGTTGGAAATTGTATCTAGAATTGAAACCAAAGTGGTTTAAGGATCATAAGGGTAAGAAAAAATCTATGGTTGTTGTTCAGGATCTTGGATCAGATTCTAGTGATGAAGCAACAATATCAGCTATGGGTTTGAAAGGTAAAATTTTTGTTGATTCTACCACTGATGTTTCATATAGTTCCACTTCAAAAAGTCATGTTGTTCTTGAACATAGTAAAAGGTGTGAACTTCTTCATATAAGGGTGATTTCAAAGAACACTAAAATTGACACACTGATAGATAGTGTGTCCCAAGTTAATCTAATTTTAGAAGAAATTGTTAAACAATTGGGATTGGAAACTAAGTCACATAGAAGACCTTATCCATTAGGTTGGGTGTGCAATGATAATAGATTGTGAGTTACTAAGAAATGTAAGTTAAGATTTGCAATAACATCTAAGTTCATAGATGAGGTTGAATTTGATGTGGTTCCAGTTGATATCTATGGGATTGTGTATACAGGAGGATCAATTGTAAATACAGGACATTTGAAAATGATTGTAAATGCAAGCAGTAAACTGACTCTCATGTTTGTAGCAGCTAGTGAGGATCAGGTGCAAGTAGAATCAAGTCTTCAGCTAGTAATGGTAAAAGAGGATTTGAAAGGCTCATTTTCTAACAATGTTTCTGTACGAGAGGTTCAAAATAATGATACTCTTTCCATTTCATTAGTTATTTCAATTTTGTTACTTCTACTTCTACTAGTTGATGCTATGTGGGTGATGGATGTAATAGTGGAAACTGGTGGATTTATGGTTAATTATGTCAACAATGCTATCTCATATGTCTTTATGTTTGTGGTGGGTCATATGTTCAAAATTCCAATAGGACATACAAATGATACTGGGCAAGTGGGGCAACATTGCCCTTGTTCAAAATGTACATAAAAATAGACTTTTGGAGGTCCAAAAGCCTCTCAGTGGGGAGGACTGATCAAGGTGGATCCAAAAGGCATAAAATTCAATAGTCTGATAATCTCTCAAATTTTGTATCACTACAAAGAGCTCAGAGAATAGAACCTGATGCAACTTGAACAGGCGAAAAAAGAGCTCGTATGCAAAAGTTACGCTCAGTCAAAGTTTATGTCAATACGCAAAGTAGAGGGTTAGATAAAGGGTGAAATTAGGCTATCTCAAAAGTGGTCAACAATGGTATTCAAAATGAAGAGCCTGATGAGAGCTTTCCAATGACGTTCATTTCATCAAAAAAAAAAAGATCAAATGTGAAAGTTATAACAGTTTGAAGTTCAGATAAAAGTGTGGATTTTGATGATTTTAGCATCACATCATAAAATCTATCCATACATACATGCATGCAGCTATACATGCATGGATGTATGCATGCATACATAATCATCCATAAATGTATGCATCCATATATACATATATCTATGTATACATTGCATACATACATAGATATATCTTTGCATGCATGTATACATAGATATATACATGTATGTATGCATGCATGCATACATATATATGTATGCATACATGTATGTATGCATGCATGCATACATGTATGTATGCATGCATGCATGCATACATACATGCATGCATGTATGCATTCATAAATACATATATCTATGTACACATTGCATACATACATAGATATATCTACCCATGCATGTACACAGATATATACATGTATGTATGCATGCATGCATCCATACATATATATGCATGCATCCATACATAGATATGCATGCATACATTCATACATATATATATATCTATGTATACATTGCATACATACATAGATATATCTATGCATGCATGTATACATAGATATATACATGTATGTATGCATGCATGCATCCATACATGTGCACGCATACATGCATACATGCATGTATATATATATATATATATATGCATGCATGCATGCATGCATAAATACATGTATGTATGGATGGATGCATGCATAGATGTATACATACATATATATGTATGCATACATGTATACTTACATAGATACATGTATGGATGGATGTATGGATGCATGCATCAATACATATATCTATGTATGCATGCATGCATCCATACATACTTATATCTATGTATCCATACAAAGATATATCTATGCATGCATGCAGGCATACATGCATCTATACACACATATATCTATGTATGCAATATGTATATACATACATACATGTATGCATACATGTATACATAGATGCATGCATTGATATATGCATCCATGCATAGATGCATCCATGTATGTATGCATCCATACATATATATGTATGCTTGCATATATATACATACATGCATACATGTATGCATGTATGTATGCATGTATATATAGATGCATGGATGTATGTATGCATGCGTTCATACATACAAGATATATACATGTATACATGTATGTATGTATGTATATATGTATGTATGCAATGTATACATAGATATATTTATGTATGGATGCATGCATGCATACATACATATATATGTATGCATCTATATATATACATATATGCATGCATAGATAGATGCATGCATGGATTGATGCATCCATGCATAGATGAATGCATGTATGTATGCATGCATGCATACATATGCATACATAAAAGATATATACATGTATGTATGTATATATGCATCCATGCATCTATGTATGACATAGATACATGCATGGATGTATGCATACAAGCATGCATAGATGCATGCATGTGCATGGATGCATAAATACATGCATGCATCTATGTATGACATAGATACATGCATGGATGCATGTATGGATGTATACATCCATGCATTCACAGATGCATGCATGTGCTTGGATGCATAAATACCTGCATGCATCTATGTATGTATGAATGCATGGATGTAGATGCATGCATGGATAGATGCATGGATGTATGTATGCATGCATACATGCGTATGCATACGTACAAGATATATACATGTATGTATGTATGCATGCATGGATGTATGCATCCATGCATGCATGCATATGCATGGACGCATCCATACATGCAATCATCTATGTATGTATGCATGTATGCATGGAGCATATGCATGGATGCATACATACATGCATGCATCTATGTATGTATGCATATATGCATAGATGAATGCATCCATGCATGCATGAATAGATGCATGCATACATGCTTATGCATACATACAAGATCTATACATGTATACATGTATGTATCTATGTATCTATATGCATGCATGTATGCATATATATATATATATATATATATATCTATGCATGCATGCATGTATACATAGATATATGTATGTAGCATGCATCCATGCATAGATATATCTATGCATGCATGCATAGATATATCTATGCATGCATGCATGCATAGATATATCTATACATGCATGCATGTATACATGTTTGTATGCATGCATAGATATATTTAAGGATATATATGCATGCATCCATCCATACATACATATATCTTGCATGAATGTATGCACGTATGGATGCATACATACATACATACATGTATACATGTATGTATGCATACATGTATCTATGTACATGCATGCATATGTATGTATGTACATATATATATTTATGTATACAAGCATGCATGCATCTATCTATATATGTATGCATGCATGCGATACATGTATGTATGAATGGATGCATCCATCATGCATGCATGCATACATACATTTATCCATCCATATATCTATGCATGCATGCATAAATATATCTATATTTATGTATACATTCATGCATGCATAGATATATGTATGTATCCATCATGCATGCATGCATACATGCATCCATCCATACATGCATACATACATAGATACATAGATGCATGGATGTATGTATGTGTGCATACATACAAGATATATACATGTATACATGTATGTATGTATGCATGCATGAATGCACATACATGCATTCATGCATCCATGCATACATGCATGCATATGCATTTATGTATGCATGTATGCATAGATGAATGCATCCATGCCTTCATGGATAGATGCATGCATACATACAAGATATATACATGTATATATGTATGTATGCTTCCATGCATACATACATGCATGCATGGATAGATACATATATGTATGGATGGATGCATGCATACATGTATACATACATAGATACATGTATGTATGGATGCATGCATATGCATGGATGCATACATACATTCATGCATCTATGTATGTATGCATGTATGCATAAATGCATGCATTGATGCATAAATAGATGCATGCATACATGCATATGCATACATACAAGTTATATACATGTATACATGTATGTATGTATGTATACATCCATGCATACATACATGCATGCATGGATAGATACATGTATGTATGGATGGATGCATCCATACATGTATACATACATAATTACATGTATGTATGGATGCATGCATGCATGCATGTATACATAGATATATGTATGCATGGATGCATGGATGCATATGCATGCATCCATACACACATGTATGCATGCATCCATACATACATATATCTATTTATACATTGCATACATACATAGATATATCTATGCATGCATGCATGTATACATAGATATATATATATATATGGATGTATGCCTCCATACATATCTATGTACGTATGCAATGTATACATAGATATATGTATGTATGGATGCATGCATGCATACATTCATATATATGTATGCATCTATGCATGCATATATATGTATGCATGCATCCATATATATATATATATATATATATATATATATATATATATATATATATATATATATATATACATGTATACATGTATGTATGTATGCATCCATGCATACATGCATGGATACATACATCCATGTATACATGTATATATCTTGTATGTATGCATATACATACATACAAGATATATACATGGATGCATGCATGCATACAAGATATATACATGTATACATGGATGTATGTATGTATGCATCCATCCATAGATACATGCATGCATCTATGTATTACATAGATAATGCATACATATACATAGATAATGCATCCATGTATGTATGCATGTATAGATGCATGCATGCATGTATGCATGGATGCATACATACATACATCCATGTATAAGTGTATATATCTTGTATGTATGCATCCATGCAAATTCATGCATGTATGTATGGATGGATGAATACATACATACATCCATGTATACATGTATATATCTTGTATGTATGCATATGCATACATACAAGATATATACATGTATACATGGATGTATGTATGTATGCTTCCATCCATACATACTGTATGCATGGATTCATACGTACAAGATATATACATGTATATATGGATGTATGTATGTATCCATGCATACATACAAGATATATACATGTATACATGGATGTATGTATGCATGCATCCATGCATACATACATACATCCATGTATACATGTATATATCTTGTATGTATGCATCCATGCATTCATGCATGTAAGAATGCATACATCCATTCATGCATCTATGTATGAAATAGATATATGTATGTATGTATGTATGCATGCATTGTAATGTCCCATCTGGAGATCGTTGAAAACAGAGATGAAATGCAAGCCAAGATTTTTTTTTTTTTTTACAAGTATGAATGAACATGACAACATCATACAAGGATCACAACAATCACAACGAAAGACTTCACCACATTCTCGGCAACCAACGAATCTTCGAATGCCACTACCAAACTGACACACACAAACAAAGTCAATAGTGACAACACACATGATGAGGGCTGAAGAAATGACCACTCATCAACAAAACACAAAGTTAGGGTAAATGTAAAATCCTTAAATTTGAATAAGCCTGAAATCTTGAAGCCCTGAAAATTTGGCTAAGTCTTGATTTTTGAAGCCCTAAAATTTCTTAGAATCCATAACTTATCTCTGAGAGGTCTAAAACCTATCTCAAAATATTCGTCGCATATATTAAAATATACTTAAACTTATTATTAAAAGATATAGTTCAAACCCCCAAGAGACTAAAACAAATACACAAAAAATGGATTCAAGAGAAACCAACGAAATTCAAAATGCAACAACATAGGGTCGAAGAACGTCCAAAAAGGTATCCAAAACAATGCTCAGAAAGTTTGGATCACGAAGAAAAGTGCCCGCTGACGGCACACATAGGTTTTTTACAAAAATTGTGCAACACTTTTTACTAAAGGAGGGGGACACTTCTCCTTAAGGCATGCGACACTCTTCCAGTGTCATATGACATTTCTCAAGAAGGCATGCCACACTTTTCAGCATTGTATGACATTTCTCAAGGTGTGTGATACTCTTCAAGTGTCGTATGACATTTCTCAAAAAGGCATGCAATACTTTATAGTGTTGTACAACATAGTTTTCATGGGCATGCGATACATTTTTATGTCACACAATGCTGACAAAATGTCGCCCATAGAAACACAAAAACACTCCCAAAAGCAAAAAGGACCAAAAAAAGAAAAAAGAACCTCCACACCAGGTAGTACCGGATCCACAAAGGCTCGAGGAATGAACACTTGAGTGCAAGAACAACATAGAAAGAAGAACACCTATCCATCTAAACTACAGCAACAAAGAACATACTGAAATAAACATCGCAATGAACTAAACAAACAAACTTAGTGTGCAGTTCCTCCCAACTATCAATAGCATCATAAGACTATCGTGGGTCCTAGCCATCCCCTGTGCGTAACATCCCAAACAACCGACTAGATCGTCGGTACTATCATAATAGGAATGTCGCTACTAAAAACATGCAACAATATAAGCATAAGGAAATCTAACATGCTAGTAGTAAAGCATAAGATAATCCTATAGTAGATAACATCACCTATCACATGCTAAACAACAATAAGCAACATATATGCTAATACAACAATTCACAGCATCTAATAATATGCTAAACATTAGAATAAGGGAATGCATCAAATAAAATAACATCATCTAAACATGATATACAAGCATCTCAATGAAAGCATAAATCACAAGAAAGCATACTCTGGAACCCGAAGTACCAAGTGAAAACATCTAGTAACGATCGCACTAGGACAAAAGATAGTCTCTGTACACCGGTCCCTAGCAGTGGTGAAGGTAGCTATGCCTCCTAATCATGTGGCACCTGTAGCTCCACACCCACCGTGCTGATGGAGATAATGATCTAACCACAAACACACATCAAGCACAACATTCAAGGCTAACACTCACGCCAGACAGTATGATGGCTGCAACCAAGAACCTAAGACAATGCAAGGAGTAAAGGTCCTGGTCAGACACTCAAAAGGCTACTAAGTAGGGGCTGACATCATGGAGAGTCATTTGGCATTGACAAGCCCAAGCTCGAATCACGTGTGGAAACACTCGCAAGGTACTTCCCTCTCGAGGTACTCCCTAGGAACCATCACACAAAGTTTTATTATCTTAAGTTTTATTACCAGTCACACATTTTCTTTAATTATCACTTATTCAAGCTCCTCTCAGCCATACCCATGGCGTCATGATCATCGGGTTGTGAGATAGAAGCCGCCTCCACATGCTACCCTACCCTACCCATGCTCATCCTATGATAAGTGCCCGTGGGCATGCATACTCCCATCCCAACCCCAATGATCATAACTTCTAGAAAATCCATGGAAGATCGGGCCTCACAAGTCACCAAAAAAATGTACGTGCATGTACTAGTGTGTGGTGTACCACCATCACAAAGATCATAACCCAAGGACAGGAATGAGAACACAATGCCAAGAAAACACCCAACTAAAAGCAACATAGGAAGGATGGATTCTACATGAACCCCAAAGCCAATAAAACCATACATCATTAAATCACTCAATCGGCCTCAATCTGAGAGTATAGATTCTACACGAATCCCAATGATGCAACAAGACCAAACATCATGAACTCACTCAACTGGCCTCAATCTGAGAGTATGGATTCTACACAAATCCTAGCATTCAGAAAACAAAAGTAAAGGTCCAAAAAAAAAAATAACAGGTAACAAATCACTCAACCGAACACAAAGTCGGGAGTACAGGTGCGACATGCATCCTAATGCAACAAAAGGTGCACAAGTGGTCTGACTAATATCCAAATGGATCATCCAAGTCTATGACCCACATTGTGCCAAGAAAACTCAAGAAAATAGGGCAACACATGAAACGAGGTAAAAACCTCCAAATTTTAGAAAAATTTCAAAATTAAAACCTATTTGACCTTTGGGTTCAAAAACCCTAAAAATCCAAAAATAAATAAAATCGGATATCATATGCAAAAATGGCTAGCATAACGGCGTAAAATCCCAAACCCTCATCGCGAAAAAAAGGAAATGTTCATACCACCCTGTAAAATCCCAAACCCTCATTGCAAAAAAAAGGAAATGTCTACACCGTTGAGGTATTTGGATTTTTGTTTCTTTACTAGTTGCTTTGATTATGCTTTTGACTAATCTCTAGGATTATG
Organism: Cupressus sempervirens; assembly: GCA_028749045.1. Taxonomy (NCBI): domain Eukaryota; kingdom Viridiplantae; phylum Streptophyta; class Pinopsida; order Cupressales; family Cupressaceae; genus Cupressus; species Cupressus sempervirens. The sequence goes on from CM053790.1 coordinate 416,375,668, forward strand.
ATGTGATTTTTGGTTCACTAAGGTTTGTGCCAGTGGTTACCAGGATCGATGTGGTATCATGAGGTTGTTTTGTGATTACCTTGAGATGTGTGCAAAGATTGCACTATGTTCTTTTACCATGCTACACTGGACTAGGTTCCTATAGCAGTGGTTAGTCATGTTTATGACTGTGTTTTCTTATGTGTTTTAAATGCCTTTTTAATGCAAAGTAATCAATCATTATTAAATACATAAGTAATTAGAATGGATTGTTCTTGTTGGATTATTTGGTTATGTGCTTTAGACATTTACCTTGTTTTATTTTGATATGAGAGATATCTATTCTTATGTGATGTTTTACATTTGAGATGACCTGAGGGTCAAATGTTACTCTTTGATTCTAGTATCATAGATATTAGACTGCACTTGATCATGTTGTTTAGTGTGCAAGATTTATATCCCTAGCAGTGACACATGGAGTTAGTGATTCAACCATTCATATTTTACCAGTCTCATCCTTATATAGTTGGCGTATCCTTCATTAAAATGTTTAAATTAAACCTTTCAGTGATTATTAAATCTGAACTCATTTGCATTATGTGATTAGACCAGTAAGTGTGTCTGTGCATTTAGAGGTTCGCATTGTCGCGAAAGTTATTAAGCAGATTTATGTGTTTCTGGGTTTTTGGGCTTTTTAATTGATTTATTTTAATTTCTGGCAGCTTTTCCATAGATGAATTCCTATTTATAGGAATAGCTTGTTTTCATTTGGGTGGATTTGGGGGTTAACTATATTGGCTGGTTAAATGCCCTAATTGATTATTCATTCGAAAAGTGAATAAGTATCCAAAGAGGAATTTAATTCCTCACTTCTCACTTTCAAATTGGAAAGTTGGAGGGTAAAACCAAAAATCCTCTTCATGAGGATTTACTGTTTTTGTTCATTGTGGGAGCTACGGGCGTTGGATCATCATGAGGTTTAGCTCGTTGGATCCAGCTCGGGAAACCTTGGATTGCCACAATTTTCAGCCACTTATGCAGGCATTTTATTTTCTGGTTCAGTTTTCCATTTTGCCTTTTTGGCTATAAGGTAGGGCTTTCCTATTTTATTGTTTCTACTCTGTTTCTACTTCTATTTTTGGGAGCCATTTGTTTGGAGGTTGAGAACTAGTGTTCCCCTCTGTTTTTGTATGTTAGTTCTACTCGGTTGGGCAGGTATGAACATTTTCCTATTTTTCGAGATGAGGGTTTGGGATTTTGCACCGTTATGCTGGCCATTTTTTCATACGGTGTCCAATTCCATTTATTTTTGGATTTTTGGGGTTTTTTAACCCAAGGGCAAAATAGGTTTTAATTTTGAAGTTTTCCAAATTTTTGGGGTTTTTACCTCATTTTGTGTGCTGCCCTGTTTTCTTGGGTTTTCTTGGCACAATGTGGGTCATGGACCTAAATGATCTATTTGGATATCATTCAAACCACTATTGTACCTTTTTTTGCATTTGGATGCATGTCTTACCATACTCCCGACTTTGTGTTCAGTTGAGTTATTTGTTACCTGTTACAATTTCTTTTGGACCTTTACTTTTGTTTCATGAACACTAGGATTCATGTAGAATCCATACTCTTGGATTGAGACCGGTTGAATGAGTTCATGATGTTTGGTCTTGTTACATCATTAGGATTCGTGTAGAATCCATACTCTCAGATTGAGGCCGATTGAGTGATTTCATGATGTATGATTTTATCGGCTTTGGGATTCGTGTAGAATCCGTTCTTCCCGTGTTGCTTTTAGTTGGGTGTTTTCTTTGCATTGTGTTCTCATTCCTGTCCTTGTGTTATGATCTTTGTGATGGTGGTGCGGCACACATGAGTACATGCACATACATTTTTCGTAAGATGAGCATGGGTAGGGTAGGGTAGCATATGGAGGGGGCTTCTATCTCGCAGCTCAATGATCATGGCATCATGGGTTGGCAGAGGAAGCTTTATATAAGTGATAATTAAATAAAATGTGTGAATGATAATAAAACTTAAGATAATAAAAAGGTTTGGGGTGCTAGAGCCTTTCTGTTGAGGGATGGTGAATCTACACAAGTCCTAGCTTGGGCTTTTTGATGCCAAGTGACTCTCCATGATGTTAGTCTCTACTTAGTAGCCTTTTGAGTGTCTGACCAGGACCTGTACTCCTTGCATTGTCTTAGTTTCTTGGTTGTAGCCATCATACTATCTAGCGTGAGTGTTAGCCTTGGATGTTATTTTGTGTGTTTGTGGTTGGATCATTATCTCCATCAGCATGATGAGTGTGGACCTATGGGTGCCACGTGGTTGGGAGGTGTAGCTACCTTCACCACTACTAGGGATCGGTGTACAGAGATTATCTTTTGTCCTAGTGCGACCATTGTTGGATATCTTCACTTGGTACTTTGAGTTCAAGAGTATGCTTTCTTATGATTTATTCTTTCATTGGGATGCGTGTATATCATGTTTAGATGATGTTATTTTATTTGGCGCATTCTCTTATTATGATGTTTAGCATATGATTAGATGATGTGATTTGCTTTAGTAGTATATCTATTGCTTACTACTATTTAGCATGTGATAGGTGATGTTATCTACTATAAGATTATCTTTTGCATTATCACTAGCATGTTAAATTTTCTTATGCTATTATTGTGCATGTTTTAGTAGTGATATCCCTATTACAACAGTACTGACAATCTGGTCAGTGGCTTGGGATGTTACGTGCGAGGGATGGCTAGGATCCACGATGGTCTTATGATGCTATTGACGGATGGGAGGATCTGTGTACTTTGTTTGGTTGTTTTGTTCCTGAGATTTATTTCTGTACATTGCGATGTTGCTTTTATTCTCTTCGATGTTTATTTTAGTACGTTCTTTTCTATTATGGTTTAGATGGATAGATGTTCTCCTTTTTGTGTTGTTCTTGCACTCGAGTGTTCATTCCTCGAGCTTTTGTGGATCCGGTACTCCCTGGTGTGGATGTTCTTTGCTCGTTTTTTGGTCCCTTTTTGCTTCTAGGAGTTTTTTTGTGTTTCTATGGGTGATATTTGTTCAACATGGTGCGACAGTTTAAAAAGTATCGCATGCCCATGCAAACTATATTATGGATTCTAGGAAATTTCTAGGGCTTCAAAAATCTAGGAATAACCAATTTTCAGGGATTCAGGATTTCAGGCTTAGCCAAATTTTTAGGTTTTTGCATTTTACTCTAGCTTGGTGTTTCATTGATGAGTGGTTGTTTCTTGTACCCTCATCATGTGCATTGTTGTTGTTGGCTTTATTTGTGTCTGGCAGTTTGGTAGTGGTGTTTGGAGATTCGTTGGTTGCCAAGATTGTAGTGAAGTCTTTTGTTGCGATCATTGTGATCCTTATATGATGTTGTCATGTGCATTCATACTTGTAAAAAAAAAATTCTTGGCTTGTATTTCATCCTTGTTTCCAAGGATCTCTTGGCAAGGTATTACACTCCCAATCGGGTAGAACTAGCATACAGAAATGGAGGGGAACACTAGTTCTCAGCCTCCAAAAAAATAGCTACCAAAAACAGAAGTAGAAATGGAGCAGAAACAATAAAACATGAAAGCCCTACCTCATAGCCAAAAGGGCAAAATGGGAATCTGAACCATAAAATAAATATCTTGTAGAAGTAGCTAAAAGTCACAGAAAACCAAGGTTTTTCCAAGCTGGATCCAACGAGCCCAACCTCGCGACGATCCCATGCCCGTAGCTCCCACAATGAATAAAACAGTAAATCCTCATGAACAGGATTTTGGGTTTTACTCTCCAACTTTCCAATTTGAAAGTGAGAAGTGAGGAATTAAATTCCTCTTTGGATACTTATTCACTTTTTGAGTGAATAATCAATTAAGGCAAATAACCAGCCAACCTAGTTAAACCTCGAATCGACCCAAACGAAAATAGGCTATTCCTATAAATAGGAATTCATCGATGGAAAAGCTGCCAAAAATTAAAAAAAATCAATTAAAAAGCTCAAAAATCTAAAAACACAAAAATATCCTTAATAACTTTCACGACAATGCGAACCTCTAAATGCACAGACACACTTACTAGTCTAATCACATAATTCAAATGAGTTCAGATTTATTAATCACCGAAAGGTTTAATTTAAATAACATGATCAAGTGCAATTGCATATAATAACAGAGCCGAAGCAATAAATTCATTAAATCACCTAATTTTATCCATTTATTTAATTATATTAAAATAATCTATTTACATCACTCACGTTTGCATAAAGCATAACAACACAAGAACGAAGTAAATAACCATAGCATTAAATCCATCACATAACATAATCAGAGGTATGTCCAAATACCAGATATCATCATAAAACACATTGTCATCTCAAAATGGCATCATCATGCAATATGATTAACTGAATAACATAGTAGTATAACATCTATGATACTAAAAAACTAGGTATACTATCTGACCCTCAGGTCATCTCAAATGTAACATACATGAGTAACAAATATCTCTCTAATCAAAAATATAACAAGGTAAATGTCTGCAACACATAACCAAATAATCCCACATGAACAATCCATTCAGTTACTTATGCATTTAATAATGATTGATTACTCTACATTAAAAAAGCACTTAAAACACATAAAAAAACACAGTCATAAATATAACTAACCACTACTATAGGAACGTAGTCCAGTGAGGCATGGTAATAGAACATAGTGCAATCAATCCAACCTTATGATACCACATCGATCTTGGTAACCACTAGCACAAACCTTAGTGAACCATAAATCACATGATAATCTCAAAGATTAGTCAAAAGTATAATCAAAGAAACTGATAAAGAAACATAAATCCAAACACCTCAACGGTGTAGACCACTCAGGGTCACAATCATGATCCCATCACAACAAAAGATCAGCAAGGTTGCATCCATCAGGATGACTTATAGAAGTCAAATGGGAGAGGTACTACATCATCTCCCCCAAAGACTAGGCTTACTCCTGGAAGCCTACAATCCATGAATACAAACCAAACACACCAAGAACAAAAATCCAAAGTGAGCAATAGAAATGACTCAAAAAATCTCTACAAGTCAAACCCAAATCACTCCAACATTCTCAAACCATCACGTTAACCCCCAAATAGGTTAACCACGAGAGAATGGGTGTCACACAGACACAAGGTCCTCCAACAAGGAGCCTTCTATGTGCTACGAAGAACCCATCTAGCCATACAATCAACAATAGAAGGTAAGGAAAAACCCTCTCTACCTCATCAACAGGTGCCCAACTACAACATGCACCAAATACCAAACCACAAACAAGGTCAAAACAATACACACTTCCAACAAGAGTTGGAATATTAGGGAAAAGCCATCTCAAAATTCTCAAGAATACTATCATGTCACACATGATCATTCTAGAATCCACATACACTCACCCTTAGAACAAAGAGGATGAAATTTTACCAACAAAAGGACACACTCCAAAAGACTACTCACCACCAAGCGTAGGAGCACAACACATCACCAAGGCACAAAATATCAACTACCACTAGAAACTAGGGTAACATAACCCAACTAGACAGATATCACCTTTCCACAAGGTTGCACAAACTTTCATCAGTGGACACAATCATCAAATGTCTGCATACCAACTCATGATATGGTAACATGTGTCCAATGATACCATGTCCCTCTAGCACCATGCTAGGAAAACTACACCCAATCTACCGCTAAACTCAATCTCTAGCCTCAAGTCAACAGTTAAGGAGAAAACTTGGCTAAGACAATCCACCTGAAGATATAAGCTTAGGGAGAACGATACTATAGAGTATTAGGACTAAGAGGGAGTGTCTCTCTCAACCTCTACACTAAGAAGTCCATGATGTGTTAGGAAACTCACAATTTCACCAACCATCAACATACTCACTTGAAAACACTAACTGAGCTAGTGGCATAGCCACACTAGCCTACTCTCACAAGAGAGAAAAGGATACAAAGGTGTGCCCAAGAAAATGTCCAAGAAGGATACTCTAAACTCATCAAAGAACTGAGTAACTCCCAAAAGACAAGGCAACATGAACCCTAAGCAAGGAACACTCACAAACCACACTACACCTCACAAGGGCAGTTTAGTGCAATAGGAAACACAAAAACCCAAGCACGAACCCCAAAAAGTACCTAGTAGATATGAAGACAAGATAACTCTTCCATTATGAATAACATAAAGAGTTAAACTTCTCCAATGGCCATAAATATGATATATCATGATTGAATTGGCCTCTACTTAAGAAGGTACTCGAAACAACGATCAGCAACTCTAGAAGCCATAGCTTCACGTCTAGACTCAGATTGGCTCCATCAAAAAAGTGCCAGAAAGACAATGAAAAAAACTACAACAAGATGGAGCTTCAAGATTCCTAAGACCCAAGATCTGAGTCACCACTCAAAACAAAACCACAAAGGAAAAACAACAGTCTTGGCCACCAAGACAAGTGATGAACAAAATGTCCAAATCCACACAAGAGCACACATGCCCAAAATAACATAATACATGAAATGAAAGGTAGTTCACACATTAAAACCATCATTACTCTTCTTTCATAATTTCATTAATTAAACATAATATAAGCAATAATGCAGGATGAAACTGAAAGATTTTCAAGCAAGGGTCCAAGAGTCACCATAAAACAAGCACATACCTTTAAATTTCTTTAAGAATACACTACGTTTACTGATCTTTTAAACCATTCAATAACAATAACAACTTTAAATCTAACAAAGACACACTAGCATGTCCTCCATGATATTATCCCTTGAATGTACTACCAGAGGTTCAAGATGAACATGATAGAGTCACAATACACAACTAGGCAGTAGTAAAACACATCCAAAATAGTCATCATAAACAAAATCAAAAGCCCAAATGGGGGAAATTATCAATTCCAACAATAAGTACTAGAAAGAGCTCATTTCAAAAATAAGTCAAATGTGACAACTGTCACAAAGAGAGAGATAGATAAAATTTGACGACTGCTCCAAGAGAGGAAATTATTGACAACCACTGCTAGCCCAACAAAATGAGGAAAATACCTCCAGCCAAATAAAATAAGGCATCAAACAAATCACATTACGGGTGATGACTGAGTATAGTCACACAAGAGGGATAAGTCACCGCACAATGCTAAGGAATACATCATCCTAGCAATGTTAGAGAACACACTCACACACATCAAGCAGTATACCATCAGTAATGTTTTAACATGGGCTTTGATACCAGATGTAATGCCGTACTTGGAGATCCTTGGAAACAAGGATGAAATACAAACCAAGAATTTTTTTTTTACAAGTATGAATGCACATGACAACATCATACGAGGATCACAACGATCGCAATGGAAGACTTCACCACAATCCCGGCAACCAACGAATCTTCAAACGCAACTACCAAATTGACACACACAAACAAAGCCAACAATGACAATGCACATGATGAGGGCTCAAGAAATGACCACTCATCAACAAAACACAAAGTTAGGGTAAATGTAGAATCCTGAAATTTGACTAACCCTAAAATCTTGAAGCCTTAAAAAATTGGCTAAGTTTGGATTTCTAAAGCCCTAAAATTTCCTAGAATCCATAACTTATCTCCAAGAGGTCTGAAACCTATCTCAAAAGATTTGTCACATATATTGAAATATATCTTAAGTATAATAAATTTTATTATACTTAAATGATATATTTTAAACCCCCAAGAGACTAAAACAGAAACATGAAAAATTGATTCAAGAGAAACCAACAGAATTCAAAATACAACATAGGGTTGAAGAACGCCCAAAAGGGTATCCAAAACAACTCTCAGAAAGTTTGGATCATGAAGAAAAGTTCCTGCTAATGGCACACGCAAGTTTTTTACAAAAATTGTGTGACACTTTTTACTAAGGGAGGGTGACACATCTCCTTAAGGCGTGTGACACTCTTCCAGTGTCATACAACATTTCTCAAGAAGACATGCGACACTTTTCAGCATCGTACGACATTTCTCAAGAAGTTGTTCGATACTCTTCCAGTGTCATACAAAATTTCTCAAGAAGGCATGTGATACTTTACAGTGTCGTACGAGATAGTTTGCATGGGCATGTGATACATTTTTATGTCCCACAATGCTAACAAAATGTCACCGATAGAAACACAAAAACACTCCCAGAAACAAAAAGGACCAAAAAAAGAGCAAAGAACCTCCACACCAGGGAGCATTGGATCCACAAGGGCTCAAGGAATGAACACTCGAGTGCAAGAACAACAAAAAAAGAAGAACACCTATCCATCTAAACTACAGCAGCAAAGAAAACACTGAAATAAACATCGCAGTGAACTGAACAACCAAACTAAATGTGCGGTTCCTCCCAACCGTCAATAGCATCGTAAGACCATCGTGGGTCCTAGCCATCCCCTATGCGTAACATCCCAAACAACTGACTAGATCGTCGGTACTATCGTAATAGGGATGTCGCTACTAAAAACATGCAACAATATAAGCATAAGGAAATCTAACATGCTAGTAGTAAAGCATAAGATAATCCTATAGTAGATAACATCACCTATCACATGCTAAACAACAATAAGCAACAGATATGCTAATACAACACTTCATAGCATCTCATCATATGCTAAACATCATAATAAGGGAATGCATCAAATAAAATAACATCATCTAAACATGATATATAAGCATCCCAATGAAAGCATAAATCACAAGAAAGCATACTCCGAAACCCAAAGTACCAAGTGAAAACATCTAGCAACGGTCACATAAGGACAAAAAAATTTCTCTATACAACGGTCCCTAGCAGTGGTGAAGGTAGCTATGCCTCCCAACCACGTCACACCCATAGGTCCACATCCGCCATGTTGATGGAGATAATGATCTAACCACAAATACACATAAAGCACAACATCCAAGGCTAACAATCACGCCAGACAGTATGATGGTTGCAACCAAGAACCTAAGAAAATGCAAGGAGTAAAGGTCTTGGTCAGAAACTCAAAAGGCTACTAAGTAGGGGCTGAAATCATGGAGAGTCACTTGGCATCGACAAGCCCAAGCTCAGATCACATGTGGAAACACTCGCAAGGTACTTCCCTCTCGAGGTACTCCCTCGAAACCATCACACGAAGTTTTATTATCTTAAGTTTTATTACCAGTCACACATTTTTTCTATTTATTACTTATTCACGCTCCTCTCAACCATAACCATGGTGTCATGATTGTCAGGCTGCAAGATAGAAGCCCCCTCCATATGGTACCCTACCCTACCCATGTTCATCCTATGACAAGTGCTCATGGGCATGCATACTCCCATCCCAACCCCAATGATCATAACTTTCGACAAATCCACGAAAGATTGAGCCTCGCAAGTCACCCAAAAAATGTATGCGCACGTACTAGTGTGTGGCGTACCACCATCATGAAGATCATAACCCAAGGACAGGAATGAGAACACAATGCTAAGAAAACACCCAACCGAAAGAAACACAAGAAGGATGGATTCTACATGAATCCCAAAGCCAATAAAACCATACATCATTAAATCACTCAATTGACCTCAATCTAAGAGTATAGATTCTATACGAATCCCAATGATGCAACAAGACCAAACATCATGAACTCACTCAACCGGCCTCAATCTGAGAGTATGGATTCTACACGAATCCTAGAATTCATGAAAGAAAAGCAAAGGTCTAAAAGAAAACATAATAGGTAACAAATCACTCAACCGAACACAAAGTCGAGAGTACGGGTATGACATGCATCCCAATGCAACAAAAGGTGCAAAAGTGGTCTGACTAATATCCAAATGGATCATCCAAGTCCATGACCCACATTGTGCCAAGAAAACTTGAGAAAATAGGGTGGCATGCAAAATGAGGTAAAAACATCAAATTTTAGAAACATTTCAAAATTAAAATCCATTTGACCTTTGGGTTCAAAAACCCTAAGAATCCAAAAATAAATGGAATCAGACACCGTATGCAAAAATGGCCAGCATAATTCCATAAAATCCCAAAGCCTTATCCAAAAAAATAGGGAAATGTTCATACCAGCCCAACTTGGTAGAACTAGCATACAGAAATAGAGGGAAACACTAGTTCTCAGCCTCAAAACAAATGGCTACCAAAAATAGAAGCAGAAATGAAGCAGAAACTATAAAAAAGGAAAGCCCTACCTCACAACCAAAAGGGAAAAACGGAAATTTGAACCATAAAATAAATATCTCGCAGAAGTAGCTAAAAATTGCAGCAATCCAAGATTTTCCTGAGCTAGATCCAATGAGCCCAACCTCATGATGATCCCACACCCATAGCTCCCACAACAAACAAAACAATAAATCCTCATGAAGAGGAATTTGGGTTTTACTCTCCAACTTTCCAATTTGAAAGTGAGAAGTGAGGAATTAAATTTCTCTTTGGATACTTATTCACTTTTTGAGTGAATAATCGATTAGGGAAAATAACCAGCCAACCTAGCTAAACCTCAAATTGACCCAAATGAAAATAGGCTATTCCTATAAATAGGAATTCATCTATGGAAAAGCTACTAGAAATTTTAAAAAATCAATTAAAAAGCCCAAAAATTCAAAAACACAAAAATATCCTTAATAACTTTCGCGACAATGCGAACCTCTAAATGCACAGACACACTTACTGGTCTAATCACATAATGCCAATGAGTTTGGATTTAATAATCACTGAAAGGTTTAATTTAAACATTTTAATAAAGGATACATTGACCATATAAGGATGACATTGGTAAAATATGAAAGGTTGAATTACTAACTCCATGTGCCACTGCCAGGGATATAAATCCTACACACTAAACAACATGATCAAGTGCAATTGCATATAATAACATAGATAAAGCAATAAATGCATTAAATCACCTAATTTTATCCATTTATTTAATTATATTAAAATAATCTATTTACATCGCTCACGTTCGCATAAAGCATAACAATGCAGGAATGAAGTAAATAACCATAGCATTAAATCCATCACATAACATAATTAGAGGTATGTCCAAATACCATATATCATCATAAAACACATTGTAATCTCAAAACGGCATCATCATACAATATGATTAACTGAATAGCATAGTAGTATAACATCTATGATACTGAAAAACTAGGTATACTATCTGAGCCTCAGGTCATCTCAACTGTAACATACATGAGTAACAAATATCTCTCTAATAAAAAATATAACAAGATAAATGTCTGCAGCACATAACCAAATAATCCCACATGAACAATCCATTCAGTTACTTACGCATTTAATAATGATTGATTACTCTATATTAAAAAGGCACTTAAAACACATAAGCAAAAACAGTCATAAACATGACTAACCACTATTACAAGAACCTAGTCTAGTGTAGCATGGTAATAGAACATAGTGCAATCTTTGCACACATCTCAGGGTAATCATGGAACAACCTCATGATACCACATCGATCTTGGTAACCACTGGCACAAACCTTAGTGAGCCATAAATTAGATGATAATCTCAAATATTAGTTAAAAGCATAATCAAAGCAACTGATAAAGAAACATAAATCCAAACACCTCAACAGTGTAGACCACTCAGGGTCACAATCATGATCCCATCACAACAAAAGATTAGCAAGGTTGCATCCATCAGGATGACTTATAGAATTCAAATGGGAGAGGCACTACATCATCTCCCCCAAAGACTAGGCTTACTCCTAGAAGCCTGCAATCCATGAATAGAAAGCAAACACACCAAGAACAAAAATCCAAAGTGAGCAATAGGAATGACTCAAAAACTCTCTACAAGTCAAACCCAAATCACTCCAACTTTCTCAAACCATCACGTTAACCCCCAAATAGGTTAACCATGAAAGAATTGGTGTCACACAGACACAAGGTCCTCCAACAAGGAGCCTTCTATGCACTACGAAGAACCCATCTAGCCATAGAGTCAAAAATACAAGGTAAGGAAAAACCCTCTCTACCTCATCAATAGGTGCCTAACTACAACATGCACCAACTACCAGAACACAAACAAGGTCAAAAACAAGACACACTTCCAACAAGAGATGGAATCTTGGGGAAAAGCCATCCCAAAATTTTCAAGAATACTATCATGTCAGACATGATCATTCTCGAATCCACATAAACTCACCCTTAGAATAAAGAGGATGAAATTTTACCAACCAAAGGAGACACTCCAAAAGACTGCTCACCACCAAGCATAGGAGCACAATACCTCACCAAGGCACAAAAGCTCAACTACCACAAGAAACTAGGGTAACATAACCCAACCAGACAAGATATCACCTTTCCACAAGGTTGCACAGACTTTAATTAGTGGACACAATCATGAAATGTCTCCATACCAACTCATGAGATGGTAACATGTGTCCAACGATACCATGTCCCTCTAGCACCGTGCTAAGAAAACTACACCTAAGAAAACTACACCCAATCTACTGCTAAACTCAATCTCTAGCCTCAAGTCAACAGTTAATGAGAAAACTTGACTGAGACAATCCACCTAAAGATATAAGCTTAGGGAGAAGAATTCTATAGAGTATTAGGACTAAGAGGGAGTCTCTTTCTCAACCTCTACACTAACTAGTCCATGATGCGTTAGGAAACTCACAATTTCACCAACCATCAACATAGTCACCTGAAAACACTAACTGAGCTAGTGGCATAGCCACACTAGCCTACTCTCACAAGAGAGAAAAGGATACAGAGGTGCACCCAAGACAATGTCCAAGAAGGAGAATCTAAACTCATCAAAGAACTGAGTTACTCCCAAATGACAAGGAAATATCAACCCTGAGCTAGGAATGCTTACAAACCACACTACACCTCACAAGGGCAATTTAGTGCAATAGAAAACACAAAAACCCAAGCACGAAGCCCAACAAGTACCTAGTAGATAATGAAGACAAGATAAATCTTCCATTATGAATAACATGAAGAGTTAAACTTCTCCAATGGCCATAAATATGATATATCATGATTGAATTGGCCTCTACTCGAGAAGGTACTTGAAACAACGATCAGAAACTCTAGAAGCCATAGCTTCACGTCTGGACTCAGATTGGCTCCATCAGAAAAGTGCCAAAAAGACAACGACAAAAACTACAACAAGATGGAGCTTCGAGATTCCTAAGACCCAAGATCTGAGTCACCACTCAAAAAAAAACCACAAAGGCAAAACAATAGTCTTGGCCACCAAGACAAGTGACGAACAAAACGTCCAAATCCACACAAGAGCACACATGCATAATAACATAATACATGGAATGAAAGGTAGTTCACACATTGAAACCATCATTACTCTTCTTTCATAATTTCATTAATTAAACATAATATAAGCACTAATGTAGGATGAAACTGAAAGATTTTAAAGCAACGGTCCAAGAGTCACCATAAAACAAGCACATACCTTTAAATTTCTTTAAGAATACACTACGTTTACTCATATTTTAAACCATTCAATAAAAATAACAACTTTAAATCTAACAAAGACACACTAGCATGTCCTCCATGATATTATCCCTTGAACGTACTACAAAAGGTTCAAGATGAACATGATAAAGTCACAACACACAACTAGGTAGGAGAAAAACACATCTAGAATAGTCATCATTAACAAAATCAAAAGACCAAATGGGGGAAATTATCAATTCCAATAGTAAGTACAAAAAAGAGCTCATTTTAATAATAAGTCAAATGTGACAACTGTCACAAAGAGAGCGATAGATAAAATTTGATGACTACTCCAAGAGAGTAAAATACTAAAAACCAATGCTAGCCCAACAACATGAGGAAAATACCTCCAGCCAAATAAAATAAGGCATCAAACAAATCACATTATAGGTGATGACTGAGTAGAGTCACACAAGAGGGATAAGTCACTGCACAATGCTAAGGAATACATCATCCTAGCAATGTTAGAGAACACACTCACACACATCAAGCAGTATACCATCAGTAACCTCTTGCATATGCAGACAACAATAATTTCCATGCAATGCAACATTTAGATATCCATCAAATTAATACAATTTTACATAATCTTAAGAAGCAATCAAATTGGGGACTTAAGTCATTAACCCAAGGATATAATGCAAACCTACTCTTTGCAATGATTCACAATAAACACTCATTTTCAATGAAAGGAACCATTTTATCGCCCTAAAGATGAAACATAGAATCACAAATAAGATTCATCTATATACTTGCAATAAGGAGAAAAATAGGAAAACAATGCACCTTACTCTACAAGGAGAAACAAAAAGCAGCACTCAAAGCCAACACATGGACACCAATTAGTGGTTCTGTCCAAAAAGGGTCACGCAAGCAACCAACCAAACAAGGCACAACAATTCCGCTCACAAAATCAGGAAGACTCATTTCCTTCTCCACATACTACTCTAGTCACATGTATTAGACAAGAAAATCCATCACAAGTAGATACCAAAGCAACAAAGATCACAAGTTCTCACCAAGACACTCACACTCAACCAATACAGCAATAACTACAAGGGCAACATACACACAGAGATCCCAATGTTTGAACATGGCTCTAATACTAGATGTAATGCCCCGCCTGGAGATCTTTGCAAAAAAGGATGAAATAAAAGCCAATATTTTTTTTTTAGAAGTATGAATACACATGACAACATCATACAGTGATCACAATGATCGCAACGGAAGGTTTCACCACAATCCCAACAACTAATGAATCTCCAAATGCCACTACCAAACTGACACACACAAACAAAACCCACAACGACAACGCACATGATGAGGGCTCAAAAAATGACCACTCATCAAAAAAACACCAAGTTAGGGTAAATGCAGAATCTTGAAATTCAACTAAGCCTGAAATCTTGAAGCCCTGAAAAATTGGCTAAGTTTGGATTTCTGAAGCCCTGAAATTTCCTAGAATCCATAACTTATCTCCAAGAGGTCTGAAACCTATCTCAAAAGATTTGTCATAAGTATTAAAATATATCTTAAGTATACTTAAATGATATATTTTAAACCCCCAAGAGACTAAAATAGAAACACAAAAAATGGATTCAAGAGAACCCAACAGAATTCAAAATGCAACAACATAGAGTTGAAGAACACCCAAAAGGGTCTTCAAAACAACTCTTAGAAAGTTCAAATCATGAAGAAAAGTGCTCGCTGATGGCACACACAGGTTTTTTACAAAAATCATGTGACACTTTTTACTAAGGGAGGGCGAAACTTCTCCTTAAGGTGTGTGACACTCTTCCAGTGTCATACAACATTTCTCAAGAAGCCATGCGACACTTTTTAGCATCGTACGACATTTCTCAAGAAGGTATGTGACACTCTTCCAGTGTCGTACAATATTTTCCAAGAAGGCGTGTGATACTTTATAGTGTTGTATGACATACTTTGCATAGGCATGCGATAAATTTTTATGTCACACAATGCTGACAAAATGTTGCCCATAGAAACATGAAAACACTCCCAGAAGCAAAAATGACCAAAAATAGAGCAAAGAACCTCCACACCAGGGAGTACCAGATCCAAAAAGGCTCAAGGAATGAACACTCGAGTGCAAGAACAACATAGAAAGAAGAACACCTATCCATATAAACTACAATAGCAAAGAATAGACTGAAATAAACATCATAGTGAACTGAACAACCAAACTAAGTGCGCAGTTCCTCCCAACTGTCAATAGCATCATAAGGCCATCATAGGTCCTAGCCATCCCCCATGTGTAACATCCCAAGCCATCGACCAGATTGCCAGTACTGTCATAATAGGGACATCACTACTAAAAACATGCAACAATATAAGCATAAGGAAATTTAACATGCTAGTAGTAAAGCATAAGATAATCCTATAGTAGATAACATCACCTATCACATGCTAAACAACAGTAAGCAACAGATATGCTAATACAACAATTCACAACATCTAATCATATGCTAAACATCATAATAAGGGAATGCGTCAAATAAAATAACATCATCTAAACATGATATACAAGCATCCCAATGAAAGCATAAATCACAGGAAAGCATACTCTGAAACCTGAAGTACCAAGTGAAAACCTCCAACAATGGTCGCACTAGGAAAAAAGACCATCTCTGTACACTGGTCCCTAGCAGTGGTGAAGGTAGCTATGCTTCCCAACCACATGGCAGCCATAGGTCCACACCCAACATGCTGATGGAGATAATGATCCAAACACAAACACACATAAAACACAACATCCAAGGCTAACACTCACGCCAGATAGTATGATGGCTACAACCAAGAACCTAAGACAATGCAAGGAGTAAAGGTCTTGGTCAGATAGTCAAAAGGCTACTAAGTAGGGGCTGACATCATTGAGAGTCATTTGGCATCAACAAACCCAAGCTCGGATCACATGTGGAAACACTCGCAAGGTACTTTCCTCTCAAGGTACTCCCTTGGAACCATTACATGAAACTTTATTATCTTAAGTTTTATTACCAATCACACATTTCCTTTAATTATCACTTATTCAAGCTCCTCTTAGCCATACCCGTGGTGTCATGAGCACTGAGCTGCGAGATAGAAGCCCCCTCCATATGCTACCCTACCCTACCCATGCTCATCCTACGACAAGTGCGTGTGGGCATGCATACTTCCATTCCAACCCCAATGATCATAACTTCCAAAAAATCCATGGAAGATCGAGCCTCACAAGTCAAACAAAAAATGTACATACACATACTGGTGTGTGGCGTACCACCATCACAAAGATCATAACCCAAGGATAGGAATGAGAACACAATGCCAAGAAAACACCCAACTAAAAACAACATTGGAACGATGGATTCTACATGAATCCAAAAGCTAATAAAACCATACATCATTAAATCACTCAATCAGCCTCAATCTGAGAGTATGGATTCTACAAAAATCCCAATGATGCAACAAGACCAAACATCATGAACTCACTCAACTAGCCTCAATTCGATAGTATGGATTCTACACGAATGCTAGTGTTCACAAAACAAAAGCAAAGGTCCAAAAGAAAACATAATAGGTAACAAATCACTCAACCGAACACAAAGTCAGGAGTACAGGTGTGACATGCATCCCAATGCAACAAAAGGTGCAAAAGTGGTTTGACTGATATCCAAATGGATCATCCAAGTCCATGACCCACATTGTGCCAAGAAAACTCAAGAAAATAGGGTGACACACAAAACGAGATAAAAACCCCAAATTTTAGAAAAATTTCAAAATTAAAACCCATTTGACCTTTGGGTTCAAAAATTCTAAAAATCCAAAAATAAATGGAATCGGACACCATATGCAAAAATGGCTAGCATAACAGCATAAAATCCCAAACCCTCATCCCAAAAAATAAGGAAATTTTCATACCTGCCCAACTGGGTAGAACTAGCATACAGAAACAGAGGGGAACACTAGTTCTCAGCCTCCAAACAAATGGCTACCAAAAAAAGAAGCAGAAATGGAGCAGAAAAAATAAAACAGGAAAGCCCTACCTCACATCGAAAAGATCAAAACGAGAATCTGAACCATAAAATAAATATATGGCAGAAGTAGTTGAAAAATGTGGCAATCCAAGGTTTTCCTGAGCTAGATCCAATGAGCCCAACCTCGTGACGATCCCACGCCTGTAGCTCCCACAATGAACAAAACAGTAAATCTTCATGAAGAAGATTTTGGGTTTTACTCTCTAACTTTCTAATTTGAAAGTGAGAAGTGAGGAATTAAATTCTTCTTTGGATATTTATTCACTTTTTGAGTGAATAATCGATTAGGGAAAATAACCAACCAACCTAGTTAAACCCTGAATCGACCTAAATGAAAATAGGCTATTCGTATAAATAGGAATTCATCTATGGAAAAGCTACCAGAAATTTAAACAAATCAATTAAAAAGCACAAAAATATAAAAACAAAAAAATCTCCTTAATAACTTTCGCAACAATGCGAACCTCTAAATGCATAAACATGCTTACTAGTCTAATCACATAATGCAAATGAGTTCAGATTTAATAATCACTGAAATGTTTAATTTAAACATTTTAATAAAGGATACATTGACCATATAAGGATGACATTGGTAAAATATGATAGGCTGAATCACTAACTCCATGTGCCACTGCCAGGGATATAAATCTTGCACACTAAACAACATGATCAAGTGCAATTGCATTTAATAACATAGCCAAAGCAATACATACATTAATCCACCTAATTTTAACTATTTATTTAATTATATTAAAATAATCTATTTACATCACTCAGGTTTGCATAAAGCATAACAACGTAGGAATGAAGTAAATTATCATAGCATTAAATCCATCACATAACATAATCAGAGGTATGTCGAAATACCAGATATTTTAATTTTTAGCAAGACTTTGGAAGAAAATTTATTACATATTCATAGTGTCCTTGAAAGGTTAAGGGAAGAGAAATTGTTGATTAATCTGAAAAAGTGTATCTTTGCAAAAAGGGAGTTAGTCTACTTGGGATTTGTTATATCACCTGAAGGTCAAAAAATGGATCTAGAGAAGGTAAAAGCCATCTTGGAATGGCCTACTCCAAGGTCTGCTACTGAGGTAAGATTGTTCCATGGTCTGGTTAGTTTTTACAGAAACTTCATTAAGAATTTCAGTGGCATATGTGCACCTCTGACTGAAAAAATAAGAGGGGATAGAAAAGAGTTCAAATGGACTATAGCAACTGCGAGAAGTTTTGAATTGCTGAAGAAGAAGGTAATAGAACAACCTGTGTTGGCACTTCCAAATTTGAGAAAGGTGTTCCAAGTGGATTTTGATGCTAGTGGCAGCACTATTAGGGTTGTATTAAACCAAGAAGGTAAGTCTACTGCATATTTTAGTGAAAAATTGAATGATGTGAAAAAGAAGTATTCTGTTTATGATCAAGAGTTTTATGCAATAGTTCAGGCCTTAAAGAAAAGGAGGTATTATTTATTGCCAAAGGAATTTTTTTTGTATACTGATCATCATGCATTACAGTACCTAAATAGCCAACGTAAATTGAATTAGAGGCATATGAAGTAGGTAGAGTTCTTGTAGAGCTATACATTTGTGTTGAAGCATAAAAATGGAAAATTTAATAGGGTTGTAGATGCACTAAGTAGGAGATAGATGTTTCTTATAGTAATGCAAGTTGAAGTAGTTGGGTTTGATGAACTCAAGAATCTGTACCCTGAGGATCTTGATTTTTCTAAAGCATGGAAAGCTTGTAAAGAGCCTGTTGCTATAGACATAACTAAGTGGTTAGACTATCTAATTCAGGATGGTGTGTTATTCAAGGGTAGTCAATTATGCATTCCAAGGAGTTCCCTGAGGGAAAATCTGATTAAGGAGAAACATAGTGGAGGGATGGCAGGACATTTTGGTTGAGATAAGACCATTTCCATTCTTAAAGAACATTATTTTTGTCCTCAAATGTCATAGGATGTGAAGAAGTTTGTACAAACTTGTCAGATTTGTCAATTTCCCAAGGGATTTAGTCAGAATACTGGACTATATCATCCATTTCCTATTCCATCAAAGCCATGGGAGGACATAATTATGGATTTTGTTCTTGGATGTCCAAGGACACAAAGGGGTAATGACTTAGTATTTGTGGTGGTTGATAGGTTCTCCAAAATGGGACATTTCATTCCATGCCACAAAACTCATGATGCTGTCCATATTGCGGACTTGTTTTTCAGAGAGGTGGTAAGACTACATGGTCTTCCAAAGAGTATAGTTTCTGATAGAGATACTAAATTTGTAGGGTATTTTTGGAGAAAATTGTGAAAAAAGTTGAGAACAAACTTGAAATTCAGTTCCACACATCACCCACAGACTGACGGCCAAACAGAAGTGGTAAACAGAAGTCTAGGCAATTTGGTAAGATGTTTAGTTGGGGAGAAGCCCAAGGGATGGGATTTGATTCTACCATAAGTCTAGTTTGCTTACAATAACTCTGTAAATAGGAGTACTGAAAAATCACCATTCCAAATTGTATATTGAAGTAGCCCAAGGACTGCACCAGAATTGAGGAAGATAGAACAAGGGGAGAGGAAAAGTGCTAAAGTTGAAGAATTTTTTGAACATATCAAGTATCTACATGAGGAGGTCCAAGCACACATTTTCAAGATGAATCAAGAATATAAAGCTAGGGCTGATCAAAAGAGAAGACATAAGGAATTCCAAGTAGGGGATCTAGTCATGGTACACTTTAGAAAAGAAAAATTTCCAGCTGGTACTTACAACAAGCTAAAAATGAAGAAATTTGGCCCCTACAAAATTCTAAAGAAACATGACTCAGGAAATGCGTATGAGGTGAAGTTGTGAGATGGTATTCACATTTCTCCTATTTTCAACATTACAGACTTAACAAAGTATCATGATGATGGTGCAAATGAGGAGCTGATGTTAGAGCCATGTCCAATTCCTACTTCTAAGAAGGAGGAGATAGAAGACATTCTAGATCATCATGTGGGTAGGAGTACTAGAAATAGGTAGTATGAAGAGTATTTGGTCAAGTGAAAATGATGGCTGATAGAGGACTCAACTTGGATTTCAACAGCTGAGGTTTCCCATTTGGGATTTCCTCTACCATTCATAAAGTGATAGGGTCACTTTTCAATCTACCCTGGGTGTCTGATGCAGGAGCATCCAGAGGTATAAGGGCAATCCTGTGTCAACCAAGAAAAAAAAAGTACTTAAACTTAGTTTCTATTTCATGTGTTTTCATTTTTGGATACCCATTTGGGTCAAATAAAGGTTCCAACTCTAACAGTTCCACTACCAGTGTTCTAGAATAGAGTATTCGAACACTTTGGGATATGTGTAAATGTCAAAAAAATAGGAGTATGTAATTGAGCCATCATTTTGGTGAATTAGAAGGTGTAAATTGGCCAGATGATTGTCATTATAATTTAGAGCATTCTAAAAAAAGAATCAGGTCAAAAGGCCACACGGTTTGAAAGTTATCAGAGTTTTTAAATTTTTGGAGACATCTTAAGAATGCTTTGAAGTCAGGTTAGGGGCATTACATGATCTCAAAAAGGGATGAAAAATGGAGAACAAGTGAAGCTGGTCCATAGGGCTATAGAGCGCTTCAAGAGCTTTCTAAAAATGTAAATGGTTCATCAATCGGAGCTACAGTTCAAAAGTTATGCCTCCCTAAAGTTTGGTTACCATTTTTGGATTCTTCTAGATTTGCATCCACTTCTAACACAACTTTTGGAGCCTTCTATTTAGTTAATGGATGCCAACTAGCACTTTCTAGAATGTCCTCCTAATCATTAACCCTCCATGGTCTATTTAAGAACATTTTTGGCATTGTAAAAGGCAGTTCAGAGTGAAGTTTGAGAGGAGGTACTAAAAGGATAAATTATCTCCAGATTATTACTGTTGTAAGCCCTTAGAGCATGTTTTGAAGTCTATTTTCTCTGTACTGAATGTAATAGCATATTTACACAGTTAATACAATTTTTCCTTTCCTGTTGTGTCCATTCTATGCTTAAATTGTGTCCCCATCAATATGCAAGGATGGATACATGCATGTATGGATGGATGGATGCATACATACATATACATGCATACATACATGCATATGTCTATGCATGGATGCAATGTATGTATGTATGCATACATCATACATAGTTGCATGTATGCATGAATGCATAGATATATCTATGCATGGATGCAATGTATGTATGGATGCATAAATAATACATAGATACATCCATACATACATGTATCTATGTATATGTATGAAATGTATATATTTATGCATGAATGCATACATAAAAGCATGCATGCATAGATATATCTATGCATGGATGCAATGTATGTATGTATGCATACATCATACATAAATGCATGTATGCATGTATGCATGCATGCATGTATAGATATATCTATGCATGGATGCAATGTATGTATGTATGCATACATCTATCATAGATACATGTATGTATGTATGTATGCATGCATATACATAGATACATGTATTTATGGATGGATGCATGGATATGGATTGCATGCATGTATGGATGGATGCATGCATACATACATATACATACATACATACATGCATATATCTATGCATGGATGCAATGTATGTATGTATGCATGCATGTATATATATACATACATACATACATGTATACATGTATGTATGTGTACATACATATATATGAATGCATGCATATATATACATCCATACATACATGTATACATGTATGTATGTATGTATGCATGCATTCATGCATCTATGTATACATGCATACATACATCACATACATACATAGATATATCTATGCATGTGTTAGAATCTGAAAAGATTAATAACGTAGAAAACTATTGCAAAGAGTAAATATCTAAACTATGAATGCAAATGATACAAAATCAAAATAGAATCATAGAGTTAGTCTCCAAGAGAGTAATGCAAATGCTAGAAGCAAAATAGCATTAAGAGGATGCAAAAATAAGAGATCCAAATACAAGCCAGGTAGCATGCTTATATAGGCTAGGAAGAGGGAGGAGGTGGCAACACCAACCAATGAGGAGCAACCATCTATTGGACTAAAGATAGCAAAGTATCTTCCCAAGATAGCTAATGGATGCTCACATGTAGGAAGGTGACACCTCACAACCATTCACCTAATAAGACATGCTTTATTAACCTAAGCGAGATTATTAAAAGTGTAGGAAAAACCTATCAAAATAGGAAAAATAAAATTCCCCCAAAAGAGAGAGAAAAGAGACTCCCCAAAGAAGATTAGGACTCCAAGTGAGAGGAAGAGCCCCCCCCAAAAGATGTAGCATCCCGCACCTCCAGCAAAGCTTGCAAATTTTGTCCGGTAGATCCACTTGCATCGAACAAGTTTTCTTCCCTTAGGAAAAAGGACAAGATCCCAAGTGTGGTTCCTCATCAAGGAACTATACTCTTCCTGCATAGCTGTATCCCACTCAAAAATACCAGAAGCCTCATGAAAGGACTGTGGATTTGAGGAAGTAGCAATGAAGATATGTAGAGCATCCTGGAATTGTGAACGAGTCTGCTTGGTGTCTGATGGATCCCCAACCCAATCACCTATAAACTGCAAGGTCTGTCTAGCCCAAAGTGGACCAAAAGATGGAGAATCTAGAGGAGAAACATCAACCTGTAAATGATGACTAGGAGAGGAAGGAGGTGAGTCCTCTAAATCACTCTCTGCATCAGAAGTGGAGGTAGAAGACTGCTCAAGTGAATCTAACCCATCATGTATTCCAAGTGACTCCAATGTCAAAGTAGAAGGCAACCCTGTGACCATGCTTTGCTGGTTAAGCTGATGCAAGTAGTGGAAGTTAAGATGGCCAAACCACTCATGCCATAATCTGCTCACATCATTAAAGTGAGTGAGTGAAACAGTCAAAGGAGGATCAGGAACAAAGTGAGAAAACATATAGAGTCGTGACTGATGATCTGCTCTCCCAACTGCAACTGTAGAATCATTGTGCAACTCACATATCTCCACTGAACTAGGAGTGAACTCAACCTGCTTGCCTAAACTCGTGTGAGTGATCTGGTGTACTGATTGGAGATTAGTTGACAATGAGGGTACATAAGGAACATCATGGAATGTACCGTCCCCCACATCAACAGACCCTCTCCCACACACCTCAACAAGAGTGTTATCACCCATCAAAATAGAAGGCATAGTAAACGACTCCAAGGATGAAATTTCTTCCTTAGATGAAGCCATTTGGTGTGAAGTACCCGAATCAAGAACCCAAGTGGATGGTGAGGAAGTGACTGCAAAGAAGGGCCTTGCCCTTTCCTTTCCCCTTTCTATTTTCTTTTTCCTTGTTAGACCCTTCATTAGAACTTTGTTTGATAGACTCAGGAACACTGATATTATTCTTCTCAAGAATGTATGTCAAGTGATCAAGTTGTTTCTGCAAACATTTATGTTCATCATGACTAGGTCTTTTACAATAAGCACATTTGACCTTTTCTTTCTTAGGCTTATCGCCCTTGGAAGATGGTGTATCAATAGTTGAAGAAACCAACGTCTGATCCTTCTTCTCCTTGCTATTCTTTTGTTTCTTGTCCTTACTATTGTTGTTACTACTTTGTCTTTGTTGTTCTTTTGTGCCTTGGTTAGCAGCCAAGGCATGTGACTTAAAGGACTTAAGAATGCCCATTTGGATTAGCTTGTCCTGTTCTCGAGTGAGATTGACAGCAAAATCATCTAAAGATGGCATGGTGAATTGAGTACCAAGTGCACCCTTAGTAGCATAGAAGGTAGAAATAAACACAGAATATTCTAAACTTAGCTTAGAGAGAATACTAAGAATTAGTTGTTCATCTTTCTTTTCAATTCCACATTGTTTTAACTGTAGCCTTAGTGATTTCAATTTGGTGAAGAAATCTTGAATTGTGTTGAAATTTCCTAGACTCAAACTAATTAATTCATTTTCCAACATATGACCCCTCATTGAATCTTGTGTGCCAAATAGTGTCTCTAGCTTTGTCCATACTTCATTTGGTGTATCCAAAGACTCAATGTGAAATAGCAAGTCAGGAGAAACAGACAAACACAATGTTCCATATGCCTCATCACATTTGTTAAACCACTTAGGCTTGTCTTCATCTTTAGTAGGTTCAGTTTCAAGTCCCATAGTTATCCTATCTAATCCAGCTTTCTTTAAGTGAATTATCATGCATGATTTCCACTCAAAGTAATTGTATGGAGTTAGGATGGGCATATTTGTTTGATCCATGATGAAGGAATGCAAAGAAATGCTAAAAGGAAGAGAATCCAGCCACGACAATGCCCCCCCCTTTTTACTCAATCAAAGAACCCCCCCCCAAAGAAATATGATTTGGTACTTTATTTTAGTGCATTTACAATTACCACTAGAAAGAGATATTTAGTGGTCTTGATTTCAATGCATTACAAACCCTCATGAAGAGCATATGCTAAAAGTGAAACTTGGGCACAATAATCAAGGAAACAAATAGCACCACTATGATCTACTCGAAAAATCATGCACTTTCAAAAAAAGAATCGCCTCAATACGAGGTCGTATGAGAATGTTATGATCCTCCGAAGTTTCCAAAATGAGAACTGTGCACAGTCACGGCTGAGAATCTACAATTTCTGAAGAATTCATGCATGAAAATCAAAAACTAACTCCATTAGTGGATAGAGCACAAAAAAATAGCCAAGTTCATAATAAGAATCATCAAAATCGAAGTCTGTATGAGAAAGAACGAGACATTTGAAAACTGCATTCAAATCTGCGGCTACCAACGGAGAGGGGTATGGCTGTAGCTTTGCATGCTCGATTCTAAAAAATATACAACTTGCATGCAAAATCTAAAAGATACCCAAATGGTTTTTCGGGGCTGCGAACAAAACCCAAAAAGTATTTTTCTTGGTGATGAACAGAAGATGTTGTTGTAGTGTAAATCAGATGCCTTTAATAGTAAAAAATGGCTCCAAAAATCAGAAAACAACCCCAGCAATCAAAATATGACATGAAAATGCTGGATCAGCTTCTTAAGTCCATCAATGGCATGCTGGAACCTACAAAACTAATTGAAAACTCCAAATATGCAAGTTGGTTGTCAAATTTGAGATTGAAACCCCAGAGAAAAATAGTTTTTGTCAAAACTTTTCTGATTCTCAGGATCATCCAAAGATGCAAGAGAAGAGCATACTTTTTTTTTCAAAAAACTACAATAAAATTTATTTGCCCCCCCCAAATCTCTCAAATAAGGAAACTAAAATCTACTCTTGCACATAAAAAAGCTCTGATACCATGTTAGAATCTGAAAAGATTAATAATCCAGAAAACTAGTGCAAAGAGTAAATATCTAAACTATGAATGCAAATGATACAAAATCAAAATAGCATCATAGAGTTAGTCTCCAAGAGAGTAATGCAAATGCTGGAAGCAAAATAGCATTAAGAGGATGCAAAAATAAGAGATCCAAATACAAGCCAGGTAGCATGCTTATATAGGCTAGGAAGAGGGAGGAGGTGACAACACCAACCAATGAGGAGCAACCATCTATTGGACTAAAGATAGCAAAGTATCTTCCCAAGATAGCTAATGGATGCTCACATGTAGGAAGGTGACACCTCACAACCATTCACCTAATAAGACATGCTTTATTAACCTAAGCGAGATTATTAAAAGTGTAAGAAAAACCTATCAAAATAGGAAAAATAAAAAACTACACTAACAGCACGCACGCATGTATACATACATACATACATATATATATATGTATGTATGTATGTATGTATGTATGTATGTATGTATGTATGTATGTATGCATGCATTCATACATGCATATGCATACATACAATATATATATATATATATACATAGATGTATGTATGGATGGATGCATGCATACAACATACATGTATATACATAGATACATATATGTATGGATGCATGCATGCATATACATAGATACATGTATGTATGCATGCATGCATATACATGGATAGATGCATGTATGTATGGATGCATGCATGCATATATATATATATATATATATATATATATATATATATATATATATATATATATATATATATATATACATGTATCTATGTATGAATACATATTGCATATATAGATATATGTATGTATGTATGCATGCATGCATGTATCTATGTATGTATGCATACATATAGATGTGTGTATCCATGCATGCATGCATACATATATATATCTATGCATGCATGCACACATGTATAGATATATCTATGGATGTATGTATATGCATGCATGCATATATATATGTGTGTGTGTGTGTGTGTGTGTGTGTGTGTGTGTGTGTGTGTATGTATGTATGTATGTATGTATACATGCATGCATCCATACATGTATCTGTGTATGTATGCATGCATGTATCTATGTATGTATACATGTATGCATGCATCCATCCATACATACATATATAAATCCATCCATACATATATATATCTATGTATGGATGGATGCATCCATACATATATGTAGCTATGTATGTATGCATGCATGTATCTATGTATGTATGCATGTATCCATGCATGCATCCATACATACATGTATCTATGTATACATACATATTGCATACATAGATATATGTATGTATCTATGCATGCATGCATACATGCATGTATCTATGTATACATAGATATATGTATGTAGGGATGCATGCATGCATGTAATATATATATATATATATATATATATATATATATATATATATATATATATATATATATTACATGCATGCATGCATCCCTACATACATATATCTATGTATACATACATATTGCATACATAGATATATGTATGTATCTATGCATGCATGCATCTATGTATACATATATGTATCTATGTATGGATGCATCCATATATATATTGCATACATAGATATATGATGGGGACACAACCCAAGCATAGATTGGACACAACAAGAAAAGGGAAATTGTATTAACTATGAAAATAAGCTAGTACATTCAGTATAGAGAAAATAAACTTCAAAACATGCCCTATAGGCTTACAATAGCATAAATTTGGAGATAAGTTCTCCTTGCAGCACCTCCTCTCAAACTCCACTCTGAACTATCTTTTACAATGCCAGAAATGTCCATAAATAGATCCCAAAGGGTTAAGGACTAGGAATACATTCTAGAAAGTGCTAGTTGGCATCCATCGACCAAATAAAAGGCTCTAGAAACTACGTTAGAAGTTGACACAAATCTAGAAGAATCCAAAAATGGTAACCAATCTTTCGAGAGGCATAACTTTTGTACTGTACCTTCGATTGACGAACTGTTTACATTTTTGAAAATCTCTCAAATTGCTCTATAGCCTTGTGGACTAGCTTCACTCGTCCCTCACTTTTTGGCACTTTTTGAGGTCATTTAATACCCCTATTCTAACTTTGAAGCATTCTTAGGAGGTCTCCAAAACTCAAAAAATTGCGATAACTTTCAAACCGTGGGGCCTTTTTACTTGATTCTTTTTCTAGTATGCTCTAAATCACAATTAAATTTATCTAGCCAATTTACACCTCCTAGTTCACCAAAATGATGGCTAAATTACATACACCTATTTTTTTGGCATTTACACATATCCTAAGGTGTTCAAATACTCTATCTTAGAAAATTGACAGTGGAACTGTGAGAGTTGGAACCTTTGTTTGACCCAAATGGGTATCCAGAAATGAAAACACATGAAACAAAAACTAACTCTAAGTACATTTTTTTTTGGGTGACATAGGATTGCCCTTATACCTCTGGATGCTCTTGCATCAAACACCTAGGGTAGATTGAAAAGTGACCCTGCCACTTTAAGAATGGTAGAGGAAATCCCAAATGGGAAACCTCAGCTGCTGAAATCCAAGTTGAGTCCTCTATCGGCCATCCTTTCCACTTGACCAAATACTCTTCATACTGCCTGTTTCTAGTACTCCTACCCACACAATGATCTAGAATGTCTTCTATCTCCTCCTTGTTGGAAGTAGGAATTAGACATGGCTCTAACTTCAACTCCTCATCTGCATCATCATCATGATACTCGATTAAGTCTACAATGTTGACAATAGGATAAATGTGAATACCATTTGGCAGCTCCACCTCATATGCATTTTCTGATTCATGTTTCTTTAGAATTTTGCAGGGACCAAGTTTCTTTATTTTCAGCTTGTTGTAAGTACTGGTTGGAAATCTTTTTTTTCATAAGTGTACCATGACTAGATCCCCTACTTGGAATTCCTTATGTCTTCTCCTTTGATCAGCCCTAGTTTTATAATCTTGATTCATCTTGGTAATGTGTGCTTGAACCTCCTCATGTAGATGCTTGATATGTTCAACAAATTCCTCAGCTTTAGCACTTGTCCTCTCCCCTTGTTCTATCTTCCTCAATTCTGGTGCAGTCGTTGGGCTAATTCCATATATAATTTGGAATGGTGATTTTCCAGTACTCCTATTTACAGAGTTATTGTAAGAAAACTCTGCTTGTAGTAGAATCAAATCCCATCCCTTGGGCTTATCCCCAACTAAACATCTCAGCAAATTGCCCAGACTTGTGTTTACCACTTCTGTTTGGCCATTAGTCTGCTAGAGATGTGTGGAACTGAATTTCAATCTATTCTCAACTTCTTCCACAATGTTCTCCAAAAATACCCCACAAATTTAGTATCTTTGTCAGAAATTATACTCCTTGGGAGACCATGTAGTCTCACCAACCCTCTAAAAAACAAGTCTGCAATATGGACAACATCATGAGTTTTGTGGCATAGAATGAAATGTGCCATTTTGGAGAACTGATCAACCACCACAAATACTGAGTCATTACCCCTTTGTGTTCTTGGCAATCCAAGAACAAAATCCATACTTATGTCCTCCCATGGCTTTGATGGAATAGGAAATGGTTGATATAGTCTAGTATTGTGACTAAATCCCTTGGCAACTTGACAAACTTGGCAACTCTGTACAAACTTTTTCACATCCTGTGAAATATGAGGCCAAAAACAATATTCTTTAAGAATGGCAATGGTTTTATCTCAACCAAAATGTCCTGCCATCCCTCCACTGTGTTTCTCCTTAATTAGATTTTCCCTCATGGAACTCCTTGGAATGCATAATTGAATTCCTTTGAATAGTATACCATCCTAAATCAAATAGTATAACCACTTAGTTCTATCTACAACAACAGGCTCCTTACAAGCTTTCCATGCTTCAACAAAATTAGGATCATCAGGGTATAGATTGTTGAGTTCATCAAACCCAACTACTTCAACTTGCATTACTGTAAGTAACAACTATCTCCTGCTTAGTGCATCTGCAACCCTATTAGATTTTCCACTTATATGCTTCAACACAAATGTATAGCTCTACAAGAACTCTACCCACTTTATATGCCTTTCATTCAATTTACCTTGGCCATTTAGGTACTGTAATGCCTGGTGATCAGTATACAAAACAAATTCCTTTGGCAATAAATAATGCTTTCATTTCTTTAAGACCTGAACTATTACATAGAACTCTTGATCATAAACAGAATACTTCTTTTTTGCATCATTCAATTTTTCACTACAAATAAGCAATAAATGTTCTTCCAAAGTCTTGCTGAAAATTAAAATATCATCCAAATAGACAATAACAAATTTTCTAAGGAAATTTTTAAGTACCTCATTCATAAGCCGCATGGAGGTGCTCGGGGCGTTTGTCAATCCAAAGGGCATGACTAACCACTCATAAAGACCCTCCTTGGTCTTGAAGGCTATTTTCCACTCATCTCCTTCTCAAATCCATATCTAGTGATAACCACTCTTGAGATCTATCTTTGTGAAGTACTAAGCTCTACTCAAGCAGTCCATAAGATCATCCATTCTTGGCAAAGGAAACTGATACTTGATGGTTATCCTATTTATAGCTCAAGATTCTGTACACATCCTACACTCTCCATCCTTCTTTGGTGCTAGTACTGCAAGTACTACACATGGACTTAGGCTCTCCTGAATCAAGCCCCTCCTCAACAGCTCCTCGACTTGTCTGTTTAGCTACTCAGTTTCTATAGGAGTCATCCTGTGAGCAACCTTGTTAG
Source organism: Cupressus sempervirens (assembly GCA_028749045.1). Taxonomy (NCBI): domain Eukaryota; kingdom Viridiplantae; phylum Streptophyta; class Pinopsida; order Cupressales; family Cupressaceae; genus Cupressus; species Cupressus sempervirens. The sequence continues at coordinate 416,406,332 of CM053790.1, forward strand.
ACAAACTAGCTCTTGAGATTAAATCTATCTGATGACTGATTTGCCTTACTAGTGGCAATCCTTCTAGAATATTATCAAAGACAATATCTCAAAACTCACTTAGTAAATCTAAAACTTCAAGTGGTATTTCACTACTACCCTCTTTATCTTTCCTAGGAATAAAAGCATAGCACATACGCTGATGTTTCATGCCATCTAAAAACTTTCTTCCATCAACAAGACAAATCTTAGCACTTCTACATACCTTTTCACCTTCCTTTTTCATGGGCTTGAGTTTGTGGCAAACTCCATCCTTTGTTAGAGAGTATGTGTTTGCATGACCATCATGTACTGCATGCCTATCAAACTGTCATGATCTACGCAACAATAGATGGAAAACATCCATTGGAATAACATCACAGAGAACTTCATCATGGTAACCTCCAATTTTGAATTTCACTAAAAATTGTTCACTTACCAAGACCTTATGCTCATCTTTCACCCAAGTAATCCAATAGGGCTGGGGATGTCTCTCCCTCTTGAGCTTCAGCTTAGAGACCATCTCTTCTGATATCAAGTTATTAGTGCTACCACCATCAATGATCACATCACAACAGTTATCTTCACACTTGCATCTGGTACAAAACAAACTCCTCCTTTGTGTTGGTTCAATCTCACCACTTAGTAGGACCCTTTCATTCACCAAGGTCTCTCCTCTTTTTGCATCCTCTAAATGTGATGATTGTGCATCCTCATCCACATGAGCAAGCCTAGCTTGGCCCTCAGCTCTCTTATCTATCCTTGCTTGTCATTGAGGGCATTCAAAGGCACAATGACCTTCTTCATTACAATGGAAATAGGTACTATGGAAGCCTCCTCTTCCTTTTCCATGTCCTCTACCTATTCCTCTCTGATTTCCAAAGTCTTGATCACAAGAGTAGTTGAAACCCTCATTCCTCTAGTTCCTGCTAGAACCCACATCTTTATTTTTCTTTTGGGTTTCATTTCAACCTCTAGATGACCTACCACTTCCCCTTCCTCCTTGACCATGCCCTCTTTGTCTCCCTTCAAATCTTTTATTTAGCTTCTCTTCAACTCATAGGGAAAACTGATATGCCTCTTCAATGCTGGTCATTCTTACTAGACTTAATTCCTCCTAGATGCTAGGTGGAAATCCACTGATATAACAAGTAACCTTCTCCTTATTTGCTTCTACATGCCCTAATCTAATCAAGAGTCAGTAAAACTCCTCTTTATATTCTTGGACTGATCTTCCTGCTTGCTTTAACCCATGCATCTTCTTAAACAAATCAAGCTCGTAGTCCACAGGAATGAATTGCTTCTTCAATTAGTCCACCATGCGATCCCACCTTGTGGTCTTTTCCTTTCCTCTTCTGTTTCTTTCCAATTGGACCTCTTGCCACTAGATTTTGGCATGGCCTTTCAGTTTGGCCTTTGCAAACTTAACCCTATCTAGGTCCCTGATATCCTAATACTCAAAGTATTCTTCTAGTTCATTGATCCAATTGATCAACTCATCTGGTTTCAGATTTCTTGAAAATACACCCACTTCAATTGTAGGTCTTTTCCCAAACTTAGTAATAGCCCTAAAAAGCCTTTCCTCTGCTTGATTCAGAACTTCCCCATCAAATTCCCCTTATGGTCCAATTTCTTCTTCTTCATTGTCATCCTCACTGTCATCACCTACGGCAACATTTGTTCCTCTATAGAGCTCCTCTTGCAATTCTTGTACCTACCTTTGAAGGGCTCTAACCTCCTCAAGATTAACAACTCTGGCCCTTCCACCATGCTCTCTTCATGGAGGCATCTTCTTAACTCAAACCCACAACCACACAGTCCTAGTGCAAACTATCTCACAGTCGGCGCTCTGTCTACACACTCAGGAAAACCAGCTCTGGCACCACTTGATGGGGACACAACCCAAGCATAGAATGGACACAACAGAAAAAGGGAAATTGTATTAAATATGAAAATAAGCTAGTACATTCAGTATAGAGAAAATAGACTTCAAAACATGCCCTATGGGCTTACAATAGCATAAATTTGGAGATAATTTTTCCTTGTAGTACCTCCTCTCAAACTCCACTCCGAACTATCTTTTACAATGCCAGAAATGTCCATAAATAGACCCCAAAGGGTTAAGGACTAGGAATACAGGCTAGAAAGTGCTAGTTGGCATCCACTGACCAAATAGAAGGCTCTAGAAGCTGTGTTAGAAGTTGACACAAATCTAGAAGAATTCAAAAATGGTAACCAATCTTTTGGGAGGCATAACTTTTGAACTGTAGCTCCGATTGATGAATAGTTTACATTTTTAGAAAGCTCTCAAAGTGCTCTATAGCCCTATGGACCAAATTTGCTCATTCCCCATTTTTTGGCCCTTTTTTGAGGTTATTTAATGCCCCTATCCTAACTTTGAAGCATTCTTAGGAGTTCTCCAAAACTCAAAAAATTGTGATAGCTTTCAAATCGTGGGGCCTTTTGACCTGATTCTTTTTCTGGAATGCTCTAAATTACAATTACATTCATCTAGCCAATTTACACCTCTTAGTTTACAAAAATGATGGCTCAATTACATACTCTTATTTTTTTGACATTTACACATATCCCAAGGTGTTCAAATACTCTATCTTAGAACACTGATAGTGAAACTGTGAGAGATGAAACCTTTATTTGACCCAAATGGGTATCCAAAAATGAAAACACATGAAACAGAAACTAAATCTAAAAACATTTTTTTTTTTGGTGACACAGTATTGCCCTTATACCTCTAGATGCTCCTGCATCAATATATGTATGTATCTATGAATGCATACATACATGCATGCATGCATCTATGTATGGATGCATACATATATATATGTATGCATGCATGCATACATGTATCTAGGTATACATGCATACATATATATATACATACATGTATCTATGTATGTATGCATACATATGCAGATATATATATATATATATATGTATGTATGTATGTATGTATGTATATATGTATGTATGTATGTATGTATGCATACATATTGCATGCATAGATATATATATGTATCTATTCATACATGCATGCGTGCATCTATGAATACATACATATTGCATACATACATGTATCTATGCATGCATCCATACATAGATACATGCATGGATGCATGCATCCATACATACATGTATCTATGTATACATTGCAAGCATGTATGTATAGATATAGCTATCCATGGATGCATGCATATCTATGCATGGATGCATGATAGATCTATGCATGGATGCATCCATGCATGCATCTATGTATACATGCATACATACATAGATACATGTATATCTATGCATGCATGCAATGTATATATAGATACATGTATGTATGGATGTATGCATAGATACATCCATACATACATGCATGCATAGATGCATGAATGCATAGATATATATATATGCATATATGCATACATCCATACATACATGCATGCATGGATACATCATACATAGATATATCAATGCATGCATGCATACATCATACATATATCTATGCATGCATGCATACATCATACATACATGTATCTATGTATACATACATATTGCATACATAGATAATGTATGGATGCATGCATGCATAAATGTGTCTATGAATGCATACATCCATATGCATGCATGCATACATACATGGATCTATGTGATACATAGATGCATGCATAGATGCATGCGTGTATGCATGGATGCATAAATACATACGTACATGTATACATGTATATACCTTGTATGTCTACATATGCATGTATGCATGCATCCATACATGCATGCATCGATGGATGCATACATACATACATGAATCTATGGGTGCATGCATGCATGTAGGCATAAGGCATAGATGCATGCATACATACATACATGTATACATGTATATATCTTGTATGTATGCATATGCATGCATACATACATGAATGAATCTATTCATGCATACATACATACATACATGTATCTATGTCGTACATATATGTATATACATATGATGCATGCATGTATGTATGCATGGATGCATGCATGCATGTATGTATGCATGGATGCATGCATACATACATACATGTCTACATGTATATATCTTGTATGTATGCATATGCATGTTTACATGTATTCATACATGCATGCAACTATGGATGCATACATATGCATTCATGGATGCATGCATGTATACATCCATACATGCATCCATAGATGCAGACATACATATATGAATCTATACATGCATGTATGTATATAGATACATGCATACATATATGTATGTATGTATGCACGCATGCATCCATACATACATATATCTATGTATACATTGCATACATACATAGATATATATATGCATGCATGCATGTATACATAGATATGCATGCATGCATGGATGCATACATCCATGGATACATAGATATATATGCATACATACATGTATACATGCATGTATGTATATAGATGCACACATGCATCTATACATACATATATCTATGTATACATTTCATACATACATAGATATGCATGCGTGCATACATACATACATACATACATATATATATATATATATATGAATGCATTCATGCATAGATATATGTATGTATGAATGCATGCATGCATCCATAGATATATGTATGGATATATGCATGCATACATAGATATATGTATGAATATATGCGTGCATGCATGCATACATGCATACAGATATGTATCTATGTATACATACATGTATCTATGTATGTATACATGTATATATCTTGTACGTATGCATGCATCCATACATGCATGCATCTATACATGCATGGATGCATACATCCATCGATGCATCTATGTATACATGCATGCATACATCCATCCATACATACATGTGTCTATCCATGCATGCATGTATGCATGGATGGATACATACATACATACATGTATACATGTATATATCTTGCATGCATCCATATGCATCCATACATAAATACATGTATATATCTTGTATGTATACATGCATGCATGGATGCATCCATCCATGCATGCATCTATACTTACATGCATGCATACATCCATCCATGCATACATACATACATGTATATATCATGCATGCATCCATATGCATACATACATGCATACATATATATCTTGTATGTATGCATGCATACATACATGCATGCATGGATGCATACATTCGTGCATGCATGTGTGTATGCATAGATGCATACATACATTCATACATGTATACATGTATATATCTTGTATGTATGCATATGCATGTATGCACGCATACATACATGCATGCATCCATATGCATGCATCCATGTATATATCTTGTATGTATGCATGCATGGATGTATACATACAAGATATATACATGTATGCATGCATCTATGTATACACACATACATACATGTATACATGTATGTATGTATGTATGTATGTATGTATATGCATGCATCCATATATATGTATGGATGTATGTATGTATACATGCATATATACATGTATTTATGTATATATATGCATGCATACATATATATGTATGTATGCATGCATGCATCCATACATACATATATCTATGTATACATTGCATACATACATAGATATGCATGCATGCATGAATGCCTACATAGATATATGGATATATGTGTAAACACTTAAAAATGGTCATCTAGACTATTAGCCCCTTTCTCAGCGTTTTGGCTAAATTAATTTAATCATTTACCTAAACCAAATTGCTAATAATCAATTTATTTGATTATAAACTATAGTTTGACTATGCTATCCTAAGTTCATTATTTGATTAAAAGAACATGTCCCCTTTTAATTAAATAAAAGACCCCATTCTTCTAACCCACTTAAAGTGCACACATAAAATCCTTTTTCTATTTTGAAATTAAAAGAAAAGGCTTTGTGACTTTTGTCTTATATGACAAGTCAACTTATATTCTATTGGTTGACTTGTGTATGCACATGGATCACTCCTATTTTCAAATTCAACCGTTGATCATCCACCATCTTCATCTTGATCTCCACCATCCGTACATCTTTAAAAGGGAGAGAGCTTTCCCCTCAAAAGATCCATCCTCATTTGAATATTGTTATGCTGTAGGTTTTCTAACAGGTTTCTTTGGAGCTTTGTGGAGAACTTATCATTTCTTGTCTCATTCTCTCATTCCATCACATTAGCATAAGATCATATGACATTCTTAGCATAGTTGCATTTTAGTTTAACTTTGATTCCTTTGCAAATAATTAGATCACATAGATTAATAGTTGGATTTGTAACATTCCCATCTCATTGTTAGCATAGCTTGCATTGTGCATCTCATCCTAATTTAGTTTCATTTTTGCATTGCATGATCTAAGAGTTCTTTGACACTAGCACTCTTGCTCTTGTCTAAAGAATCTCCCATTTTGTGATTTACTAGCAAGGGTCGTATTTCTAAGACTCAACTGAGAGCTCCTATATACTCATTTGTATGCCCCTTGCACTCCATGACTAGGGAGCTCTAAGTCGGCATTCGAGCTTTCCAATCTATGGAGAATTTTGGATAGAATGATTTAGAGAAGTGCACCTTTTCTAGTGTACATTTTTGGTGCCCACCGTGGGGCAGGACTGTACGTTTCGCCCTACTTTTTCTTGTTTTTGCTCACATTTTCCATACTGCTCTGTATTTTCTTTTTTTTACAGTCGTAGTATTGGGTGACATTTTTCCAGTATTGCGCGACAGTTCACAGTACTGTCGTGCGACACCTTTTTGGAAATAGTGTCGCACTTACAGCCTACATATTGTCACCCTCTGTCCAGAATTATGTCACACGGATATGCAAATACTGTCACCTAGAAAAGTATTGTCACCCTCTTATACTGCGAAGTATCACGTGACTTTTGTTCAGAAAAAAGTATCGCCTGACTTTTTTTTTGCTCATTCCTTGAGGAATTTGACCAAATTTCTTCGTAGCTGGTTTACTGTCATCTTTAAACAAATTTCTAAACTATTTTACAGAGGTTTAATTCATAGTTTTTATGATTATTTTGTGCTAACTTATGGGCTAATGAGTTGTGATTGCAGGTTGCTTTTTTTTGTGAAGAAAATATCGAAACCTTGCATACAAAAAGAAGGCATGTCAAAGCTTCAAATGCACAAGGGCTACTAACGTTGTTTGTAGGGCTGCCCAAAGCATAAAAATCCAAACTTGCTTTTTTTTTTTTTTTTGTTTCCATGCGCGGCATTGAATAAATTGTTCATCTTTTATAGGCACATAAAACTTGTGATTGGAGTCTTTTGGTAATAGGAGAGTATGCTCTTCACCCTTGTGGTGAATCAAAAATCTTGACTTGCCATTTGGTTTCAAAAGCAAGGGGTAACTAAATCTTCTTAGCATGTTTGGGAGAAAACAATTGGAATAGGAGAGTATGCTCTTCACCCTTGTGGTGAATCAGAAATCTTGACTTCCGAAAGTTTATCCACTTTGTATAGTTAAGATCCTTTAGAGGGCCTACTCTTGGACAACCTGAGAGGGATGACACAAGTGGGGACAAGTCGATTACCTAGCTCTTCCAACCCACTATAAACTCAAGGCTACCAAGGACACAAAACTTTGGTAGACGTAGTGTTTGTCTTTGCCTAGTGTGATCGCTTATGGGATTTTGACCATAGGGAAATCACTAGGCAAGAATGCTTAAGGTACTCTTGTGATTGCGAGATCGGTTACTCATTGCAAGGTGAGGTGTCCCATAATTGGGAGCAAGAGGAACACTATGAACGAAAGCCCGATCTAAAAACTCTAAGTTAGTAACTACCCTTTTTAGCCGCTCAACTTCTTGGTGCAAGGATCGATCCTAGTGGACTACCTGGATCGCCCCAAGATTTACACTCACCATATGTGTTCCCTTGGTTGTGCTTATGGCACTTCCATGACAAAGCCAATATCTCTTGTGGGCAACCACTTGGTGTGAGGCGAAGGAGCATCAAGCTTGGGCTAAGTTGTTGAGTAATGAACCGTGACTCTAAGGTAGATTGCTTGGCTATTGTTTTCAATGTTTTGACCAGTGTTAACATTCTTGCAACATAAACATTCCGATAAAGAGTTGTTAGAAAGGCTGTTCTGATATCCCAAGTGCGTATTGACAAGGTTGTTTTTACCCTTGATCAATTGTTTTGAAGACATGTTACAACACTTACTGTTTACAAACTTTGTTGATTACTGATACAAGCTGAGACGAAACACTGTCTGATTGAAATGACTATCTGATTGACAAATTGAAATGAACTCCAAACCAAAAAATTGACTTTTTTTTACACAAGACTAGCACTCTGTCGCACGCTTTGACGAGAAATATCGCACAACATTTTTTTCAAAAATTATGTCGCACGTCAGTATTAAATTATGTTGCACTGTGTCTAATATTATGTCGCACTTGGTCTAAATATCTATCGCCTGGACAAAAAGTATCGCACTGTTCCTGAAATTCTGTTGCATGACATTATTTGCTGAACTTATGTCGCCCTCCTTTTGAAAAAGTATCACCCAGAGTCATTTTGGGTCAAAAACAGAGTTTTCCGTTAGATTTGTTTGGTCTAAGGAGCATCACACTAGTCACCCTTGATCCTAGTCATGTATCAGTGTGTGAAGAATTCATCCTAAGTTGAAAAGATGGGTTTAGTCTGTCGAATGTAAGTCTTGAAACGTCTTGATAAATCACTTGTCAAAATTCAGCTATTATCTTTATAGCTATCCACTATTGAGCTTCTCGCTCATCCGCTTGGCTCAAGTCACCCGTGTTGTAAGATCTTGAGCACTGTTTGACAAGCCATCTAATCACATTTTGACAAGTGACTAGTCCTGATCGTAAAAGCTTCAAATTTGGCTCACTTTTCTTGTCCTACTAAACAAAGACAACTCTTTACATGCCGGTCACAACTAGATATCAAGGTGGTAAAAATAGCCACACGCCTTTCATTTTCAAACAATTGGAAACACCACCCAAATGTCCTCGCAAACAACTTTGTGATAAGAACCTCGAATTTGATCAAACGCAAACAGCTAACATTCGGCAGAACCCACTTTATAGTTTCGAAAATCCATTTGGTACACCCTTTGAGACACCCGAGGGTATGAGTGGTATAGTCACTATGGTGCATCCTGATGAAATTAAATGTTTCTTAGAAGAACAAGCACGTGAAACCCAAAAGACTTTGGAGGCTATATACGCTACAGAGAGAGAAAATCAACAAGCTAAAACTGACAATCAGGCACGCTACGAAGGATATAAAGGAACTTGTCCTCGAAATCCCTTTGAAAATAATGATGGTAATCACATGCCTCCAAGGACTCCTAGAGCTACTGCTGGCACATGTCCTTCACCTAAACCATCTCATCATGATAGTGATGAAGAAGTAACTAGCGAAGATGTGATCAAATTTCAACAAGATGGCTTCGCCCAAAAACTAATGCTCAGAGCTTTAGAGGAAAATGGAGACCAATACTTCCGATACATGGTAGCTAGGGGATGAAAACTCCCTCAAGGTTTTAATGTTGAACATATTATCCCAAAATGAGAGCCCACTAAGGCTGAAATATTAAGGGAAGAAATACAAGAACTAAGAAAACAATTTACACAACTGCAAACTTCAAAAGAGCCACCTAAGACATCATTTGTTGAATCAATTTGTGCTCTTCCATTTGATAGGGGTCTATACATGCTACCATTTCCTAAGGATATAGAGGTTCCTAAGTATGACAAATACGATGGAAATGGTGACCCTCACGACCATGTGAGACATTTCTATGCGATTAGCATGGACTTTATGCATGAAGGCACCTTTCTTATGCGTTTGTTCCCTAGAAGTCTAAGAGGACAAGCTATGGAGTGGTTCACAAAATTGAGTCCTCCTCTTAAAACATTTGATGAACATGCGCAATGTTTCATCCAGCAATATTCGTACAACATTCAACATCCTATGACAGTGCTAGACTTATGCAACATCAAACAAAGACCAGGAGAGTCTTTTGCAATATACCTTCAACAATGGAGATCTTTATACTCTCGGTATCCTCGGCAAGTGCCCAAGGCTGAAAAAATTGACATCTTTGTCAACATGCTTGTACCCGAATTATACTTTGATATAAGAAAACAGTTATTCACATCCTTCAACGCCATGGTAGAAAGTGCATATCGCATTGAGGATGTTGCTGTCAAAAAAGGTGATATTACCATAAACAAGGATAGGATTAACAATGGGAACAGTAAAGACAAAGGCAAACCTTGGAACAAAAACAAGTATGTTGTCAATGACGGAGTAGTGGACACCCCTAAGACTAAGGAACCTGCATTTAACCTTTCCAATGCCATTTATGCAGCAAAGCAACAAGAAGGTTCGAAACCACAAACCTTTGACAAAGGCTCTAAATTTGCAAAGAAGCAACGTGTTTACACACCTATGGTCGAACCTTATGAAGTGGTTTTAAAAACCTTAATTACAAACAAATTGGTCACCTTGCCAGACAACTCACATCCTTATGATCCACCCGTTAGACCTCCATGGTGGAGAGAAGATCATACTTGCAGCTATCACCAAAGTAAGGGACATAACACAGAGAATTGCTTCAAACTCAAAGATGTAATTCAAGACCTCATCGAAGTTGGAAAAGTTGTTACAGATGGCCTTGTTAAGAATACTGATCATAAGGCTTTCCAAGAACCATTACCTGAATATGAAAAGGGTGAGACCTCAAGGGTAACTGCCAAAAAGAATCATGATGCCAAAATCAGTAATGCTTACGCTGAAACTGATAATGTTATAAGCATGCTTGAGCCCATTGAATACGTATGTATGACAAGCTCCAACAATGACAACTGGCAAAATTATGATGCTGAAGATGAATGACCAAAAGTGGTCTTAAGGACACGATCCACTCCTCAAAATCATACTGATACTAGACCCAAGGTGGTACTCCAGGTGGCTGAGTCTTCATCTTCTCAAGGTGAACCACTCAACGCTGTCACTAGGGGGCAATCTAAGGTTGTCCTAAAAGTTGCTAATGATCCTAAAATTGCTTCATCATCTAAATAGCCAATTACTTCCAAAATCTCCAACTATGATCTTGTTACCCAACTGCAACACACACAAGCACAAATCTCCATTTTCGAATTGCTAGAATTATCTCCTTTGCACAGGGATATCCTTGAGAAAGCTTTACGTACTTCCAATGTTCCCACAGATATTGATGTGGAACAATTCCAAGCTATGGTTAACCACATCTTCTCGCCTCACTATCTCACCTTTTCTGAAGAAGATGATCGAGCTCTCAGTCATCCCCATAACCTTGCTCTTCATATCGAAGTTCAAATCTTTCGTACCTGCATCCGTCGAGTCCTGATAGACAATGGTGCAGGGTTAAATACCATTTTGTTCAATGTAATCCAACAATTGGGCATGTCTAAATTTACCATTGATCCTAAGTGCAAGATCACTATAAAGGCCTATGATGAGGTTGAAAGGCCTTCTAAAGGTCTAATTGTACTACCAATCAGAGTTGGTCTAGTTGAGAAGAATGTCGTCTTCCAAGTCTTAGACATACCACTTGCATACAACTTGTTGTTGGGACAACCATGGATTCACGATATGCAAGCAGTACCCTCTACATACCATAAATGCATTAAGTTTCCTTTTAATGGTACTGAAGTAGTTGTCCCTGGTGACAACTCCATGTCTATCAACACATTATCTACTACCGAAACGCTAGTCCTGCACAATCTCTCTTCTCATGACCTAGCACCATCTTTCATAGAATGTGAACAAAAACTGAAAATGATGAGCCTTGGTATGGGCAAGTATACTTTGGATTCTATTGCTGCCTTACCAATTTCCCCTCGATCTTATGGAAAACCAACTGTTGCAAAGAAGTCTTATGCTTTTGCTATGACACTTTTTGGCACTTTTGTGCAATCTTCCATACCACTGGAAGCAGAGAAGGAAGAACAAGCCATTAGGGACTGGATCTACAGAGAAGAAGAAGACAAGGAGGTTACAATGACTATCCCTATTTCTCCCAAAAAATATGGAAAAGGCTATAAATTTTTGACAAAAATGGGCTACCAGGGCCACGGGTCCTTAACTTGTTGTAAGAATGCTCTAGTTGAACCTTTAAGTCACACTCAAGGTCATGATGCTAGAGACACCACTGGTCTAGGCTTTGGGCTAGACAATAATACACCAAACTGTAGTCAAAGATTACTCATGTCTAGTGAATCAGAGGATGATGACTCTCCCGTAATTGTTACTACTACACAAGATGAAGACTTTGTTCCTCTCACTTCCCTCCTTTGGGGAGAAGACATAGTTACTGCTAATAATGAAGAAGCTTCTACCTCCCAACAACAGGAACAAGAAGGGTCTACTTCTGAGGACATAAATAGAGGACAAATTAGGCAGAATATTGCTCATCTCATAAATAGGGGCCAAAGTATAGATTCTCATGAGTATGAATGGGAAAGCCTCTCTGATGCATCTTGCGAGCTAGGGGTGGATGTCATTCATGCCTATGCAACCCAATCCAATGTAGTCAAACGATCTAGTATGAGGTCAGATGAGTTTGACTCACAACATGTCTCAATGGGTCACGCTAGTTCCTCTAGGACTATTCCTGAGTTGGACTCTTTTGTGACATTTTCTATAGGCTCAACTTCATAGGTCACCAGAGATGACTCCTTCCATATTAATCACATTGAAACTTCTCCCTCACTCTCACTAATTTACCCAGAGCTCATAGATTGGTCTATCCAAAATCAAAAACTTGAAATACGGTCTTTCCAAAATGACTATGAGATCGCTTGTTATCTAAACGCAATTGAACCTGTCATTTCTTCCACTAGCAAACCCACAGTTAACATGACAAAATCATATGTCAAGTACCTCAGTCAAAAAATTAAAAGAAAAAATAAGCGATCAGATGGCGAAAACCACATTGTGGTAGTGTCTAACCCTCAAAAAAGTAAAAATAAAGATGTATCTAATGGTGAAAACTCTCTGAGGCACCTGCGAATGAGGTACTTGGTAGTCTGCCAAGCTATTTCTAGGATAGATCTTTGGTTCTAGTTGAACCTACACAACCTATCAACTTGGGAATAGAAGAATGTCCTCAAATTATCCATGTAGCTCAATCTTTGTCAAACAAAGAAAAGACACAGTTTTCTCAGTTCTTTCAAGACAAGAAGGTCAACTTCACATGGACATACTCTGACATGCCAGGGCTTGATATAGATCTCATCATGCATCACTTATCAATCTCACCAGATGTCAAGCCTATCAAACAGAAGTTAAGAAAAATGCATCCACATGTGGCTCTACTGGTCAAGACAGAGTTAGAAAAACTATTGAATGCAAACTTCATTAGGGCCATTGATTATGCTGAGTGGATTTCCAACATTGTACCTGTCTCCAAGCATGACAAATCCATACGAGTCTGTACTGATTTTAGAGATCTCAATAAAGCGTGCCCCAAGGATGGCTTTCCACTACCAAACATCGATATGATAGTGGACATGACTGCGGGTTATGAGATGTACTCACTCATGGATGGATTTTTTGGGTACAACCAAATAAAGATAGCTCTAGCAGACCAAGAAAAGATAGCCGTTACATGTGCATGGGGTACCTTTTGCTGGAATGTCATGCCTTTTGGGCTCAAAAATGCTGGCGCTACATATCAAAGAGCAATGACAACCATCTTTCATGATATGATGCATAAAAACATGGAAGACTATGTTGATGACACACTGGCGAAATCAAAGAAACGAGACACACATCTCAAAGACCTTAGTTTGATATTGGACTGTATGGAACAATTCCAACTTAGGTTGAATCCAAAAAAATGTGCCTTTAGTGTCACTTCTGGAAAATTGCTAGGTTATATCATCTCAGAAAAAGGCATTGAGGTTGACCCTGAAAAGGTCCAAGCTATCATGGATATGCCTCCACCAAAGACTATCAGTTAGCTTAGAGGTCTGCAAGGATGGCTACAATCCATAAGAAGATTTATCTCTCAATTAGCTGATAAGGGTCAACCTTTCAATAAAAATCAACATAAAGGATCTACCCATATTTGGAACAGTGACTGTCAACAAAGCTTAGACCAAATCAAAGGCTACTTGGCGAAATCGCCAGTTTTGATGCCACCCATTCTGGAAAAACCTTTGATTATGTACATTTCAGCTACGAATTCTTCTCTAGGAGCACTCTTAGCCCAAAGTGATGAGACGGGTAAAGAAAGAGCCATATACTATATTAGTCAAACTTTGGTGGTTTATGAACTAAATTATACAAGTATAGAGAAGGCATGCCTTGCTGTAGTTTTTGCCTCCCAAAAACTTCGGCATTATATTGTTGCCCATACAGTTCACTTGATTGCCAAGATAGATCCTTTGAAATATTTATTGAGTAAAGCTGCACTTACTGGTCACCTTGCTAAATGGATGATGATTCTTTTTGAATTTGACATTCAGTATATTGAACGTAAGGCAATCAAAGGATAGGCCATAGCTGACCAGTTGGCTGACTTCCCACTTGAAGATGTAGCACCTCTACAAATTGAGTTTCCAGATGCCTCAATCATGAACATTACTGACAGAACATGGAAAATGTTTTTTGATGGATCCCATTCACATAATGGAGCAGGAGCAGGGGTGTTGTTTGTTTCCCCTCATGGTTATACGATCCCAAAATCCTACAAATTAATGTTCCCATGTACAAACAATATTGCAGAGTATGAAGCATTAACAAACGGGATCAAAATGGCCCTTGAATGGCAAATAACTAAGCTACACATCTATGGGGATTCTCAACTGGTTGTGAACCAAGTGAATAATGAATATCAAACAAAGGATGATAAATTGATCCCTTATAAAAAGTTGATAGATGCTCTAAGGAACTATTTTACCTTTTTAACATTCCAACAAATTCTTAGAGAAGAAAACAAGGTTGCTGATGCTATGGCCACCTTAGCATCTATCCTCCAATTACAAGAACATGAATCATGATTTGAGTTCCTGGTGGAAGAATTGTGTCATCCAACCTATGATTCTTTAGATAACCAGGTGATATACACTATTGTGGGTCACGATTCCTCCTGCTATGCAGCTATTTTCTCGTACCTACATGATCAAGTTATTCTCGAAACCCTCGTGCGCAACCAAAAATGCCAACTCCTTCGTAATACCTCACACTACACTTTGGTCTCTGGTGACTTGTATAGGAGGGGTCTAGATGGAAAGTTGCTTAGGTGTTTAGAGCTAGAAGAGTCTGAGAAGGCACTTGCCAAAGTCCACGATGGCATTTGTGGGGCGCATTCTAATGGCCTTGCACTTGCCCAAAAACTGCTTAGGACGGGTTATTACTGGCCCACCATGCAAGCTGATGCTGTGCGCTATGCAAAGTCCTATCAGAAATGTCAGCTACATGGTAACTTGATACATGCTCCTGGGCGAGAGTTAATCCCTTCTGTGACATATTGGCCATTTTAGAAATGGGCCTTTGAATTGGTAGGAAAGATCCATCCAAGCTCATCCAGCAATCATAAATTCATCATCACAGCAATGGAGTATTTCACTAAATGGGTTGAAGCTATACCATTATCTGCTGCTACAGGAAAACATGTTGCCCTGTTTATACTAAATCACATCATTTGTCGATATGGTATCCCATCCTCTATTGTTACAGATAATGGAGGACAGTTCAAAAATAAAGACTTAAAATAGCTATGCAAAAAGTTTCAAATTAAGCAACACTGGTCTTCCATTTACTATCCCCAAGGGAATGGCCAAGCTGAGGCCTCTAATAAAACACTGCTGAAAATCCTACACTACATAGTTCACAAGTCTAGGAAAGATTGGCACTTGCAAATAAATTTGGCACTTTGGGCCTATAGAACCTCTATTCGTACTCCTACAGGGGCTACACCCTTTTCTCTAGTCTATGGCTCTGAGGCTGTTCTCCCATTAGAAGTCAAGATACCTTCTTTGCGTGTCTCCTTACATGGGTTAATAACCGATGAAGATCATAGAGCTATGCGAGTACAAGAATTAGAGACTCTAGATGAACGGCGCAAGGCTACTTTTGATCACATGAGAGCTTATCAGAAGTGCATGTCTACACAATATAACAAAAAGGTTCACCCCCGTGAGTTCCAAGTTGGTGAACTCGTGCTTAGAGAGAATCCCAAAAATCAGCAAAATCGAGAACAGAAAGGGAAATTTGAACCTAATTGGTTAGGTCCTTACATTATCATAGCAGCATTTGGGTCTGGTGCTTACCAGTTGTCTACTTCAGAGGGTGAAGAACTTGCAGAACCTATCAACATCCTACACTTGAAGAAGTTATATACTTAGAGGCTTGCTGCTCAGCTATCTTGTATATATCTATGATGCTGAAAAAATCCTAAAAATGAAAAAATGTCCTGAAAAAATGATCATCTTAGTGAAAACCTAGCAATAGACACTTTGATGTATCACCAAAAAATAAAAAAATTAAAAAAAAAATGAAAAATGTCTTGAAAAAATCTGTCAAGTGGTGAAAACCTGGAAATAGGGGCTACTTGAAACCCCTGCACCTATGTCTGTCAAACTCAATCATCCACTTCGCAACACATTTCCTAGCTTGGAATTTTTTCTTGTCCTCATCTTGGGGGCATAGCTACTTAGCCTATTGAGGTATTCTTGTGCATTAGGGTTTCTTTGACAACTCACAAAATAGTGTTTCTCAACACTTCCCCCACTTTGACATCAAGTGTTTTTCAACACTTTTCAGATAGTTTACCTATGGTCTCCGATGTTGCGATATTTCTCACTATCAAAATCAAGTCTTGAAGAAATGGCCAAGTAACTTGCACACACACACTTTAACACTTAAACAACTGAGCTATCTCGACATTTATCTACTTTGTGTGCTATCTATGATGATTTCTTTGCCATGTATTCCCTCCCTAATAGTCTTTCAAGGATGTCATTGACTAGAAGACCTGGGGCATGGGACATATTTTCTTGATTTCTGCTTGTTGGTATACTTTTGTTTGTCTATAGTGTTGTAAGCATTCATGCTTGTCCTATTCAACACTTTGACTTATAAATGTATCATCCTTGACTGTTTTGCAAGACCGCACTTAGGGTTTATCCTGGCACTTATGCCTTGATACAGGTCTAATCTTGCTAAATTAAACTTAGGGAATCTAATTATGTAGTTATCTTGACTTACATGTCTCTGATGCTTAGATTGGATTTCCACATACCTATCTAATATCGATCATATTCATATCCTCATAGTTATACTAGTGAGGGTTGTATGATCTCATGATGTCCCTAATAAATGCTCAATGATGAAATTAAGAGTCTAAATGTTATGCGCTTCTTGATGGTAAACCACTTTGCATATTAGCTTGCATTTTAGGCTCATTTTCTAGCTTAGTCTTGCATTCTTGCATATGGGGTAAGCTCTCTCTTCATCATTTTTGTGGACATATCAGCTAACTCCTTTCATATATTTCTTTCTTCTTGTTCATGTCTTTTCACCTTCTTAATCTTTCACTACATTTCTTTACCTGTCATCACAAGGGGTTAATCCAAAAAATTCATCACATATGATCTATCCAAGTGTCACATTTTTACGAAAACATTTAAATCTATACAACCCATATGAGAGATCAAAAACAATACACATAAGCATATACACATGCATGAGCTAGAAACAAAAAAAGCTGAAACATCACATGAAAGCTGAAAACATACATTTTTGAGACAAGTACACAAGAATATCAATAAACTCAGTATCTCATATATATATCAAATGTGTCATGGTACATATACAAATGTGAGATCCAAAATCTGGATATATGTCTCAAAAATACATAAGGTACAAATCAAAACACAATGTCATGTCTGACTGCCACCCTTCGCGGCTGGTGCTGGCCCTAGTGGAGGAGCTTGTCTCCTATCTAGTGCCTACACTGCACCCTCTGATCTGCCTTCTTGCTCTGAATAATCAGGAAGACCCTATCTTGGTGGTACCACACTCCTATAGGTGGCATAATAGTAGGCAGCTCGAGCACCATGATGCACTGACTCTCGTCTCGCAGCATCCCGCTCTCGGTGCAACTCATCTGCTCATGCTTGCTCGTCCATCAGCTACTAATCCCATACTACGATAGTCACCCGAAGTGCTTGCATCTTTGCCTCCAAGGCACGGATCCTCACACACTGCTCATCTCCTCTTGCTGGCTGCTCTGCAGGTGCCTCCACCCCCACCGCTCGCTGTTGGCTCAAGCGCACCTCCTCCTCTCCTCCTACCGGCTACTCTACAGGTGCCTCCACTCCCACCGCTCACTGCCTCCTCAAGGGCACCCCCTCCTCCTCCGACTCTAAGGACCCCTCTGCCGCATGCCTTGCCTGTGCTCGCATCCTCCTCCGCCCTGCTCGAGAACTCTCCCCCTCCATCTGCCTCCCCCCTCTCCCTCCTCCTCTGCCTCCTCCTCCTCCGTCGCCACCTCCACCTCCCACTCCTGTAGGTGTTGCATCTGGATGTGTGAATCGAGGGAACAGGTGCCTCTGCATCTCATAAAGATACCCCAGATCATCCCTTGCATCTGCCACATCTGGGCGATAATCCCAGGGAGTTGCCACTAGTGCTGCGGTATCCTGAACTACTGTATGATAGTCCAACATCGACAACCATCCCAATCCCTCATCTATGCGCATCTAGGCATAGGTAGTAGTCTCCACTAATACCACCTGTCACTCTGCAAACTATCACCATACGTGACTAATCACAAACCACTCCACAATGTCTATGCTCCGACCCACCAGCGGTCTGCTATATCGCATGTAATCTAACTCCCATGAGTCTGACCATCGCTGACACTCTCGATATGGTCGCCATGTGAATGTTGTTAGCTCATCAAACACGCGTCAATAATAGGTCACATCTCCACTATGTCTCTGTGGGATGAAACCGCTATAACAAAAAATGTATGGCTGGCTGCGCTCTCGTGGCTGCACCTGTGGTCGGATCACAGCAATGTGCTCCCAAGCCCAGATCTAAGCTAACACTGCTCTGCATGCCCATGATCCACCCTCATGATACACTATCTCATGAAGCTCGTGGTACATCTCTGCCAATATCATAGGCCCCCATGCCATCCTACGTGGTCGGGAGATCAGATCATATACTAGCCAACCCCATCCTAGTGGAAAGTCCTTCTGGCCTCAGTCTGTCACCAGGGCTTGGGCTACCAAAGAACATAATAAGCTGGGCAAAGGATAATCATATCCATACTCAGTCATCAATCTCTCCCAACTCAGGTGACAATCCAAAATGGTCACATCCTGGAAAAGCTCCTGCACTCGCGCTCGCCCCTCTGTCGGGGTCGTATCATAGTACACCTATACCATCATGAAAACTTAACATCAGTACACCTGGCATCCAACATTGAAATGGCTAAATCAACAAACTACTAACCAAGTAACTTACCGGCTCGCCATGGCATGGCACTCACAGAATGCGATATACATCCTCTGAAGTAATCGATGCCTCGCCGGTCGGTAAGTGAAAGGTTTTGTGCTTGCTATGCCACCTCTCTGCCAGCGTAGACAACAAATAATGGTTTTCTCGAATATGGGGCATTCGTGTAACCCAGTACAAGCCCATAGCCACTACCGCAGTCTGCTCCTCATCGCTCAAATGCTGCACAATGCGTAAACCAACCACCCTAGGAGCTCTAATCTATAATGCCGAGAATACCTCCTGTCCAGGTAAAACAAGCAATCATCAGTAATAGTCACATGACAAAGAAAAAAGCATTCAGAAAAACAAAAAAACTATCTATACGACATTTTTTTCAAAAAAAAGAATGACACTTTTTTTGAAACAGTGTCACGCGACACTATTTTAAATAAGAGTGCGACACTTTTTCTGAAACAGTGTCGTGTGACACTTTTTTCAATAGAAGTGTGACATTTTTACATGGTGCGACACTTCACACCACGTCATGCGACATTTGGGTGTCCTTCGAGCGACACATTTTCCTAAGCAGTGCAACATTTTTTTCAAAAAAAGTATCGCGTGATAATACTTCTGAAGCCGTGTGATACTTTAAAAATTATCGCGCGACTTTTTTTCCAAAAATCTTGAAAACATGCAAAAAACTCACAAAAAGCTCAAAAAAGCAACAAAAAGATAGTCACTTACCGGCGCCCCATATCACTCTGGCCGATTGTGCAACTGGCTGCGCTCAAAATGGTGTCGATGAAGAGGAATGTTCGCCTAAGCCATGATGCTATGTGGACCACACAAAATCTCTCAAATCACAAAAAGACAAATGAATAGTGAAAATGGCACTTTGACCCCTTTTATAGCCTCCAACCTCATTTTGACCTAATTTTTTTACTCCTTGGAATTGCGTAAAAATTGCACCCCTAGCTAATTTCGACGTCTTGGATCCATTTTTGGGATTGAAATCCAAATTTGAGTTCATCTTGATGGTCAAAATTGTCTTTTAAAATTCTACCTTCTTCTGAGCAGTTAGCTGACCATTTGAGGTCTAATCTTTAAATCATCGTTGGGGCATCTTCATTTCTTCATGTCTTCATCATTTCCATACTTCATATCTACTTAAATTCACTATTTCATGTCTAAAATCACCTTTCTGCTCATTTTGACCTAATTTTTATGCTATATCCTTCAAGGTCAACTCTAGTCAAATTGGGGCATTTTATCAGTTTCTTATAGTCATTCTTGGGTTCTAATCATCTATCTGTCATCTTGGACATTGCTCTATTCTAATTTTCTCATGTCTAGCTAGTTTTTGCATCCCCTTACCTCATTTCAATTTCGATCTCGAGGGGGCAAAAATACTCTATTGCTATTTGTTACAGCTATCTATTTCTTAGGAGCATTTGTTTGACCTTATCACTTGCTCTCAATCTATTCACTTTGCTAGATGTTAAAAATTCTTTTTGGATCCTAACATCATTTTCCTAATGTATAGTACTACCGCTATCAGGCTATGCATTTAGGACTTGCTATCTATTTCTGCATTTCATTCTTTGGAATCAGATATCTATATCTATCACCTACTTGGCTTCAATTTTCTTTGACATAATGTGTTCCCAGATTGATCACGCATTAGTCAAAGAGGGGAAAATGTAATCACCTAAAAATGGTCATCTAGACTATTAGCCCCCTTCTCAGTGTTTTGGCTAAATTAATTTAATCATTTACCCAGACCAAATTGCTAATAATTAATTTATTTGATTATAACCTATAGTTTGACTATGCTATCCTAAGTTCATTATTTGATTAAAAGAACATGTCCCCTTTTAATTAAATAAAAGACCCCATTCTTCTAACCCACTTAAAGTGCACACATAAAATCCTTTTTCTATTTTGCAATTAAAAGAAAAGGCTTTGTGACTTTTGTCTTATATGACAAGTCAACTTATATTCTATTGGTTGACTTGTGTGTGCACATGGATCACTCCTATTTTCGAATTCAACCGTTGATCATCCACCATCTTCATCTTGATCTCCACTGTCCATACATATTTAAAAGGGAGAGAGCTTTCCCCTCAAAGGATCCATCCTCATTTGAATATTTTTATGTTGTAGGTTTTCTAACAAGTTTCTTTGGAGCTTTGTGGAGAACTTCTCATTTCTTGTCTCATTCTCTCATTCCATCACATTAGCATAAGATCATATGACATTCTTAGAATAGTTGCATTTTAGTTTAACTTTGATTCCTTTGAAAATAATTAGATCACATAGATTAATAGTTGGATTTGTAACATTCCCATCTCATTGTTAGCATAGCTTGCATTGTGCATCTCATCCTAATCTAGTTTCCTTTTTGCATTGCATGATCTAAGAGTTCTTTGACACTAGCACTCTTGCTCTTGTCTAAAGAATCTCCCATTTTGTGGTTTACTAGAAAGGACTATATTTCTAAGACTCAGCTGAGAGCTCCTATATACTCATTTGTATGCCCCTTGCACTCCATGACTAGGGAGCTCTAAGTCAGAATTCGAGCTTTTCAATCTATGGAGAATTTCGGATAGAATGATTTAGAGAAGTGCACCTTTTCTAGTGTACAATATATATGGATGCATGCATGCATGAATCCATCCATACATACATGTATCTATGTATACATACATATGGATGAATGTATTCATGCATGCATACATAGATACATGTATACATACATAGATACATGTATGTATACATAGATGCATGCATGCATATGCAATATGTATGTATACATAGATACATGTCTTTATGGATGGATGCATTCATACATGTATACATACATATATACATATATCTATGTATACATTGCAGATATACATAGATATATCTATGCATGCATGTATACATAGATATATATATGTATGTATGTATGCATGCATGCGTGCATATCTATGTATGTATGCAATGTATACATAGATATATGTATGTATGGATGCATACATACATACATACATGTATATATATTGTATGTATGCATATGCATGTATGCTTGCATACATACATGCATGCATCTATGCATACATGGATACACACATCCATGCATGCATCTATGTATACATGCATACATACATGTATGTATGTATATATATATATATGCATGAATACATATATATGTATGGATGCATACATACATGCATGCATATGCATGCATGGATGCATACATCCATATATGTATGTATGTATATAGATGCAGACATATATATGTATGTATGCATGCATGCATCCATACATACATATATCTATGTATGTAATGTTCCGCTTGGAGATCCTTGGAAACAAGGATTCAAGTCAAGTCAAGATATATTAATGTTCCGATTGGAGATCCTTGGAAACAAAGATCACAAAGATCACAACAGAAGAATTCACCACAATTCCAGCAACCAATGAATCTTTGAATTCCACTACCAAACCAGATGAGGGCTCAAGGAATGACCACTTATCAACAAAACACTAAGCTAGGGTAAAATGCAAAATCTTGAAATTCTGCTAAGCCTGAAATCCTGATGCACTTAAAATTGGCTAAGTCTTGATTTCTGAAGCCCTAAAATTTCTTAGAATCCTTAATTTGTCTTTGAGAGGTCTGAAACCTATCTCAAAAGATTTGTTGCATATATTAAAATATATCTTAAGTATAAGGAATTAAATATATGTCAACTTATACTTAAAAGATATATTTTAAACCCCAAGAGACTAAAACACAAACACAAAAACTGGATTCAAGAGAAGCCAACAAAATTCACAATGCAACAACATAGGGTCAAGGAATGCCCAAAAGGGTACCCAAAACAACTCTCAGAAAGTTCAGATCATGAAGAAAAATGCTCACTGTTCAGCTATGCAGGTTTTTACAAAAACAGTGCGATACTATAATGCAGCATAGAAAAGTGTCGTACGACATTTCTCAAGAAGGAGTGCAACACTTTTAGGGACTGGGCTATACTTTTCTTTAAGGCATGTGACACTTCAATAGTGTCATATGACACCTCTCTAAGAGGTGTGTGATACTGAAAAAGTGTCACATGACTCTTCTCTAAAAGGCATGCACTATGTTGCATGACATTTCTCAAGAAAGTGTGCAATACTTACAGTGTCGTACGATATAGTTTGTATGGGCATGTGATACTTTTTAAATGTCACACATTGCTAAACAAATTTCACCCATAGAACAAAGACACTTCTAGAACTCAAAAAGGGGAAAAATAGACCAAAGAACCTCCACACCAGGGAGAACTGGATCCACATCTCGAGGCATGAACACTCGAGTGAAAGAACAACACAGAACAAAGAACATTTATCCATCTAAACTACAACAACAAAGAACATACTAAAATAAATATCGCAATGAACTGAACAAACAAACTAAGTACGTGGTTCATCCCAACCGTCAATAGCATCATAAGACCATTGTGGGTCCTAGCCATCCTCCTCGCGTAACATCCCAAGCTACTGACCAAATTGTCAGTACTGTCGTAATAGGGACATCACTACTAAAACATGCATAATATCAGCATAAGAAAATCTAACATAGTAGTGAAAATGCATAAGATAATCCTATAGTAGATAACATCACCTATCACATGCTAAACAATAGTAAGCAATAGATATACTACTAAATCAAATAACATCATCTAATCATATGCTAAACATCATAACATGGGAATGTGTCAAATAAACTAACATCATCTAAACAAGAAAGCAAACTCTGGAACCCGAAGTACTAAGTGAAGACATCTAGCAACGGTCGCACTAGGAGAAAAGATCATCTCTGTACATCAATCCCTAGTAGTGGTGAAGGTAGCTATGCCTCTGTCATGCCCAAACCACGAGGGCAAAAACACACACAAATTTTTTTTTTAATAACGATAAAATTACTCTAAGTTTGAAAAATGATTGTGATTACAGTTTAAGTCAATCTCTCTACATTACGTCTGAAGAGTATAAACAAGAGGACGGTTATATTATTAAGCTTCGAAACTTAAGTTATAAGATTTAAATCGATAAAATTATGTTCTTACATTATCTTTCAACAATAAGAAAACAATTATTTAAATGACAAGGCAATTGTATTCGAGTTTAGATTCATTGAAAATGTATAATCAAAATCAACTATAACTTTTTAGACAATAATCAATTTACAACCCAATCGATATTGAAAAGTCACTTTAAGGAAAAAAACAATTTGACTAGCATTCAACTGAATATATGTATATCAAATTTATTACTTTAACCTTTCAACTATTTTTAACAAATTAATAAACCATCAAAATCTTACTAAATATAAATCAAAATACATTTAAACTAGTTAAAATCATATCAATGTAGCACTAACGTTACACTTATTTAAAAGATGGTAGAACCTATGATTAATATTAATTTAACATATTACTTAATTCATAACCAAACTACACTTACCATTTTAATACTCATGAAATCACATATCCATTACCAAATTCAATTGGCACAAAAATAAAATTTTATTAACAACTAAACTATACAAAAGAAAATATATATATATATATATATATATATATATATATATATATATATATATATATATATATATATATATATATATATATATATATATATATATATATATATATATTCGACAACAAATCTAATCATTATGTTATGACTTTCTAAGTTGATTTACAACTAAACTAATTGCAAAACTAAACTGATCACATCTAATGAAATCTAATCTTTAAATTAATTAAATACTATTTACCATTAACAAAACAACATAATCTAACATAATTAAAACAAGCAAACCTAAACTATAACTAATCGAATTAAAACTTAACCAATTAATATTTAACTATATAAACATTTAATTACTAAGCATTAATTTAACTGAATAATAACGAACCCTTTCTAAAATTTATTAAATAACTAAATTGATTTAACTTAAACTAGCTAATCTAAAATATCTTGCAAATCAAATTAATTAACTAACTACTAAAGATAACTTACAAACTAATACAAATAAATCTAAAACCTATCTCTAATTTATTTTAACATTTATCAAAACACCATTACAAATAAACAATAAACATAAAAAAAAACACTAAATATAAAACTTCCTACAAAACTACCCTATACCCCTAAGACCCTACACCCTATGCTATGGGCGGCGCTTCCCAAGCGCTATCCTTGGGATAGTGCACTGCCCCACACAACCTGTGCAGACCTCACCAAAAGGTGAGTTGACCACAAAAAGGGGACGGCGGACTTATAAAGTCATGCCAAACAATAAAGGCCCCAACCACAAAAGGTATGCAATCCAATCGCATAGGGGCGGACGAGACATGGGAGTGACCAGGGTGACGTCACCCCCACTTCATGCTAAAAGATAGCAAATTTTTTTTTTAAAACCCCAATAACTTGCTTTCAAGTTGACGTGCAAGGGGGAAGAATAAATGATGAAAAGACAATAAAGTTTATTAGGTAGGTAGGATAAAAATAGTCATAACAAATTTAAAAGTTATTCAAATTAGAATGTATTTTATATTTTAATTTCTTTTTTTTTTCAAAGAGGTCAAGGGGAATATTCTTTGTGAATTTAATATTGAACTGTAATAGATAGTTTCATATTTTGGTTCTCTCATACATTTTCCAGAGAGATAAATGGACACCTACAACAAGTTATTTCTTGCTCTTATTTATTTTATGTTATTCGCTTGATTTCTTCTTTTATAATCTAGAATATTCAAGATAAGTTAGTGCAAGTATATTTGAAATATTTATAAATTAAGTATAGTCTTTAAAATGGTGATTCACTTAGCATTCAACATTAAACTTAGTACAATGGACATACATTCCATGATAAAGCTTGATATGAAACTATTTGAATTTTCTTTTCCTATCTATGCATTATGAAGTTTAAACACCACTCTCTCAAAGACTGACATTATATTCTCATGCAAATTTAAATTTGAATGTACATTTATAGCTACTATACACTAGAACCAAAATGATAGAAATAATTCAACAAGGATAATCATTTCTATGAATACTATCTCTGCTATGCTATCAACTTAGTTTGGAGAAATACTTTGTTTATCCCTCAATTATCAAGCATTCTAATTTCTTGAGAGATGTTTCTATCCAAGACAATGAGACAACCAAATTTTAGGCAAAGGACTTCTCTTCCTTGGTATTCTTATACTACCCAAAGGTGGTGGTCACAATAATGCATGGTAATTTGATCCCTTAAATAACTTGAATTGCAATAATATAACCATAGCCATTGTTTTCTTTCCTCCATCATTATTCTCATTTTGAACATAAAAGAACTGGAAAAACCTTCCTTACTAAGCTATCACCATTTCCTCCTAATCTTTGATGTGCATCCATGCAAAATAATGTATTAAAAATTTTAATCACACACCCAACAATTATGCTCAAAACACCAATTTTATTGGCAAACCTGATTCAAGGCTCAGCCAGGAAAGAATCGGGAAGAAAACCTGGCTTCATTGCCATATACAATAAGGTTTAAAAATACAATTTACAATAGGATCTCAATCCTAAATTTCAACAATTTTATCCAATTTTCTTCGTGATCATAAATAAGGAGTTTGTAATGTTTTCTGAATCTCATTTCCAGAACCCTAGAGAAAACCAATATCTGATCGGGTGACAATTAAGCAGAACCAAAAGAACATCAAGCATGCATAATCATACGTAGTTTACAAAATAGGATTCACCATGAATCAAGACTAGGGAAAGGTGGATTCTTCCAACTGGAGAAGTCAAGCACAACACCAATTCAGATGCCCAATCGGGGCCAATAACCAAGAACTTCCGTTCTTCCATTTAAACTTGCCATACTCATACCAGGTTTGTGCTAACAGGTAGGGGGGACCATAACACCCTACCCTTTATCCCTCTTCCCATCCTGAGAAGAGACTCTACACAAGTTGGAGTCCAACTAAACAGACCTCTCCCAAAATTGGTCACTTCTGCCCTCTCCTAAGGTGAGTAATACCAAAACACCCATGCAAGGAAAACTCAAAATTTCAAACATAACCAAGAAAGGAAAACAACCAAAAAGACATGGTTTACAAATCTTCCCAACATACCCACAACCATACAATAGTGAAACAACAACAAGGTAACAAGAACATGAAACAAAACATAAGAACTAAATAAGGGAGATGGGAGTTTCCTACCTTCACAAGAAGTAATGGCAATGAACCAGTTTGAGTAGAGTATCCCTCCTTCCTTCAAGCTTCAAGAAATCTTCTCTAAATTTAGAGATTGGGTCCCCCCAAAACAACTAGTCCAAGGAAGGCCTCCAAATAAGCCCCCAACTCAACCACCCAAAAGGAGCAATAACTATTCCCACCCACTAGCCATTTTAGAAACTCCTAACTCTACCCTCACTATGGTTAAACCTTAAAAGAAGGTGGGGTAAGACAACTCATGACAACCACTTGCAATTTTCGCACAAAGGAAAAAAGGGGACTTTTGAGTGACCTCAAAAGTCAAAAAAAGGGGCTTAGGGGTTGGAAAAGACCCCTAACCCATACCCACACCCATTGGTTAGAAAAAAAAACATTTTTTAAAGCCTTAGGGAAGAGGTTAGAGTCAAATAAAATCTAGAGATAAAATAGGTCTATCTAACAACTCTAACTTGCAAATCAAGCACAAAATCGAAATAGGGATGACTAACCCTAATTAAGAACCTAATAGAAAATTGACACTAACTTGAACCAACTTGAATCCAAAGGTTAAACAATTAACCCTAACTAGCATACCGAAGCACATAAACATTTTACGAGTATCAAGCGATACTGAAAGAACATAATTATGAACAATAGGGTTTCCAAATTTTAGCACATGGAGATCAGTTTTGTTCCTCCGTAGGGTTTCTCAGATAAATATCTGCACACTCATTGCACACATTAGTAGTCCCATAAAATCACATGTATATAAATGCATATGTATCAAAAATTTTCATAAATTAAAACATACATCAATAAGAGTTTCTTCATCCTACATAATTCTTAACCATTTGAAATATCTTAAATCAAATCTCAATTTTACTAATTTCATCAACATACATATACATGATCATTAAATGACAATCATCAAATATATCTAGAAATAACATCACACAACATGAAATAATAAAATATTTTCTAAGTATCATATAATGTCTCGACATGTCGAGTCATGGATAACAAAATAAGAGCAATGTATCACTATGCTACGATGGGTCAGGGCGAGGCCTCACATCCTCCCCCACTAGCTATGAACTTCCTCCTGGAGTTCATCAAAAAGGTATGGGTACTCAGATCGTATCTGCGCTGCATCCTCCCATGAAGCCGTGACCTCATCGTAACAATCCCATTGGACCCTAACCTAGTCCAGCTCTCGGCCTCAAAGTGCTAGGGTCCGTCGGGCAATAATGCGGATAGGCTCCAGTGCTAGCTATCCGTCTAACTCCACCTATAAGGCATCCCAATCAATAATATGAGACTCGTCATAAATGTATCCTCTAAGTACTAAAATATGAAACACATTGTGGATGTGTGACAGGCTAGGTGGCAAAGCTAAACGGTATGCAACAGGTCCTATCCTCTCAAGGATCTCGAATGGCCCAACAAACTAGGGTGCCAACTTAGAGCCCTTTCCGAAATGAATCAGACTCTTGTGTGGTCGTACCCTCAGGATCACTCTATCACCAACCTGATACTCTCGATCTATTCTTTTCGCATCTGCATACTTCTTCTGCCTATCCTGTGCCTCTTTCAGGCGCTGTCTAATCTGGGTCACCTGCTGCTCCATCTCCTTCACTAACTGGGGCCCAATAGATACTCGATCCTCAATCCTATCCCAACTCAAGGGTGTCCTACACGGTCTCCCATACAAAGCCTCATACGGTGGCATACCTATGGAAGAATGATGCCCATTGTTATAGGAAAACTAGACAAGAGGAAGGTATGCCTCCCATTTGACCTGATGGTCCATCACGTACATACGCAGCATGTCCTCCAAAACCTGATTCACTCGCTCTGTCTGGCCATTGGTCTGAGGATGGTATGCTGTACTAAAATTGAGCCTAGTGCCCAAAGCCAAATGCAACTCTCTCCAAAATTAGGAAGTGAACAAAGAGTCTCTGTCAGATATGATCTTACGGGGAACACCATTAAGTCTAACAATGTCCCACAAGAACACCTGAGCTATGTCTTGGGTTGTGAATGTAGTACGCACAGGTGAGAAATGGGCAACTTTGGTCAATGTGTCAACTATCACCAAAATGGCATCATGGCGACGAGGTGACATAGGAAGACCAACAATAAAATCCATAGATATAGTGTCCCATTTCCATACTGCAATCTCATGTGGTTGGAGAAGCCCGCCAGGATGATGGTGCTCCGCCTTCACCCTCTGGCACTCGAGGCATCTCACAACTATGCTAGCAATCTGCACTCTCATGCCTGGCCAATGATACAACTGCCTCAGATCTGCATGTAACTTCTTAACACCAGGGTGCACTACGTAAGGTGCTCTGTGAGCCTCAAGTACAATGAGCTCGCACAAACTCCCAATGGAAGGTACATACATACGTCCCCTATGCCACAAAAGTCCATCAGACTCCAAAGAATAATTTGCAAACTTCCCCTCCAAGGGTCTCTGAGAATGTACTAACTGACTTACTTCTGCATAAAGCTCATCAACTGGCAAATGCTGCAAAACCTGCTCCCTCAAGTCAGTGCAAGTAGTCACCGCTGAAAGTTCATGGTGCCTTCTGCTTAAGGCATCTGCAACCACATTCTCCTTTCCCTTGATGTAATGAACATCAAAATCATACTCACACAGGAACTCCATCCACCTTCTTTGCCTAGCATTAAGGTTTGGCTGAGAAAATATGTACTACAAGCTCTGGTGATTGGAATGAAGCTCGAATCTATGACCCAGAAGGAAATGTCACCATCTCACCAAGGCATGAACCACTACCACTAATTCTAGGTCATGAGTAGGATAATTGAGTTCATGAGTTTTCAACTTCCTAGACTCAAAGGAAATAGGTTGTCCTCCCTGCATAAGGACTGCTCCTAAACCATCTAAAGATGCATCGGTGCACACCACAAAATTTGCAATAGGATCTGGTACTGTAAGAATTGGTGCACTCGTGAGGGCTCTCTTGAGCTCTTCAAAATCTCTACCACACTTCTCCGTCCACTCTTACTTCTTCCCCTTCCTCTGAAGAGAAGTGATGGGGTGTGCCAATTTAGAGAATCCTAAAATGAAGCGTCGGTAATAACCTGCTAGCCCCATAAAGCTCCTCACTTCAGTAAAACTGGTGGGTGCTGGCCAATCCATGATAGCCTTGATCTTTGATGGGTCTACTGAGACACCATCACTCGATATAACATGACCCAAATAATGAGATACCACTTGATGGGGACACAACCCACAAGTATAGAATGGACATAACAGGAAAGAGAAATTTTATTAACTGTGAAAATAAACTAGTACATTCAGTACAGAGAAAAATAGACTTCAAAACATGCCCTAAGGGCTTATGATAGCATAAATCTGGAGATAATTTCTCCTTTTAGTACCTCCTCTCAAACTCCACTCCGAACTGCCTTTTACAATGCTAGAAATGTTCTTAAATAGACCCCAGAGGGTTAAGGATTAGGAATACATTCTAGAAATTGCTAGTAGGCATCCACCAACCAAATAGAAGGCTCCAAAAGTTGCGTTAGAAGTCACCGCCAATCTAGAAGAATCCAAAAATGGTAATCAAACTTTCGGGAGGCATAACTTTTGAACTGTAGCTCCGATTGATGAGCCGTTTACATTTTTGGAAATCTCTCAAAGTGCTCTACAGCCCTATGGAAAAGATTTTCTTGTATCCCATTTTTTGGCCCTTTTCAAGGTCATTTAATGCCCCTACCCTAACTTTGAATCATTCTTAAGAGGTCTCTAAAATCCAAAAAACTGCAATAACTTTCAAACCGTGGGGCCTTTTGACTTGATTATTTTTTTGGAATGCTCTAAATTATAATTACTTTCATCTAGCCAATTTAAACCTTCTAGTTTACCAAAATAATGGCCCAATTACATACTCCTATTTTTTTGGCATTTACACGTATCCTAAGGTGTTCAAATACTCTATCCTAGAACAGTAATAGTGGAACTGTGAGAGTTGGAACCTTTATTTGACCCAAATGGGTATCCAGAAATGAAAAGACATGAAATAGGATTGCCCTTATACCTCTGGATGCTCTTGCATCAAAAAATTTCTCCATAATCAACTCTTTCTTCTTGAGCATAACCCTTGCATACCAGTCTTGCCTTGTTTCTTGTTACCTCCCCATTTTCATTTTTTTTTCCTATAACCCTAGTGTTTCCCAATAACATTTTTGTATTTAGGTCTTGATCTTGGCACTAAATTCCAAGTATTTTTCTCCTCAATCTGGTCAATTTCCTTATTCATTGTTTAAAGCATCTTTTACTATCTTGCCCACTCAAATTGACAAAGTAAGAATGTGTCATCTTTGAGTCTTTTCCTTGTCATAACACTTGATTTAACATCACCAATGATTTGTCTAGGTTTGTGATGTCTTCTCACATATTTTTATAGCACAAATAGTTCCCTTCTTAGTTCTTCTACAAGTTCATCTAGAAAAATAATCTCAAGCTCATTTGATCTTTCTTGTTTAGGTTCCAATTCGTGTTCTGCATCCTAAGCATTTTCTATCAGATGGTTAACATTCCCTATCTATGACTCAGCATCTTTAGTTTATTGCTCAACACCCACTCTGTATTGCTCAACAATTAGTATTTGCACTTCATCATTTCTCATTTTTTGGAAAATTGTATCTTGATTTTTTTGTTTATTTTGAGTGCTAGTGTTGATCTCGGATTGGTTTTGACAATTGAGTGTCAACACACTTATGTCATTTACTTAGTTCATGCCAAACTAGTAATATATGTTGAGTATAATATGTAAATACAAGATTATATCAAGTTGAAATGAGTGTCAACTCACTCATGTGTCAAGTCACTCGAGTGCCGAGTAGATAGACCATGCTAAGTGATTCAAGTGCTAAGTAAATAGCAGATGCCAAGTAGTTTAGGTGTCAAGTCAGAAATAGAATTATAGTATGTGATGAGCATCAGTAACTTCAAGTGTCAAGAAACACAAATTGAAGATATTTGTTTGTGATTGCACAAATAACTATGTAAATCATTTTTCATCTGACCAAAGGATAGAATCTGATCCTTTGAAGATAAGGATGAATCTGTATATAGATTCCCTATGCAATTACATATAGCCAATCAGAAAATAGGAAGGATTAAGTAGTAAAATGGATGAATCTCAGTCATAGATTCATACTTAATCCTAAGTCTTCTAGTCTTCTTAAGGAGGATGAAACCCTAAACTTTATATGAGCATGTAAGGAATTGAAGGAGAAATATAAAGAAGTTTGTATGTGAAAAATAGAGCGTTTCATGGAGACTTAGAAGTTCTAGAGAGTGAATTGCAAAATCAATTGGAGGAGAACAAAGAACAAAGGAATACCACAATTGTTACATCAGATTAGGAAGGATCAAGAAGGAAACTATATGGATTTTATCTTTAATCAAGCTACCAAAGCTAATCACAAGATCCATGTTGAAACATCCTAACAGGTGATTTTAGTTAAATCTCCTAAACAGAGTACTCATTATAGACTATTGTAAATCCTTTAATGGGATGACATTCCAAGTGGATATTTTGAAGTCCTTTAGCCAAGAATAC
Source organism: Cupressus sempervirens (assembly GCA_028749045.1). Taxonomy (NCBI): domain Eukaryota; kingdom Viridiplantae; phylum Streptophyta; class Pinopsida; order Cupressales; family Cupressaceae; genus Cupressus; species Cupressus sempervirens. Next base: position 416,439,653 of record CM053790.1, read on the forward strand.
TTCTAACAAGGTGGGACTTAATAGTCCTTGTAAGCCTTTAATAAGGCATGTCTTTCACAAGTTAAATCATGATTCATGGACAATTTAATGTAACCTTAATTGTCTACACTTTATTGCTAGAATAGTGAAGAATTGTGGGTATAATCCCCACCCCAATTTTACCTTTTTTTGGAGGTTTTCTTGGTAATCATATTAGTTGTCAAATGTGTGATTGATTATATGTTTACATGATTTAGATGTATGTGGTTTACATGTTATTTCAGTTTATCTATTGAATGCATGAGATGGATAAGTGGTCAAAAGTTTTATGGGTTCATGTTTTGACTTCTGATTCACCCCCCACAACCCCCCCCCTGCCCCTCTCAAAAATTTATCTTTCCTACTTGTAATCCCAACAATTGGTACTAGAGCTAAGTTCCCAGAGGAAGAAGCTTTGCAGCTTAAAGAAAAGATCTTGAAATGGAAGTCTACAAGTTTAGAAACAACATTGAGAACCAAGAGATTGAGATACATCTCATACTACATCAACTAAATAAAGCTAGAGATGCTTTGAAGAGTTCCTTAAATAGAAGGAAAGAGATTTCTATAGTAAAAAATGACACATAATACAAAGAGATCAACACAACAAAGCTATTTTCAGATGGTAGCTCTAGTGAATTTGATGTAGCAATTGTAGATCTAATGGAAAAGAATAGAGCACAAGCTAAAGAAATCATAAATCTCAAGTTGGAGTAAGAATCACAAGCTATACTGCTATGTGAAGTGATTGAACAAAAGAAGAAAGCTATAGAAGATAAGGCCATGATTGAAGAAGAAAAAATAATTTTGGCAAATAGATTGGAACAAAAGTCAATAGAACTATCTAGGATCTCAAACATCAATTGGATACCTTAATCCAAATAATGAATGCTCATCATGAGTTTATTGTCAAGGACATTGAGATAACTACATTGAAGTTTCCAAATGAACAATTTCAAAATGACCTAAAAAGAGAAAAAGAATTTATTGAAAGGTTCAACAAGCCAAATGAAGCCATCAAGTACTTTGAGAAACTAATAAAATCCCCTAGATCTAGTATAGATACATCAATACTGGGCTACACAAGCACTAAAGAAGGATAATCATTCAAAGCTATTGAGAAAAGGAACAACAAAGGTAAGAACTCCAAACCTACTTGTCATCATTGTGGCAAGAAAGGACATACTGCTAATGTGTACATGAACAAGAATACAAATTAGAATTCTAAGCCTAAGAACATGACTCATTTTCATAAGTGCAACAAACAAGGTCATCAAGGACATGAATGTAGAACTAGAACCATGCATGTACCAAAATTTGAAGGACACTGCTACAATTGTCAGAAGAATGGGCATAGAGCCTTTGAATGCACATCCAAGTCCACCTAATCATCAAGCAAGCCAACAAAGGTAAGAAGCCATGAAAACCCTTATGATTGGAATTAAAATAAAAGATATAGCTATCACTATTGCCAGAAATATGGACATGTACCTAAAAACTACAGTAGGACTCACTTCAATGGTAACTACAAAAGATGGTTGAGTCAAACTATATGTTTCAGCTATCACAAGACTGATCACATAACTAAGTATTGTTTAGCTAGGTCCAAGGCACCAAGTTGTGAATTTGATAAAGGTAAAGGCAAGGAAGAAGTTAAACATATCAAAAATGAGATGAACAAGACATGGAAGAAGAAAGATGGTGGCAGTACATCAAATGAAGGGACCGCTTCACCCAATGGGGTAAAGTGGTCACACTTCATCAAACTAAGCAAACAAGAGGTATGTGGGACTGATACTTAAAGTCTTGTATTATAAATTAGTTCCAAAAGAAATTATCACTAAAAAGATTACATTAGCATGAATTAAGATGCAAGAAGTTGTGGAAAATTCAATGTTAAATCTTCAAGTTCTCATGTTTTTGTCAAGCATTAAAAGTCTTCTGTATATACTGAGTGAAATACTATTGAGTACCAAGCTACTAGTCAAAGATAGTTAGAGCTAAGCCTATAGTAATTTTTGAGTGAGAAAAGTCTCTATAGATAATGAGTGGAACAAAAATTGTGTTGATGTCGAGTTTATAGTTGTACAAGCACCAAGCATTAAATGCAAAGTTTTGAAGCATATAAGGTTAATTTTCACCTTTTTTTGTTATTACAAATTCAAGCAAGAGCAAGTAGAGAAAAGAGGTGATTCAAAATCTAGTTTGAAGTGTATTTCAAAGCTCCTAGCAATAATCAAGCACTAGTTCATCAAATTTTTGAGGTATTCTCCATAAGCCGAGTTATGCAGTTTAAAATTTGTAAAACCCTAGTTTGATAGAATGGCTTCTAGTTCAAATAATGTGAAGGAGAAAGAAGTTTTTGATGTCCAATTAGTTAGCAATGATGTCAAACAATTGAATTTGAAAGCCATCCTAGATATAGCCTAACAAAATGGCTCATCGGGTACATTATCCATGATTCCACCTAAGGTTATAATGGTCCAAGATGTAAGAAAATGTTGTAACTAAAAAGTAGGAGGCATAGGTGATATGGAAATAAGGCAAGATTATGATAAGTTGTGTGAAAATGACATTTTAAAGGATGAATTTAAGATAGTAGAGAGAAAAGGTTTGACCCATGCCCTAGATTTTTCACGATGTTCAAGATGGAATGGATCAAGATAGTGTTAAGTAGGATACATCATGGATGTCTATGGTTGGAAGGAGTACCAATCAATATTTCAAAAAGAATTGTTCATAGGGTGACTGGTTTTCCAACCCGAGATTGACCAAAGACCCTATGAAGTGACTCAAAAGAAGTAATTGAGAAGAACACATGAGCTAAATGGAACAAGAGAGGAATGCCAATTGATACCATCATTGATCATCTACTTGTATGCATATTTTTCTATGTATAGAATGAATTCCCATCCTTTGGCAAAATCGGCTAGAAGACTAATAGATTAGTAGTTGTACAGATCAATGAATATATTGAGCAGATGATGAAACAACAAAATTTGAAGATACAAGCTAGTTTAGAGTGGTAAGTCATCCAAAAAAATATAATCTTGAGAATCTCTATGAAAATGTTAGAAACAATGCAAATTTGATAGATTTCCAAAATATTGATTTTGGGAAAGTTGGTAGAGAAGAAAAAAATTTGATTGAGGAATTAATATATGCAATGATGTAAAAATTCAAGAACACTCCACTTGAATTGGATAATACAATGCCTAAGGATCTATATACAACTATTGAAAATAAGTGGCATTATTGTTTAAACCTAGAGAAACAAATCAAAGAATCAACACTAGCCCAAGTGATGCCAGATTTGACAAAAGGACAAATTGTAAAAGAAAATAAGCAATATGGTGGATGTTTTGCACCAAAATACAGGGCATTTAGGATCCTTCAGAACAATTTTGAAGATGTTGTCAAGAAATCCACTCAAATGTGGAAATTGATCTATGGGTTGACAACTGTCAAAGAAGGAGAAGAAGATTCCTTTGAGGGAAGAAATAATGATGATGAAAACAATGATAAGGAAGAAGAAGACATAGAAAAGGATACTACTATAGAGGAGATGTAAAAGGAAAAAGATAACATGGCTACAGCCGAAGAGTAACAAGAAGAATAGAGTGTGCAAGACACACAAATGCCTAGCATGAGACCTCCACATGACACAAGCATACCTGTAGAAACTATAATTGTTAAGGATTTTCCTAATAATTCAGCTCCAAACATCAATCCTTTAATTCCAAAAGATCTAAAGAAGATTCTTGACCAATCCACACTACAAGCCAGATTGTGTGAAAATACAGTATTGGTTAGTGTTGATGAACTTCAAAAGGTAGTAGCTAACATTACAAGGGATAAGGTGAATATAAAAGAACCACCTTCTACCATCCCTTTAGCTACTCGTGCTCAACCTTTAATACAAACATCAGTAGACATATCGACAAAGGTTGACACAAATGTGAAATTTGATTTGGTTAAATAGCAACAGGCTGTAAGAGAAGAGGAAAAGGAAACCACAATAGAGAAAATAGGACAGAAAGAGACATATGTACCTACAACAAAAACTATGATGTCCCCACTATAATATATAAATTAAATAATAAATAAGTATTATATATAAAGTTATATTAATAAAAATATTAAAGTAATAATATTTTATATGTAATATTATATAATAATATCCTCACATTATAATAACAATATGGAATTATGAAATTAATTAAATAATAAGCTAATATAATTATAAATAAATAATTATATTTTAATTATTAAGATATGATTTAATATAGAAACACTATTAATATAAAGTATTGTAATATAATAATATAATTTATTTAGTTGATATATTATTAAAATAATATATGTTACAATATAATTATTATTAATATAATATATCTTATGATATTAATGAATCAAGCTTATTAATATAAGTATATAATTAATATAAATATATAATTATATTATTATTACTAATATAATATAATTAATATTATAAAAAGACGTGACACCTAGAAATGAAAACTATATACATTGAGAAATATAATATTGAGGGGGATATGATAAGGAGAAATATAAAGGGAAATAAAAATGAATAATTCACAATCTGGGAGCAAAAGGAGAAAATATATATAGAATAAGGTTATAAACCCTAATGTCCCAAAAGGGGACATAACAGAAATCCAAGGTGAAACTCAAATCATTATAATTGTAAGAATTTGTCTTAGGAAAAATTCACCCAAGATCGAAGAACTCGAACACAAGCACAACTATAGACCAAAAAAGAGTATGATCAATATATCAAAGTATGTCCTCATTCATTGCTTTGTATTGTATGTACAAACACACTAGGAGTGCCTGTATATAAAGGGCTCTCAAGAAGCACCTAGAATGTCTCCAGAAAGAGCTAGGAGACAAGATAAACATGTCAACTAAACACACATCTTATCCATCATTCTAGATGAGAGGATAAGAATGGCAAGGTGTATCTCAAGTGGAGATGTTGTAGACACCATGTGCTTAATTAGTGTGCTAACTCTTGTGTTGTCAAGATGACAACTCACAAGAGTGCACATACTCCTAGGTGACTAATAAATAAATATTAAAGTAATGCATTAACCTAAGTAAACTTAAGTAAGTGTAAATAGTGAATAATTATTTACACCAACACCCCCCTTTAAGTGAAACTTAGGGGAATGCACTTAAGCTCATGAAAACTAGGATGAAATGCAAAATGGGCTGCAGCTACTAGGACATGTTAGGTACCCATGTACATAATAAAAATAAAGTCCCTCATAAAGTGAAGAAAGAGGGAAAATCTCATGGGAAAAACCCTCCACCAAAAAGAAAGATGAAGAGACAAGATGCATGGATGGATGGAGTAATCAAGAACCACACCCCCTTGCCCACCCCCCTTCAACATACATCCAGTATATACAAGAGAGAAATGGGAGAAGGAAAAAACCCCTTAAGAGGAAAAACTCCCCCTCGGTAAAGGAGAAGAAGAAGGAGAAAAGGTAGTCTTGCCCCTAAAGGTAGTTTTTTGATCAGTGAGAAATGCTCCAATGTAGAAGCTAATCCATGACCATTGAATGATGTACCTCCCCTTTGGAAGAAACAATAGTAGAGGTACTGGTGAGAAACTTCCCCTTTGTATAGAAAGAATCTCAATGATGTAAGGTGTCTCTAAAACCTATTCAAGTTTCCCTATGTCAATATTAATGATGGCTCCTTCCAAACCTATTGAGAAGAAGTGCAGATCTAGCAAGGAGTGATGCAAAACCTATTTCAAGTAACCATCTATCTCCTTAACTAACAAAGAGACCATCGACAATTGTTGTACATAATTATCCACAATCACATTAGCCTGTAAATATGGATCATGTAGAGAATGGACATGAGGCTCAAAGTGAGCCCTCACAACAATTGTAGAAGGATCATCATCATCAAAGAGAAGATGAAAATTATCAAGGTTGTCTCCCAAATCTATGGTGTGTGACTCCATGAAGATACCTACATTGACTGCCAAGAAGTCATCAACTAAAGCTAGAGCTGGAAGACAACATGTACCCTACTATACTGGAACTTTCACTGTGGCAATATAAGCATGTGGACTATATTGATGCCATGACCTTTTGCTACAACTATTGATAGAACCCCACGTATCTAAATGTGTTGAAGCACTATCATTGGTGTCACAATTAGTTTCCACAGTGTATGAAGTGTGGAGAGGATTAGATGATAAGTTGGGTGAACTTTCCTCAAAGTGAACATCCTTCTCCACAAAAATCTTAGAGTCTCAAGATCCATAAATCTGTAAGCCTTAACACCATCTAGCCTAGGTGTTGGTGCCTTGCATCCCCTGGAAGATAGGTTTTCCCATGCTAGACAACTAAAGACTCTGAAGTGACTCACAACTACTTTTCTAATGCACCATGCCTCAAAAGGGATCTTCCCATCTAGGGCATTATGAGGAGACCTACTAAGTATGTGAGTCGCACTGCTAATGGCTTCAACTTCAAGTGTTGAATCAAGAGACTTGGCTTTAATCATGCAACTTTCCAAGGACTTAAGAATTCTAATCCTCATGGCTGCAATATTTGTCTTGTGTGGACTGAATGCTGGTGGATTTTGAAGATAAATTCCCTCAAGTTTGGAAAAGTCCTTAAGTCTTCTATCCACATATCTGCTTCCATTGTCCATTTGTATAACCTTGATGGCTTTCCTAGATTTGTGTTAAACATGAATCTTAAAGGCTTGAACCTTATCAACCACTTCATTCTTTTGATGAAGGAAATAGACCCATGTGAACCATGAAAAGTCATCAAAAAAAGTAAGCATGTAGTAGCCTTGGCTAACTGAAGTCACTACAAAAGGTCCTACTAATACCATGTGAACCAACTAGAGAATAACTAGTTCTCTAGAAGACTTCCTTTTATCATACTTCTCCTCAAGATACATATCCACTAAACATGAAGAACACTCACCCTTAGAAAACTTAATGTTAGGTAGACCTTCGACCATGTGTTTTGAGAAAAGTTGCTAAAGATAGCAGAAGGCAAGATGACCAAACTGCTCATGCCATACTTTGATTTTTGAATTAGATTGAGTTAACAAGGCATGTGAAAGAGACTTAGGCACAAAGTAGGAGAAGGAATAAAGCCTTTTTCCATGATTTACTTTCTCCACTATGACCAATGAATCATCTATAAAACTTTGCACGATCACTAAATCTGGAAGGAATTCAACTTTATGACCATCTCCAAGGTGAGTGATTTGGTAAACTAAGAGGAGATTGGAGCTAAGGTTTGGAACAAAGAGAACATCCCTAAATTACCCATTTTCCATTTCCATGTGTCCTTTCCCTTCAACTTCCACTTTTTGTATCATTTCCCATGAAGATGTGTGGTACTTGTGACTACTTCAATGAAGAAAAGCCTCCCTTTGAAGAACCCATATTATAGGAGGCACCTAATTCAAGTATCCATTCTAAAGAATAACTTGTGTTTGCCATAACTACTTTCCATTTTCCCTTTGAAGTGGTTGGAGTTGAATCCTTGGAAGTACTTGGCACTTGAATTTTGTTCTTCTTGAGTAGGTTTTCCAACTCATTGATTCTTTTAGTCTTGCATTGATGCTCATCATGGTTTGGCTTTTTGCAATATGTACAAAAAGGTTTGTCCTTCTTTTCATTACTTCCCTTCTTATTGGAAGAATAATTGTCTTGCTATGAGGAGGATTGCTATGTCTCATATTGTGATTTCTACTTCCACTACTTCTTCTTGCTATAGTTAGAACTTTTCCCTCCTTGACTTGATTGGTGCTCATCACTAGTGACCAATGCTTTGGTCTTTGATGTCATCAGAAGTCCCAAATCTATCAAGTGAGATTGTTCAACAATCAACATCTTTGCAAATGAATCAAATGTAGGCTTCTAGAAAGCACTTCCCATGGTCAACCTGTAAGTATGCAAAAAAAGACCTAGTTCTAAAAGTGAGATTTTTTTCCAAACAACCCTAGAATCTATTTGCAAATCTAGAAAGTAGATGAAAAATAATGCACTTTCAAAAAAATGGAACCATTTTTGTGTCCAGATGAGCCCGTATGGAGCATTTGAAGTTGCAATATGTAGGATTGAATAGGTACACTCACCAAAAAATGTAAATTCTAACAAATCCTTTCACCAAAACTAGAAAAGAACACCACCACTAAAATTCTTAGGAAATTCTAGCCAAATTCAAAAAAAAAATTGCACCTAATTTTGAATTTGGATGTATGAGTTATGGGCTCTCAAAGTCAAACTGTCGAATCAAAAAACAATTTGGAGAGGGATCTGGAAGGAAAATTGTGTGCTTAAATTTGATGGTCAAATGGCCTTCATAGTGGTTATAAAATGCCTAGTTTTGATGGTTAAATGGTCATCAAATTTAACTTTATGTCTGTCTGACATTAGCAAAAAAAGTCCCCTAGGATGACGTGGTGTACGGTCGTATGGCTAGATGACATCACCTATATGGAACAATATAGAAAAGTGTGACATGGCTTCTTATTGGCAATCCTTGTGGTAGTCTACAAGTTTGTTTAGCCAGTGGTATGGTTGGCTGAGTTGTCAGTCCAAAATGGCAGACAAGTGTTAAACTTGATGTGGGTGGGTCTATTTATATGGCAAGTGAACTACATTTTGTAGGTCACACGTGGCAATCTAGATTACTGCATGGTGAGGCTAGGAAATGCCATGTGGCAAATAGTCAATAGTGCCCAAAATCCTCATGTGGTTGCTAGGTTTTTGAAAACCAATGCCGAAAGTATATTTTTGAGGGTTGAGAAAGGAGAATGGTTGGGAAAATTTGACGGTAGTCTTCAACTTGGTAGGGGCCAGAGCCTTAACAACTACACTAGAAACATGAAACAAATGACTAAAAAATGCAGTGTTCATGACACTAGATTACAATAAATGTGCCGCACAAACAAAATGTTGCTAGGAGGGAAATCCATTCATGGGGGCTAAAAGTTGAAACAGTTGCTGTTAGAATGGAAAAAATGTTGCGAAAAGTTGTTACTTGTTGTTGGAAAAGGAGTAAGTAGGCCCTACTTAATAAAAACCAATAGGGTAAAATTTTATCCCACATCGATGGGGATTTAGGAATGCAAAGGGTTTAAAAACCCATTCCCATAGTAGTAAAATAACAAGCTGCCAGATGTGGAAAGAGCTTCCCAAACTTTGTAGCCAATCTTCACCAAATTAACATTTTGGATGCAATGGCAATGTCTATTCTGGCTCTAGATACTCCAAATTTTTGTAGTATTCCAAATTCAGGTTGAGGTGTTGAAGCAACAATGGTCTCAAATGACTATGTGAAGAGAGATTCTCCAAGCTTTGATACCATGTAAGAATTTGGCATAGCTCTAATACTATGTAAGAATTTTTCTTAGGGAAAATTCACCCAAGATCAAAGAACTTGAACACAAGCACAACTATATCCCAAAAAGGAGTATGGTCAATATATCAGAGTATGTCCTCATTCATTTCTCTGTATTGTATGTACAAACACACTAGGAGTACCTATATATAAAGGCCTCTCAAGAAGCACCAAGAATGTCTCCAGAAAGAGCTAGGAGACAAGATAAACACGACAACTAAGAACACATCTTATCCATCATTCTAGATGAGAGGATAAGAATGACAAGGTGTATCACAAGTGGAGATGTTGTAGACACCATCTGCATAAAAGAGGTGTGAACTCTTGTGTTGCCAAGATGACAACTCACAAGAGTGGACATACTCCTAGCTGACTAATAAATAAATATTAAAGTAATACATTAACCTAAGTAAACTTAAGTGTAAACAGTGAATAATTATTTACACCAACAATAATTGATCATAGAATATTTGAAGAAAGTAAGGACATACCAAAGGAGAAGGAATAAAAGGCCACCCAAGCATTGGTAAGATTACCAACATCTGGCACTCCTAAAAAAGTCCTTCAAGAGCCAAATACTGAAGTTGTACCATTGTAGATCTCGGTACCGGGCTCAAGTTCCTTCAAAGTTTCTAAGGTAGTTCACTATGGAGATGTAACTCTAAATGAAGAAATAGTGATACCTAAGTATGATTATGTAAACATAACATTAGAATAGATAGGCATAATGCAAAAAGCCTTAGTAAAGAAGAAAAATCAAGAAATTGTGAGAAACGAGTATAGACAGAGGCAAGCATTAAAAGAAATCAAAGACATCTTCTTAGATGCATTCATCTTGAAAACACTTGCTTTGTGGAACTGGTGAACAATGAAGATCAATACACTAATGCAAAACTTTTGGAATGGTCTGAAAGGAAATTTCAAGAAAAAGTGAATGAAAAGATATCTGGTTACATAGCATTGATGCAAGTGTAATTGGCTACAAAAATTGAGAAAGTAAATAAGGTACTTGATAACATTTTCTCATTGTACACCAAACTGTGTGATCCCACACTCTTCACTCAAGAAACAAGCCATAAAATTTTGAGTCTGGAGATAATTTTAAAAGTCTTATGTATGCAACTACCTTAGAACCCAACTCAGACTGAGAAGTATTTTAACTCATTGCTTCAATCACAAAGTCAATTAGCTATGTTAATACCAAAAGAGGCTAATATAAGAGCCAAGTTGATTAATATCAAAGTCTTCCTTACCCTCCATATGGAGATACTCCACAAAGAACAAGGATATGTGAAAACTTTGTTGAAGAAACATCTTAATCTTTCTATGTTAGATGGACTAGTTCACCTTGCAACAGAGCTAGCAATCAAAATAAAGTCAATACATTTTTCATGTGACAATTGGGATATTTTTCTAAAAATAATCATGGAGGTCCACAAATATTTTTTTGACAAATACACCATAAGTGTATAGACCCTTTGACATAAGTGTCGAAAATGGTGAGATAAAAAAGCAAAAGGGGAGATAAAAGAAAAGAGAAGGGGGGAGATACAAGTGAATGAAAAGGGGGTGATGAAAAAGGGGGGAAACTAAACCAAAGGGGGAGAAAATAGGAAGAAGCAAGAAGAGAGAAATGAAAGGGGAAGCTAAATTAGTTTTTGACCCCAATGATATATATTTTGAAGAAAATAGATACAGAGACAAATATAGAGCAAAGAATATATTAGATGATAGAGCATCAGATGAAAATACATTGAAGAGAAAGAGTATCAGCAAGGGATAGATCTACTCATAATGGAGAATAGATTTTTGATGTAGATTAGGAACATTAACTCAGAGGGAGTTACAAAATTTTGAGGTATATAGTCTATTACAAAATTTTGAAATTTTCAAGTTTTGTATATAAGAAGAGTTGTGAATATATTATACTCAAGAATATTATATAGTTATGTATAGTCAAGTGTTTTTGATACTCATGAATATATTATACTCAAGAATATTAGATAGTTATTTACTGTCAAGTGTTTTTGACACTCGTGTCAAAGGGGGAGATTGTTGATATCAGATTGGTTTTGACAATTGAGTGTCAACACACTTAAATCATTTACTTAGTTCATGCCGAACTAGTAATACATGTGATGCCTTGCCTGGACATCCTTGGAACAAGGATGAAATACAAGCCAAGATTATCATTTTTTACAAGTATGAATGCACATGTCAACATCATATAGGGATCACTATGATTGCAATAAAAGACTTAACCTCCATCCTAGGAACTAGCGGACCTCCTGACACCACTACCGAACTGACACAACACTACAAGAACAAAACAACTAGAAACTAACAATAGAAAAAGAAATCTCCAAACTACCCAACATAGGTAAATTGGGTCAATCCCATGGGTATTAGAAACTCAAAAAACTAAAGGAGACATGTCTTGTTTCTTGCCCTCTACCAGGGTTTCATGCAAAGAAGTGCATCGTGGCACATGAAGAAACACAATTTCATGCAAGAAAGTGCATTGTTGCATGAGGAAATGTTGGCTATACCAAAAAAACACCTTAGGATTCGCATAGGGTTTGGTGAAAGAAAGTACCAAGCTATGCCAAGAAACCCAACACACCACGTGAAGACTTCCATCCTTGCATGAGAAAGTGCAATCTCGCATGAGATCTTAAATCAACACGCAAACACAAAACACAAAAATAAGCTAAGGAAATAAGGTAATGTCATTCCTCCACACTAGGGAGTACTAGATCCATATTTCAAGGAGAAAACACTTGACAAGCACTAAAAGACAAACAATTAGAATCTAACCATCTAATCATACAATGAAGGAAAATAACAGAAGGAACATCACAATGAACTAAAAGAAATATCACACTTGGAAAGAAGACTATCTCTACACACTAGTCCCTAGTAGTGGTATGGGTAGCTATGCCTTCCAACCACATGGAACCCATAGGTCCAATCCCACCATGCTGATGGAGATAATGATCCAACTACAAACACACAAGAACAATATCCATGGCTAACACTCACACCAAATACTATGATAGTTGTAACCAAGAACCTAAGACAATACAAGGACTATAGGTCCTAGTCAAACACTCAAAAGGCTACTAAGTAGGGATTGACATCATGGAGAGTCACTTGGCATCAAAAACCCCAAGCTCAAATCACGCGGATTCAACATCCCTCAACGGAATCTCTTGCCACAAGCATTTTATTATCTTTAGTTTTATTACCACCCAATATTTTCTTTAGTTATAACTTAATTAAAAACTTCTTCAATCAAATGGTAAATGGACATCAAAATGCATGACAGAAGCCCCCTCCATATGCTACCCTACCCTACTCATGCTCAACCTATGAAAAGTGCTTGTGGGTATGTATATTCCCAACCCAACCCCAATGATCATAACTTTTGAAAGTACCATGGAAGATTAGGCCTCACAAGTCACCTAAGAAATGTACACACACATACTAATGTATGGTGCACCACCATTATGAAGATCATAACGCATGGACTAGATGAGAACACAATACAAAAGATCATTCAATTGAAAACAACTTGGGAGGATGAATTCTACACGAATCTCAAAGACATAAAGCCATACATCATGAAATCACTCCACACGCCTCAATTTGAGAGTATGGATTCTACACGAATTCCAATGATGCAACAAGACCAAACATCATGAACTCAATAAACTAGCCTCAATCCAAGAGTATGGATTCTACATGAATCCTAGTGTCCAAAAAACAACAAGAAAATAGTGTGGCATGCAAAATGAGGTAAAAACCCCAAATTTTGGAAAAACTTTGAAATTAAAACCCATTTGGCTTTTGTGTAAAAAAACCCAAAAATCCAAAAATAATTAAGTTCGAACATCGTATGCAAAAATGGCTAGCATAATGGTGCAAAACCCCAAACCCTCATCCTGAAATATAAAGAAATGTTCGTACCTGCCCAACTAGGTAGAACTAGTGTAAAAAAATGGAGGGAAATAGTAGTTCTCAGCCTCCTAACAAACAACTACCAAAAACAACTGCTGAAAGGGAGCAAAAATTAAAAAATGGCAAAGCCCTACCTCATAGCCAAAAGAGGCAAAATGGTAATCTAAACTAGAAAATAAAAATCTCGTAGAAGTGGCTAAAAATTATGGTAATCCAAGGCCTCCCCAAACTAGATCTAACAAGCTCAACCTTGCGATGATCCCATGCTCGCAGCTCCTGCAGTGAACAAAATAGTAAATCCTCATGAAGATGATTTTGGGTTTTACTCTCCAACTTTTTAATTTGAAGGTGAGAAGGGAGGAATTAATTTTTTTTTTGAATACTTATTCACTTTTTGAGTGAATAATCGATTAGGGCAATTAACCAAAAAATTTAGTTAAACCTCGAATTGACTAAAACAAAAATAGGTTATTCCTCATAATGAGAATTCATTTAAGGAAAATCTACTAGAAATTAATTTCAAGAAGATTTAAAGCCTAAAAACCCAAAAACACAGAAAATCACTTAACACTTTCATGACAGAGTGACCTATAAATACACATACATGCTCACAGGTCTAATAACATAATTCAAATGAGCTCAAATTTAATAATCACCAAAAGGATTAACTAAACAATTAAAATAAGGATATTTCAACCATACAGGGATGACATTGGTAAAATATGAATAGTTGAATCACTAACTCCATGTGCCACTCACTACAAGGGATATAAATCCTGCATGTTAAACAACACGATCAAGTGCAATTGCATATAATAATATAGCCAAAGAAATAAATGCATTAAATCACCTAATTTAACTATTTATTTAATTATATCAAAATACTCTATTTACATCACTCACATTTGCATAAAGGATAACAATGTAGGAATGAAGTAAATAACCATAGCATTAAATCCATCACATAGCATAATCAGGGATATCTCCAAATATTGGATAACCATATATCATCATAAAACACACTGTCATCTCAAAATGGCATCATCATACAATATGATCAACTGAACAACATAGTAGTCTAATATCTATGATACTGAAATCAAGGTATAACATCTGACCCTTAGGTCATCTCAAAACTAAAACATAACATAAGTAGCAAATATCTCTTGGATCCAAAACATAACAAGGTAAATATCCTCAACACAAAACCAAATAATCCAACATGTACAATCCATTTATGATTATTTAACCATTAAATAATGGTTACTAACACAACATAAAAAGGCACATAAAATACATTAGCAACCATAGTCATAAACATGAATAACCACTGCTATAGGAACCCAGTCCAATTTAGCATGGTAAAAGTACACAGTGCAATCTCTGCACACATCTCAAGGTAATCACAGAACAACCTCATGATACCACATTGATCCTAGTAACCACTAGCACAAACCTCAGTGAACCATAAATCATCATAATCTCAAAAATCAGTCAAAGCATAAACAAAGCAATTGATATAGAAACATGACTCCAATCACCTCAATGGTGTAGACCACTCATGGTACCAATCACAATCCCATATCAAGGAGAGATCAACAAGGTTGCATCCATCAGGATGACTTACAAAAGTCAAATGGGAAAGACACTACATCATCCCCCCCAAAGACTAGGCTTACTCCTAGAAGCCTACAATCCAAGAATAGAAACCAAAATACACCAAGAGAAAAATCAAAACTGAGCAATAGGAATGACTCAAGAAGCTCTCCACAAGTCAAACCCAAATCACTCAAACATTCTCAAAGCATCACATCAACCCCAAACATGTCAACCACAAGAGAATGGGTATCACACTGACATAAGGTCCTCCAACAAGGAACTTCCTAAATGCTAGGAAAAAATCCATCTAGCCATAAAGTCAACAATACAAGGGAAGGAAAAAGCCACTCTACCTCGTCCATAGGTGCCCAACTGAACATGTGCCTACCACATAATCACAAAACAAGGTCAAAAACACTACACATTTCCAACAAGAGTTGGAATCACGAGCAAATAACCATCCCAAAATTCCCAAGAACACAATCATGTCACACATGAGAATTCTTGAAACCACGTAAACTCATCCTTTGAACAAAGTGGATGAAAATTTACTAAAAAAATTGCACACCCCAAAAGACTACTCACTATCACTAACCACCAAGTGTGGGAGCACAATGCCTCTCCAAAGTACAAAAGCTCAACTATCACCGAGAACTAGGGTTACACAACCCAACCAGACAAGATATCACCTTTCCACAAGGTTGCAAAGACTTTCGTCAGTGGACCCAATCATGTTATATTTTCATACCAATTCATAAGATGGTAACATGTGTCCAACAATACCATGTCCCTCTAGCACCATGTTGGGAATACCACACCCAACCTATTGCTAAACTCAATCTCTAGCATCAAGTCAATGGTCTAAGAGAAAACTTGACTGAGACAATCCTCTTGAAGAAACAAGCTTAGGGAGGAAGAAACTACAGAGTATTAGGATTGAGAGGGAGTCTCTCTCAACCTTTGCACTAAATCAACCCAAGGTGCATTAGGGAACTCACAATCCCACCAACCATCAACATACTCATTTGAAAACACTAACTGAGCTAGTGGCATAACCACACTAGCCTACTTTCTCAAGAGAGAAAAGAATGTGGAGATGTACCAAAGTCAAAGTCCAAAAAGTAGAATCTAGACTCATCAAAGAACTAAGTCACTCCCAAATGACAAGGCAACATCAACCTTGAGCAAGGAATGCTCACAAACCACACTTCACCTCACAAGGTTGGGATGGTGCTATAGGAAACATACAACCCCAAGCACAAATTCAAACAAGTACCTAGTAAATTATCAAGATTTGTTAACACCTCCCTAAGAATAATCATGAAGGGTTAAACTTCTCCAATAGCCATAAATGTGACATGTCATGATTGAATTGGCTTCTACTCAATAAAAAGTACTCAAAACAGTGATCTGCACCTTCAGAAGTGCAAAAGAATTGCTTGATGTTCCCCATGCAAAATTTTGCATTAGTATAATCTCATGTGAAGTTTCTCATCAAACCAAGTGAGAAAGTGAAATGAACTAGGTGAGAAAGTGCATGACCACTAGATTCTCGCATGAAATTTCAAAATAACACAAAACTACCTACACTTTGGAGGCCATAACTTTCACATTCAAACTTTGATTGGCTCCATTTGAAAAGTGTTAGAAACATATCAACAAGGCCTAAAACATGATGAAGCTTAGAGAGTTCTAAGACTTAGGAGGTTTAATCACCACTCCAGAAAAAACATCATAGGAAAAATCAATAGTCTCAGTTACCAAAACAAATGATAGACAAAATGTCCAAAACCACTCAAGAACACACATGCCCAACACAACATAAGGCATGGAATGAAAGGTAGTTCACACACTAAAAGCATCATTACTTATCTTTCATAATTTCATTAGTTAAACATAACATGAGCACTAATACAGAAAGAACTTAAAGGTTTTCAAAGCAAGGGTTCAAGAGTCACTTACCCTAAAACGAGTACATATCTTTTAAATTTATTTCAATAATAACATTACGTTTACTCATAATTTAAACCATCCAATTACATAAGAAATTTTACATCTATGACAACCACACTAGTATATTCTCTATGATATTATCCCTTGTACATACTACTAGAGGTTCGAGATGAACATGGTAGAGTCACAATACACAACTAGGCATCAGTTAGAAACACATTCAGAATAGTCATCATGAACCAAAAAAAAAGTCCAAATGGGGAATTTTCAATTCCAATAGTAAATAAAAAAGGATATTAGTTCAACAATAAGTTGAATGTGACAACTATCACAAAGAGAGCAATAGAGAAAATTTGATGACTACTCCAAGAGAGAAAAATACTCAAAACCAATGCTAGCCCAACAACATGAGGAAGATACCTCTAGCCAAATAGAATAAGGCATCAAAAAAATCACATCACATGTGACAACTAAGAATAGTCACACAAGAGGGATAAATCACCACACAATTCTAAGGAATACATCATCTTTGCAATCTTAGAGACAAGGCACACCAACCAAACAAGGCACACCAATTCCATCTATAGAACTAGGAAGACTCACTTCCTTCTCTTCACATTGATCTAGTCACATCTCTTGGAAAAGAAAGTCCATCACAAGTAGATACTAAAGCAACAAAGATCATGAGCTCTTTACCAAGACACTTGCACTTACACAACGCATCATCAACTATATGGGCAACATATATGCTGAGATCCCAATGTTTGAACATGCGCTCTGATACAAGAAGTGATGCCCTGCCTGGAGATCCTTGGAACAAGGATGAAATACAAGCCAATATTCTTTTTTAACAAGTATGAATGTACATGTCAACATCATATAGGGATCACTAAGATTAGAATGGAAGACTTAACCACCATCCTAGCAACCAACAGACCTCCTAATGCCACGATTGAACAAGCACAACCCTACAAGAACCAAAACACTAGAAACTAACAACAGAACAAGGAATCTCCAAACTTCACAACCAAGGTAAATTAGGTCAACCCCATGGGTATTAGAAACTCTAGAAATTGAAGGACACACCTCCTATTTCTCATACGAGAACTTACCTCTACCAAGGTTTCACATGAAGAAGTGCATTGTGGCATGTGAAGAAATCCATTTCCATGTGAGAAAGTGCATTTTCATGTGAGGAAGTGTTGGTTGTACCACCAAAACACCTCAGGACTAGCGTAGGGTTCCACATGAGAAAGTACTGAGTTGCGCAAAGACTTGTATCCTCACGCAAGAAAGTGCAATCTTGCTTGAGATCTTAAATCAAAACACAAACATGAAACATAACAAAAAGCTAAGGAAACAAGGTAACAACATTCCTCCACACTGGGGAGTACTGGATCCATATTTCAAGGAGAAAACACTCAACAAGCACTAAAAGACAAACAACTAGAATCTAACCATCTAATCATACAATGAAGGAAAAGAATAGAAGGAACATCACAGCGAACTAAAAGCAATATCACAATTAAATAGAATTAACATCACAATAAGAAATACAAAAAAACTAAGTATGTAGTTCCTCCTGACCATCAATAGCACCATAAGATCATCATGGATCCTAGCCATCCCTCACACATAACATCTCAAGACACTAACTAGATCATTGGTACTATCATAATAGGGAGATCACTACTAAAACATGCTACAATAAAAGCATAGGGAAATCTAACATGCTAGTAATAAAGCATAAGATAATCCTACAAAGTAGATAACATCACCTATCACATGCTAACATCATACGAATAGGAAATCTAACATGCTAAACCAATAAGCAATAGATAATAAAATAAAGTAATTCACATCATCTAGTCATATGCTAAACATCATAATATGGAAATGAATCAAATAAACTAACATCATCTAAACATGATATATGAGAATTCCAATGAAAGCATAAATCAAAAGAAACAATACTCTGGAACCCAAAGTACCAAGTGAAAACATCCACCAATGGTCACACTAGGACAAAAGACAATCTCTGTACATCAGTCCCTAGTAGTGGTATGGGTAACTATGCCTCCCAACCACATGGTACCCATAGGTCTACTCCCACTATGCTGAGGGAGATAATGATCCAACCACAAACACACAAGAACAACATCCATGGCTAACACTCACACCAGATAGTATGATGGCTATAAACAAGAAATTAATACAATGCAAAGAGTATAGGTCCTAGTTAGACACTCAAAAGGCTACTAAGTAGGGGTTGACATCATGGAGAGTCACTTGGCATCAAAAAGTTCAAGCTCAGATTGTGTAGATTCAACATCCCTCGATGGAATGGCTCGACACAAGCATTTTATTATCTTTAGTTTTATTACCACCCAATATTTTATTTAGGCCTCACAAGTCAACCAACAAATGTATGTGCACTACTCATGTGTGGCACACCACCATCATGAAAATCATAACACAAGGATTGGATGAGAACACAATACAAAAGATCACTCAACTAAAAACAACTCGAGAGGATGGATTCTACATGAATCTCAAAGACAATAAAACCATGCATCATGAAATCATTCAATCAGCCTCAATTTGGGAGTATGGATTCTACACGAATCTCAATGTTGCCACAAGACCAAAAATCATGAGCTCACTCAACTATCCTCAATCTGAGAGTAAGGATTCTACACGAATCCTAGTGTCCAGGAAACAATAACAAGAGTCCAAAAGAAACCATAACACCAAGTACAAAATCACTTAACCAAACACAAAGTCAAAAGTATAGATGTGACACATATCCTTTGGGACTAGAAATTGCACGGTCAATTTTGAGAACCATTGAAAAAATTAAGCCCCGTAAATGGCCTTTTGATGAGATTGTATCCAGTTGTCAGTATGAGGCCTAAGAGGTGTTTAATGCTTCTAACACCTTTCATTTAGTGCTTCTATATTTTCTATGAAGTTAAACTGACATTTCGAACCAGTCTACGAAGTCCCATTTTGAGCTAGTGTCAAAATTTGCAATTCTGCCCACGTGTCAAATAGCGACCAGAGGCCCAGTTTGCATTTGAATATCTTTTACCTAGGAATGTTTCATGACCTGCCACTTTGGGGGATATTTAGTATGCAAAAAAAAGAACCTATTTTTCAGATTTTGAGTCGTTTCGAGTCCATTTGACTAGGTTTTGAATCCCTCGAAGTTGGTCAGTTATTGTTTTCATGTTTTTGCAAAATATTCAAAATTCTGGGAAGCCCTGTTTGACGTGTTGTAACTTCTGACCAGTTGACCCAAATGTTGAAATTCCTTTTCCATTACATTGTAGATGTCAAAGACTTCCTATGTTTCAATGTTCAAATCTTGACAAATCCGTTTGACCAGTTTTCAAATGTGATTCCAAATGGAATTTCTAAAGTTTTACTGGTGTCAGCATTTCCAGATTGATTGGAACCCCTGTTTGTGATGTCATAACTCCTAATCTGTGATTGGCTAGATCAAATGGCTTGTTCCCCTATATTTTCCACTGAAAATACTATAAGTGTGCCAATTTTTGAGCTTTAACAAATCCATTTGCACACTTTTTCGGGTCATTTCCATTCGCAAAAAATGTTTTTTGTCAGTGCTTTTAATCTGCAAAATCCAAGTAGCATACTTTGAATGTCCGCCATTCGTGCCCTGTGATTTTTCATGAACCCAAATTGCATATTCGTTTTCACCTCATGACGTAGAATTAGTGTCCCAATTTTTGTTTCCCCATGTGCTCATTTGCCTAGTTTTTTGAACCAAATCGAAACCCAGTTTATGGTTTTCTGACAAGTTTTGGTGCAGGTAATTCTAAAAGGGGGACTTTGATGGTCAATATCTTTTGACCCTGAATTCATCATGAGATGAGATTTGGCGACGTAAAAGTATGTAGAATAGAGAATCAGTATGCCAACTTTCAGATCTCATTCAGGTGTTTGGATCAGTTTTTAAAGCCAGTCAAAGGACCTCTTGACATGATTTTCACAGTTTGCAATTAATTCGTAAAATGAGTTTTAATTGTGTTTTTAGTAATAGAGTTTATTTTCAATCAGTTCAAGATGCCAAATGGATTAATTTGAAGGATTAGTGTTCTGGAAATGAATTTTTTTAGTCGGACCCACCTTGGGGCCCAATTAATCTTCATCAGATTAACTAGGAGCGTATAAGTGTCAGGCATGATTGAAATTGTCCATTGAGCCCTCTTCCGGTTGAGTCAAAAAGTAAAATTTATATCTTCAGTGGTTTGGGTATTACTGGTAATGCACATGTTAAGAAGAGGCAATTCAAAGACATAAGACATCAAGAAAGAGCAGACCCCATACACGGAATAGCTTTCATATAATGATGCTTTTATTCCTATTGTCAGCACCAATCAACTTAATGGAGATGGCACCCAATATATTGAACGGTGTTCAATAAATCTAATCTATGCCCAATTTATGGGTTCAAAGATCATACAAATAAGGGTAATATATGAATAAGACACACTATTCATGTCCTTTCACTTATGGTAAAACAGGCGTTCATATTTGGGTCTCTAAAATATAGCCATTAAGCAGAGCAAATGATTTTCATGTTAAGAGATGCTCAACACAAAAGATCAAATAACCATTAAGATAAATACTAAACACAACAAATTGCCTACATATTAACAGATGTTTAACGAGCACTGATATATTTTAAGAAGGAAGAACAACTTTTTTGAAAATTGAAGCCACTACCTGAAAGGTTTGAGAGAAAAGTCAAGCTATAGGAATGAAGTTCAATGCTAAAACAGGGAGTCTCATGTTTTAAGAAGCCAGTCTACGTTCATCAATAGAGAAGACTCACATAAAAAAAGAAAACAGTCACATGATTAAGAAGGAGAACACGTGCATGAGGAAAAGCAACCACCAGAAATTAACGTATTTAACAAAGAAGAATATGCATTCATCAACGCCAGTTAACAGAGAATGCAAATCTTCAGCTACAGGGTCCATGTTTTAAAGAGAAAATCAATGTAGTTTTTAAAAGGAGAGAGCCAATTTAACAAAGGATGAGTGATTTTGATTCAAGAACTATGTGAAAATGTTGTGACAATAAGAGTCAACATTCCATAGTGGAGGAAGGCGAAGTTTTCCTTTCCCAATCTGCGAGGCCTCCAAGGGTACCATGATGAATCAAATTTTTTTGCCTATTGATGAATTGTTGATAGTAAAACAACCGCTGCCATCTTTGTAAATGGATGAGCGGATAGAATAGGGGAATGTTCGCATTACCCATTGCGCAAATGTTGAACAAGTTTTTAGTACAAACATCATTTTTTAATTAGAGTGAGCTTCACGCCATATTTAGAGTAACAAAGCCTCATGTGGAGTAATGTGAGATGCCATTCAAACTCATGGAAACTAATAAACCTCAACTAAGAGACAAGGGAATCGCAACAAACCAAGAATGGCATCGAGGCATCTTAAAGGAAGACCACATGCCTGAAGCAAGCTTCCAGCGAGCAAAAGGGAGTGACCATTGATATAGTCAACCTGCAATTTAAAAAAAGAAGCCACATGCATAAAAGAGCACTTAATGCAAAGAAGTGATAGGCATAAAAGCTGCTCATGTGAGGAGAGTGTGTTTTGAAGCCGCTGAAGGCAGTAGGGGAAGCCGTGACCATGTTTTGTTTATCCCACATTGCTTCCGTGGTGAAGTTTTTATTCCTTAAATGCTTGTGCACATCGAAAGTTTGTTGTAAGAAAGAAGCCTTTTGAGAGGCATACAATGCACGGGGGGCTTGGGTGATGTCAGCAGGATGAAGTGATTACATAAATTTTAAACCAAACTGCACACTAGATGACATGGCAGGAACTAAACCAAAGAAGGAGATTGTGACACGTGTCTCAATCAAGTGGGTGTCACTAACTCGCCAATCGAAAGTGCTCGCTAGTTAACCATGGTGACATAGCAAAGAGATAGGTGATGCCGACATGTGGCAATAGGTTTGGGAGATGATGACATGGCATGAGTTCCAAGGCAGGTGATGATATGGTAAAGGATGACACATGTCATTCTATCGCTATTTCGCTAGTGATGTGCCAGTTGCTGACTCAGGTAGCGACATAGCGAGGGTTGATGTGGTGATGCCACATGGCAGCAGATCTTGATGGCAATGACACGTGGTGGATGATGCAGATCAAGTGTCCATCAGGAAGTTACACATGGCATTGGTCAAACCTGGAGTTGACCCGAAATTAAAGAGGCTAGGAAAAATAAAATAATTTTAAAATTTTCATTTTAAAATTATTTTGTCAAGAGACTTGCGTGTAGGATTTTTAAATTCAAAAGACAATTAGGCTAAAATCTAGACTTTAGGTTAATTAAATTTTTTCAATTTTTAAAATTGTGAAGAGTCACAGACCTAAAGTTCCTAGCAGAGGAGGACTTTTTCAAACTGTGATTCTGGAGGCTCCTGGTATGCAAAGTATGCCTTGTCATATACTGTCGGAATCGTGAGAAGATGAATTTTTTGATTCCAAGGTTAGTTTTTGCACAGGAATCTGTCTATTTTAGTAGTACAAGGTTTTCTATCAAGTACCTGAATTGCAACCATATTCAGACCCAAAAGTTTAGTTTTGAGTTTTTGTCATGATAATGACCTGAATATCAATAAAAGGAAATGGAAATGCAGTTAGGGTCAAATTTTTTTAGATTTACTTAGTAAAATCTCATTTTTACTAGCTTTTTCATAGAGCAATCAGATATTTTGGTGATTCAAAAAGCTTTCATCATTAAGCAGAGATTTTTTGCAAATCAGTTTCAGATAATGATGAAACAAAATCAGATCAACATGGGAGATGGAAGAAAGAAGTTTTTCAGTTACAGAGGATTGCATTTCAAATGGACACTTGTCACGTGAAGATCAGATCTGAGATTCTTTCCTTTGCTATATCTTTCTATCTTTCATTGTTTCAAGGGTTCCAATTTTTTGTTACTGTGAGACCATTGTTGGTAGGAAAGTTGTAGTCATTCTATGAGACCATTTTTTTGGATCCAAAACTGTGATTCCACCTCCATTCTTCAATATTTCTCTATTGTATTGAGTAGCATGTATGTTTTATGCAGATAGTTCTTTTATGTTAGGTGATCTATGAGTTATTTTTTGTACATCTTTCATGTATTCATTCTCAAGGAGAATGAATAAAATACAGCAAAGGTTTCCAAATTCAATTTGAGTCTTGTCTCCTGTTTATGGATTTGTAATCTTTCTAGTTTGTGATCAAGGATCATAGATTAGGTTGCATCTCATTTTGGAATGTATGTGATTAAAATGTCTTGCATATGGATCAAAGAGCCATGTAATTGCTTGGTATTTATCACAAGGTTTGTAGATTTCATGGTGGGATATTTTGAGTATGAGATTCAAATCTGAAGTAGATGTCTATTTACAAGGTGAAGGATAGATCGAGGATCTGGATGTAGTAATGTGTCTCAGATTTCCAAAAGATGTATGGTTATAATTCATTTAATTTCCCAATGGATTAGGCACTGATCAGAGATAGGATCATTAGGTTTTGCTGCATGTTTGAGGATTTGTTGAACATCAACATCAATAATCAATGTTTTTCCCCTTTCATGTTGAAGAGCTATAATAGAATGCGCTCACTCAGCTTATGAATATCGTAGATCTACATTTAGCTACGGTAGATTGATGTTATTTCATGAGTTAATAGGAGAAATAAGGGTTTTATCTGCTTCATATTAGATTCAGTGTATGCTTTGACAACTAGTACCATATAAGGAATCTATAAGTTCACCTACCTAGGTTTTGTAGAGCCTGAAGTGCAGAAGGAGTATAGCCTTATAGTTGGCTTGTTGTCTGAATGGATGTGTTGATAATGGGAGTTAACTTCCCTTAGATGCATTTTGTTCTCATTAGGGTAATTGGAAACAGGTAACATTTTCAAACACCAACAAAATGGTGACTCTGCTGGGGGGTTGCATTCAGAAAGAACCAAAATCTCTGCCATGAAATAGATTGGATACATCAAATATGTAGCAAGATGTGTTCCTTTTCCTTGCTAAAGTTTCATATTCCCCAATTAAGCTTTATTCATTATCAGCAGTATGTTGAAACTAGATGAAAATTGTGTTCTATGACTGTCATAGGTCTATCTTCAATCAGTCCAATTTGCAAATACTATTGAGAAAGTTTCAGAGTCAAGAATTCATTTATAAAGTGTAAATTCTTTTTAGGATGTCAGTGATCTACAAGTTTCTCCTACATTGAAGGTCTGGTTTAGATTTTTCAAGTGACAAATCATGTTTTATTTTTCACCAAGTGTGAGTGGTGACTCTCAAATCTCTATACCAATTTGTTCCTAGTTGATTTCATTGTAAATTTTTGAAGGACTTTCAATTGTATGGGCAAATTTGAAACTGTTGATGTCTCTTGGAAAGGAAGTTTTAAATTCTTGATAAGTTTTTAAAGTGCTATTTAAAATCTGTTGTTATAAGAAATTGAAGTGTAAAAGGTGAATCACAAAAATGATTATTATTTTCCTCTTGCAAAGAGATGGCAACTCTACAAAGTTTGATCAGTGGTGTAAAGGATTTTCAGTCTTGCACCTATGCCAAATCAGCAGATTGAATTTCAGCATCAACACTTGAGGTATTTTAGTTTTCATGTTTTCATTTCATGAAAGTCAAATGTTAGAATTAGTACCTCTATTTAGTGATTTGCAACACTAGAAGGAAGAGGTAGAAATCTTATCTTAGGATGGAGTCAGATCTAAGATTTGAGATTAGTTTACCAAATTCTGAGAGTTTAGAAACTGTGAGTAATAACATTGCTATGTTGAATAGACTGGTTTACAAAAGGATTGTCGATCTTATAAGAATTGAATTAGGTAGTACTCAAGGTTTAAGTGTCGAACAATGTTATTTAAGGCTTAGGTCAGTAATTAGTAAGATGCCTTTTCATTGTAGACCTAAGGAATCTTCCCTACCTAGTTTTTTCCTTGATGTTCTAGTACCTAATTCAGTGAATTGGCCAGCACCTATAAGATTACAAAGATTTTTGCAAATTGAAAGATTCATTTAGGAGATGGAAAGCCGTGATTATAGATTTCATGACATATCTTCTAATGATAATAAGTGTGTTGAAAGCCAAGGTAGTAATGATTACAATGAGTCTGTAGAGCAAGATAATCTGTCTTCCGAATGTGAAGAGGTGGATTCAAATGTTAATGAATAAAGTAATAGAAATCAGCATGAAAAAGATGGATATAAAAGAGAAGCTAAACTTTGTTATAGTGAATATGAAGTTGAAGAAATTTGTAACAGCAATAAGGGGAATGATTGCCATGATAAGAAAGAATGTTATAATAATTCTAATTTTCCAGATTGTTACACTAATCATCTACTTGTTGTAAGTTCTTCATGTTATCCAGATGACAATCATAGCCAAGAGAAGATTTGTGAGGCAATCTTCTTGAGCTCTGATGAAATCTCTGTTTTGTTAGCTCGTGATTTTGAAAAGCACGTCAGTATCTCTAAGGATCTTCATAGGTTCTCTCATAATACTTTCTCATTTAGTCAAATTAATTCCCCAAATTTTGATGTGGAAAAAGAGGTAGAATCCGAACAATCTTTGTTAGACTTTGGAGGTGTATATAACAGAACCTCAAATGTTTTTGCACATGATGATTTGCTGGATGTAGGGAATGTTAATGAAGGGAAGGTTAATGCTGCTTTAGATTCTTTTTATGTTGATCTTGCTGAACATTGTTTTGATGTTTCATATGGTGAAGTGGAAAACAGTGAGTGTTGTCAATCTGATTATAGATTTTCTTTATATGCTGATAGGTCTTGTGACGATAAGTTCAAGGTGTATTCAGACTTTCAGTTTGATGAAGAAGATGATAGTGATCAACATAGTTTGGATCAGTACTTTCATAATGAGTTTTCAATTTTGGTGACTAATCAGTTGTTTGAATGTGAAGAGGTTTCAACAAAGGATAAATCTGATTCGATGAGTAACATGGTTGCAAGTAAGGATAGATCAAATTTTTCATACTCTTCATATTCAGAGGCACAAGGTTAGTTACCATCTGATTCATGTAACTCGTTCAATGAAGTAGAATATCAAGCTTTTGTGTTTCTAGTTAAAGGAATCCATGACTATGTCAGTAGTGATCAATTTCAGTTTGATTTTAGTTATTATGATCACACTGATGCATATTTTCATAGTGTGCAAGGTATAGAAATTTTCTTTGATTTCTATACGCATTATGAAGATGATGACAGTAGTTTTGTTTTACCTAATGAGCTGACTGAAAGTGTTGACATGTTGGGTACCTCAGGGAGATGTGAATGAGAATTAGGTTTTTGACAGAGGTAAGAAGTTTTGAAAATTTTGGGTGGCCCAGGGCCATCGTGTGTACATAATAGTGTAGTTGTTTCCTTGCTTTCAATAAAGCTATTCGAGAAAGAAAAGTTTTTGCTACTTTGGGAATGGTCTGCTTCTTCCAGAGATCTGAAATCTTGCCATGCTCACAAGGGACATGCATCCCCAGACAGAGCCACTGTTGGGACTAGAAATTGCACGGTCAACTTGAGAACCATTGAAAAAATCAAGCCCCATAAATGCCCTTTTGATGAGATTGTACCTGGTTGTTAATCTAAGGCCTAAGAGGTGTTTAATGCTTCTAACACCTTTCATTTAGTGCTTCTATGTGTTCTATGAAGTTAAACTGACATTTCAAACCAGTCTGCGAAGTCCCATTTTGAGCTAGTGTCAAAATTTGCAATTCTGCCTGTGTCAAATAGTGACCAGAGGCCCAGTTTGCATTTGAATATCTTTTAGCCAGGAATGTTTCATGACCTGCCACTTTGGGGGATGTTTAGTATGCATAACAAAGAACCTATTTTTCAAATTTTGATTTGTTTTGAGTCTGTTTGACTAGGTTTTGAATCCCTCAAAGTTGGTCAGTTATTGTTTTCATATTTTTACAAAATATTCAAAATTCTAGGAAGCCTTGTTTGACGTGTTGTAACTTCTGACCAGTTGACCCAAATGTTGAAATTCCTTTTGCATTGCATTTTAGATGTCAGAGACTTCTTATGTTTCAATGTTCAAATCTTGACGAATCCATTTGACCAATTTTCAAATGCGATTCCAAATCGAATTTCTAAAGTTTTACTGGTGTCAGCATTTGCAGATTGATTGGAACCCCTGTTTGTGATTTCATAACTCCTAATTTGTGATTGGCTAGATCAAATGGTTTGTTCCCCTATATTTTCCACTAAAAATACTATAAGTGTGCCAGTTTTTGAGCTTTAACAAATCCATTTGCACACGTTTTGAGGTCATTTCCATTCGCAAAAAATGTTTTCTGTCAGTGTTTTTAATCTGCAAAATCCAAGTAGCCTACTTTGAATGTCCACCATTCGCACCCTGTGATTCGTCATGAACCCAAATTGCATATTCGTTTTCACCTCATGACATAGAAACAGTGTCCCAATTTTTGTTTCCCCATGTGCTCATTTGCCTAGTTTTCCGAACCAAATCCAAACCCAGTTATTACTTTTCTAACATGTTTTGGTGTAGGTAATTCTAAAAGGGCGACTTTGATGGTCAATATCTTTTGACCCTAAATTCATCATGAGATGAGACTTAGCGGGGTAAAGTATGCAGAACAGAAAATTAGTATGCCAACTTTCAGAGCTCGTTCAGGTGTTTGGATCAATTTTTAAAGCGAGTCAAAGGACCTCCTGACATGATTTTCATAGTTTGCAATTAAGTTGTAAAATGAGTTTTAATTGTGTTTTCAGTAATAGAGTTCATTTTCAATCAGTTCAAGATGCCAAATAGATTAATCTCAAGGATCAGTGTTTTGGAAATGAAATTTTTTAGTCGGACCCACCTTGGGGCCCGATTAATCTTCATCAGATTAACTAGGAGCGTATAAGTGTCAGGCATGATTGAAATTGTCCATTGAGCCCTCTTATGGTTGAGTCAAAAAGTAAAATTTATATCTTCAGTGGTTTGGGTATTACTGGTAATGCACATGTTAAGAAGAGGCAATTCAAAGACATAAGACATCAAGAAAGAGCAGACCCCATACACGGAATAGCTTTCATATAATGATGCTTTTATTCCTATTGTCAACACCAATCAACTTAATGGAGATGGCACCCAATATATTGCATGGTGTTCAATAAATCTGATCTATGCTCAATTTATGGGTTCAAAGATCATACAAATAAGGGTAATATATGAATAAGACACGCTGTTCATGTCCTTTCACTTATGGTAAAACAAGCATTCGTATTTGGGTCTCTAAAATATAGCCATTAAGCAGAGAAAATGATTTTCATGTTAAGAGATGCTTAGCACAAAAGATCAAATAACCATTAAGATAAATACTAAACACAACAAATTGCCTACATATTAACAGATGTTTATCGAGCATTGATATATTTTAAGAAGGAAGAACAACTTTTTTGAAAATTGAAGCCATTGCCTAAAAGGTTTGAGAGAAAAGTCAAGCTATAGGAATGAAGTTCAATGCTAAAATAGGGAGTCTCACATTTGAAGAAGCCAGTCTACATTCATCAACAGAGAAGACTCACATAAGAAAAGCAAACAGTCACACAATTAAGAAGCAGAACACATGCATGAGGAAAAGAAACCACCAGCAATCAACGTATTTAACAAAGAATAATATGCATTCATCAACGCCAGTTAGCAGAGAAGGGGAATCTTCAGCTACAAGGTCCATGTTTTAAAGAGGAAATCAATGCAGTTTTTAAAAGGAGAGAGCCAATTTAACAAAGGATGAGTGATTTCGATTCAAGAACTATGTGAAAATGTTGTGACAATAAGAGTCAACATTCCATAGTGGAGGAAGGCAAAGTTTTCCTTTCCCAATTTGCGAGGCCTCCAAGGGTACCATGATAAATCCAAGTTTTTTGCCTATTGATGAATTGTTGATAGTAAAACAACCACTTCCATCTTTGTAAACGGATGAGCAGATAGAATAGGGGAAGGCTCCAATTACCCATTGCGCAAATGTTGCACGAGTTTTTAGTACAGACATCATTTTTTAATTAGAGTGAGCTTCACGCCATATTAAGAGGAACAAAGCCTCATGTGGAGTAACGCGAGACACCATTCAAAATCATGGATACCAATAAACCTCAGCTAAGAGAGAAGGGAGTCGCAGTAGACCAAGAATGGCATCGGGGCATCTTAAAGGAAGACCACATGCCTGAAGCAAGCTTCCAGCAAGCAAAAGGGAGCGACCATTTATATAGTCAACCTGTAGTTTAAAATGAGAAGCCACATGCATAAAAGAGCACGTAATGCAAAGAAGTGGCAGGCATAAAAGCTGCTCATGCGAGGAGGGTGTGTTTTGAAGCCACTGAAGGCAGTAGGGGAAGCCGTGAACATGTTTTGTTTATCCCACATTGCTTCCATAGTGAAGTTTTCATTCCTTAAATGCTTGTGCACACTAAAAGTTTGTTGTTGTAAGAAAGAAGCCTTTTGAAAGGCATACAACACGCGGGGGGGCTTGGGTGACATCAGCAGGATGAAGTGAGTACATAAATTTTAAACCAAACTGTACACTAGATGACATGGCAGAAAATAGACCAAAGAAGGAGATTGTGACACGTGTCTTTATCAAGTGGGTGTTAGCAACTTGCCAACCAAAAGTTTGTGCTAGTTAACCATGGAGACATAGCGAAGAGATAGGCGATGCTGACATGTGGCAGCAGGTTTGGAAGATGATGACATGGCATGAGTTCCAAGGCAAGTGATGATGTGGCAAAGGATGACACGTGTCATTCTGTCGCTAGTGACATGCCAATTGCTGACTCAGGTAGAAACATAGCGAGGGTTGATGTGGTGATGCCATGTGGTAGCAGATCTTGATGGCAATGACATGTGGTGGATGATGCAGATTAGGTATCCAATCAGGAAGTTACACATGGCATTGGTCAAACCTTGAGTTGACCCAAAATTAAAGAGCCTAGGAAAAATAAAATAATTTTAAAATTTTCATTTTAAAATTATTTTGTCAAGAGACTGGCGTGCAGGACTTTTAAATTCAAAAGATAATTAGGCTAAAGTCTAGACTTTAGGTTAATTTATTTTTTTCAATTTTTAAAATTGTGAAGAGTCACAGACCTAAAGTTCATAGCAGAGGAGGACTTTTTCAAACTGTGATTCTGGAGGCTCCTGGTATGCAAAGTATGCCTTATCATACACTGTCGGAATCATGAGAAGATGAATTTTCTAATTCCAAGGTTAGTTTTTGCATAGGAATTTGTCTGTTTAAAGAGTACAAGGTTTTCTATCAGGTACCTTAATTGCAACCATATTTAGACTCGAAAGTTTAGTTTTGAGTTTTTGTCACGATAATGACCTGAATATCAGTAAAAGAAAATTGAAATGTAGTTAGGGTCAAATTTGTTCAAATTTACTTAGTAAAATCTCATTTTTACTATCTTTTTCATAGGGCAATCAGATATTTTGGTGATTCAAAAAGCTTTCATCATTAAGCAGAGATTTTTTGCAAATTAGTTTCAGATAATGATGAATAAAAATCATATCAAGATGGGAGATGGAAGAAAGAAGTTTTTCAGTTACAGAGGATTGCATTTCAAATGGACACTTGTCACATGAAGATCAGATCTAAGATTCTTTCCTTTGCTATATCTTTCTATCTTTCATTGTTTCAAGGGTTCCATTTTTTTGTTACTGTGAGACCATTGTTGGTAGGAAAGTTGCAGTCATTCTGTGAGACCACTTTTTTGGATCCAAAATTGTGATTCCACCTCCATTCTTCAGCATTTCTCTATTGTATTGAGCAACATGTATGTTTTATGCAAATAGTTCTTTTATGTTAGGTGATCTATGAGTTATTTTTTGTACATCTTTCATGTATTCATTTTCAAGGAGAATGAATAAAATACAGCAAAGGTTTCCAAATTCAATTTGAGTCTTGTCTCCTGTTTATGGATCTGTAATATTTCTAGTTTGTGATCAAGGATCATAGATTAGATTGCATCTCGTTTGGAATGTATGTGTTTAAAATGTCTTGCATATGGATCAAAGAGCCATGTAATTGCTTGGTATTTATCACAGGGCTTGCAGATTTCATGGTGGGATATTTTGAGTATGAGATTCAAATCTGAAGCAGATGTCTATTCACAAGGTGAAGGATAGATCGGGGATCTAAATGTAGCAATGTGTCTCAGATTTCCAAAAGATGTATGGTTATAATTCATTTAATTTTCCAATGGATTAGGCACTGATCAGAGATAGGATCTTTAGGTTTTGCTGCATGTTTGAGGATTTGTTGAACATCAACATCAATAATCAACGCTTTTCCCCTTTCATGTTGAAGAGCTATAATAGAATGCCCCCACTCAGCTTATGAATATCCTAGATCTGCATTTAGCTACTATAGATTGATGTTATTTCATGAGTTAATAGGAGAAACAAGGGTTTTATCTACTTCATTTAACTATTGTAGATTCATGTTATTTCATGAGTTAATAGGAGAAATAAGGGTTTTATCTACTTCATATTAGATTTAGTGTATGCTTTGACAACTGGTACCATATAAGGAATCTATAGGTTGACCTTCCTAGGTTTTGCAGAGCCTGAAGTGCAAAAGGAGTATAGCCTTATAGTTGGCCTAGTGTTTGAATGGATGTGCTGATAATGGGAGTTAGTTGCCCCTAGATGTGTTTTGTTCTCATCAGGGTAATTGGAAATGTGTAACATTTTCAAACACCAACATATCCCAATGCAAACAAAAAAGTGCAACGATGATATGACTAACATCCAAATGGATAATCTAGGTCCACGACCCAACACATGCCAACAAAACCCAAGAAAATAGGGTGGCACACAAAATGAGGTTAAAATGCCAAATTTTGGAAAAATTTTGAAATTAAAACCCATTTGGCCTTCAGGTACAAAAACCCCAAAAATCCAAAAATAATTAAGACACCATATGCAAAAATGGCCAGCATAACAGCGCAAAACCCCAAACCCTCATCTCAAAAAATAGAGAAATGTTTATACCCACCCAACCAGGTAGAACTAGCATACAAAAACATAGGGGAACACTAGTTCTCAATATCCTAACAAATGGCTTTTAAAAAACAAAAGCTTAAACAGAGAAAAAATAATAAAATGGGAGAGCCCTACCTCACAGCCAAAAGGGGCAAAACAAGAATCTCAACCAAAAAATAAAAAGCTTAGAAAAGTGGCTAAAATTTTTGGCAATCCAAGGTCTCCCCGAGCTAGATCTAAGAAGCTCAACGTTGTGACAATCCCACACCCATAGCTCCCACAATGAAAAAAAAGTAAATTCTCATGAAGAGAATTTTGGGTTTTACTCTCCAACTTTTTAATTTGAAAGTGAGAAGTGAGGAATTAAATTCCTTTTTCAATACTTGTTCACTTTTTGAGTGAATAATTGATTAGGGCAATTAACCAGCCAATTTATTTAAATCCCAAACTGACCCAAACAAAAATAGGTTATTCCTCATAACAAGAATTGACCTAAGGAAAAGTTGCTAGAAATTAAATTCGAGAAGATTTAAAGCCCAAAAACCAAAAACACAAAAAATCACTTAACACTTTTGCAATAGAGTGAACCTCTAAATGCACAGACATGCTCGTTGGTCTAATCAGATAATGCAAATGAGTTCAGATTTAATAATCATTGAAAGGATTAATTTAACAATTAAAATAAGTATAAGTCAACCATACAGGGATGACATTGGTAAAATATGAATAGCTGAATCACTAACTCCTTGTGCCACTACCAAGGATATAAATCCTGCACACTAAACAACATAATCAAGTACAATTGCATATAATAACATAGCCAAAGAAATAAATGCATTAAATCACCTAATTTAACTATTTATTTAATTATATCAAAGTACTCTATTTATATCACTCACATTCGCATAAAGCATAACGATGCAGGAATGAAGTAAATAACCATAGCATTAAATCCATCACATAACATAACCAGGGATATGTCCAAATACTTATTAACCATATATCAGCATAAAACACACTGTCATCTCAATATGATCAATTGAATGACATAGTAGTCTAATATCTATGATACTAAAATCCACATCCAACCCTTAACATAAGTAACAAATATCTCTTAGATAAAAAACATAACAAGGTAAATATCCTCAACACAAAACCAAAGAATCCAACATGGAAAATCCATTTCTAATTATTTAAGCATTTAATAATGGTTGCTAAAAAAACATAAAAAGACACATAAAATATATAAGAAACCAAAGTCATAAACATGACTGACCACTAATACAAGAACCTAGTCCAATGTAGCATGGTAAAAGTACATAGTACAATCTCTAGACACATCTCAGTGTAATCATGGAACAACCTCATGATACCACATCAATCTTGGTAACCACTAGCACAAACCTCAATGAACCATAAATCATATCATAATATCAAAAATTAGTTTAAGCATAAACAAAGCAACTGATACAAAAAAATAACTCCAATCATCTCAATGGTGTAGACCATTCATGGTCCCAATCATGATCCCATATCAAGGAGAGATCAACAAGGTTGCATCCATCAAGATGAATTACAAAAGTCAAATGGGAGAGGCACTATAATACATGTCGAGTTGAAGTGAGTGTCGATTCACTCATGTGCCGAGTCACTCAAGTGTTGAGCAGATAGACCATGTTGAGTGATTCAAGTGCCAAGTAAATAGTAGATGCAGAGTAGTTCAAGTGTCGAGTGAAAAATAGAATTATAGTATGTGCCAATGTAGTGCCTCTCCCATTTGACTTCTGTAAGTCATCCTGATGGATGCAACCTTGCTGATCTTTTTTTGTGATGGGATCATGATTTTGACCCTAAGTGGTCTACATCTTCGAGTTGTTCAGATTTATGTTTTTGTATCAGTTGCTTTGATTATGCTTTTGACTGATCTTTGAGATTGTGATGTGATTTTTGGTTCACTGAGGTTTGTGCTAGTGGTTACCAAGATCGATGTGGTATCATGAGGTTGTTCAGTGATTACCTTGAGGTGTGTACAAAGATTGCACTATATGCTATTACCATGCTACATTGGACTAGGTTCTTGTAGCAGTGGTTAGTCATGTTTATGACTGTGTTTGCGTATGTATTTTAAGCACCTTCTTAA
Organism: Cupressus sempervirens; assembly: GCA_028749045.1. Taxonomy (NCBI): domain Eukaryota; kingdom Viridiplantae; phylum Streptophyta; class Pinopsida; order Cupressales; family Cupressaceae; genus Cupressus; species Cupressus sempervirens. The sequence goes on from CM053790.1 coordinate 416,474,833, forward strand.
TGTTGTTTAAACAATCATTACTAAATGCTTAAGTAATTAGAATAGATTGTTCATGTGGGATTATTTGGTTGTGTGCTACAAACATTTACCTTGTTATATTTCTGGTTAGAGAGATATTTGTTACTCATGTTATGTTCACATTTGAGATGACCCGAGGGTCAGATGTTACACTTTGATTTCAGTATCATAGATATTAGACTACTATGCTATTCAGCTAATCATATTGCATGATGATGCCATTTTGAGATGACAGTGTGTTTTTATGATGATATCTGGTTATCTAGTATTTGGACATACCTCTGATTATGTTATGTGATGGATTTAATGCTTTGGTTATTTACTTCATTCCTGCATTGTTATGCTTTATGCGAATGTGAGTGATGTAAATAGATTATTTAATATAATTAATTAAATGGTTAAATTAGGTGATTTAATGCATTTATTGCTTTGGCTATGTTATTATATGCAATTGCACTTGATCATGTTGTTTAGTGTGCAGGATTTATAGATCCCTGGCAGTGCGTCGTGGAGTTAGTGATTCAGCCATTCATATTTTACCAATGTCGTCCTCATATGGTCGATGTATCCTTTATTAAATATTTAATTTAAATCTTTTAGTGATTATTAAATCTGAACTCATTGCATTATGTGATTAGACCAGTAAGCATGTCTATGCATTTAGAGGTTCGCATTGTCTTGAAAGTTATTATGGAAATTTATGTGTTTTTGGGTTTTCAGGCTTTTTAGTTGATTTATTTAAATTTTTGGCAGCTTTTCCATAGATGAATTCCTATTTATAGGAATAGCTTTTTTTTGTTTGGGTCGATTCAGGGTTTAACTAGGTTGGCTGGTTATTTGCCCTAATCGATTATTCACTCGAAAAGTGAATAAGTATCCAAAGAGGAATTTAATTCCTCACTTCTCACTTTCAAATTGGAAAGTTGGAGAGTTAAACCCAAAATCCTCTTCATGAGGATTTACTGTTTTGTTTTTCGTGGGAGCTACGGGTGTGGGATCGTCGCGAGGTTGAGCTTGTTGGATCCAGCTTGGGGAAACCTTGGATTGCCGCAATTTTCAGCCACTTCTGTGAGTGTTTTATTTTTTAGTTCAGATTCTCGTTTTGCCCTTTTGGTTGTGAGGTAGGGCTTTCCTATTTTGTTGTTTCTGCTTTGTTTCAACTTCTATTTTTGGTAGCCGTTTGTTTGGAGGCTGAGAACTAGTGTTCCCCTCCGTTTCTGTATGCTAGTTCTACCCGGTTGGGCGGGTATGAACATTTCCTTTTTTTTTTTGGGATGAGGGTTTGGAATTTTGCACCGTTATGCTAGCCATTTTTGCATACAGTGTCTGTTTTTATTTATTTTTGGATTTTGGGAGTTTTTGAACCCAAAGGTCAAATGGGTTTTAATTTTGAAGTTTTTTCAATTTTTGGAGATTTTACCTCATTTTGCGTGCCACCCTATTTTTTCAAGTTTTCTTGGCACAATGTGGGTCTTCGACCTGGATGATCCATTTGGATATTAGTCAGACCACTATTGCACCTTTTTTTGCATTGGGATGCATGTCGCACCCGTACTCCAAACTTTGTGTTTGGTTGAGTGATTTGTTACTTGTTATGATTTCTTTTGGACCTTTGCTTTTGTTTTATAAATGCTAGGATTTGTGTAGAATCCATACTCTCAGATTGAGGCTGGTTGAGTAAGTTCATGATGTTTGGTCTTGTTACATCATTGGAATTCATGTAGAATCCATACTCTCAGATTGAGGCCGGTTGAGTCATTTTATGATGTATGGTTTTGTTGGCTTTGGGATTCGTGTAGAATCCATCCTTCTTGTGTTGCTTTCAATTGGGTGTTTTCTTTGCATTGTGTTCTCATTCCTGTCCTTGTCTTGTGATCTTTGTGATGGTGGTGCGCCACACATGAGTACGTGTGCGTACATTTGTCGGGTGACTTGCGAGGCCTGATCTTTCGTGGTTTCGACAGAAGTTATGATCATTGGGGTTGGGATGGGAGTATGCATGCCCACGGGCACTTGTCATAGGATGAGCATGGGTAGGGTAGGGTAGCATATGGAGGGGGCTTCTATCTTGTAGCCCAGTGATCATGACGCCATGGGTATGGCTGAGAGGAGCTTGAATAAGTGATAATTAAAAACAATGTGTGACTGGTAATAAAACTTAAGATAATAGTAAGGTTTGAGGTGCTAGAGCCTTTCCATTGAGGAATGTTGAATCTACACAAGTCCTAGCTTGGGATTTTTGATGCCAAGCGACTCTCCATGATGCTAGTCCCTACTTAGTAGCCTTTTGAGTGTCTGACTAGGACCTTTACTCCTTGCATTGTCTTAGGTTCTTGGTTGCAGCCATCATACTATCTGGCGTGAGTGTTAGACTTGGATGTTGTGCTTTATGTGTGTTTATGGTTGGATCATTATCTCCATCAGTACGGTGGGTGTGGACCTACAGGTGCCACATGGTTGGGAGGTGTAGCTACCTTCACCATTGCTAGGGACTAGTGTACAAAGATGGCCTTGTCCTAGTGTGACCGTTGTTGGATGTTTTCACTTGGTACTTCGGGTTCCAAAGTATGCTTCCTTGTCATTTATGCTTTCATTGGGATGCTTGTATTGACGCATTCCCTTATTATGATGTTTAGCATATGACTAGATGCTGTGAATTGTTGTATTAGTGTATTTGTTGCTTTTTGCTGTTTAGCATGTGATAGGTGATGTTATCTATTGTAGGATTATCTCATACTTTTCTACTAGCATGTTAGATTTTGTTATGCTTTTATTGTTGCATGTTTTTAGTAGTGACATCCCTATTACAACAGTATTGATGATCTGGTTGGTGGCTAGGAAATTTCAAGGCTTCAAAAATCTAGACTTAGCCAATTTTTAGGGCTTCAGGATTTTAGGCTTAGCCAAATTTCAAGTTTCTACATTTTACCCCAGCTTGGTGTTTTGTTGATGAGTGGTTGTTTCTTGTGCCCTCATCAGGTGCATTATCGTTGTTGGCTTTTTTTGTGTGTGTCTATTTGGTAGTGGTGTTTGGAGATTCGTTGGTTGCCAGGATTGTGGTGAAGTTTTTCATTGCGATCATTGTGATCCCTGTATGATGTTGTCATGTGCATTCATACTTGTAAAAAAATAATTCTTGGCTTGTATTTCATCCTTGTTTCCAAGGATCTCCGGCTAGGGCATTACAGCCAAGCATCAGTAACTTTAAGTTTCGAGCAACACAAATTGGAAATATTTGTTTGTGATTGCACAAATAACTATGTAAACCATTGTTAAACTGACCAAAGGATAGAATACAATCCTTTGAAGATAAGGATGAATCTGTATGCGGACTCCCTATGCAATTACATGCAGCCAATTAGAAAATAGGAAGGATTAAGTGGCAAAAAGGATGAATCTTAGTCATAGATTCATACTTAACCCTAAGTCTTCTAGTCTTCTTAAGGAGGACAAAACCCTAAACTTTATATGAGCATGTAAGGAATTGAAGGAGAAATATAGAGAAGTTTGCATGCAAAAAATAGAGCATTTCATGGAGACTTAGAAGTTATAGAGAGTGAATTGTAGAATCAGTTGGAGGAGAACAAAAAATAGAGGAATACAACAATTGTTACATCAGATTAGGAAGGATCAAGAAAGATACTATACACATTTGATCTTTAATTAGGCTACCAGAGGTAATCACAAGATCTATGTTGAAACATCCTAATAATTGATTTTAGGTAGATCTCCTAGGTGGAGTAGTCCTTACAGACTATTGTAAATCCTTTAATAGGGTGACATTCTAAGTGGATGTTATGAAGTCCTTTAGCCAGGCACACTTTTAATAGGGTGTTGAAATCCTCTAACAAGGTGGGGCTTAACAATCCTTGTAAGCCTTTAATAGGGCATGCCTTTCACAAGGCAGATCATGATGCATGGTAAATCCATTGTAACCTTAATTGGCTACACTTTATTACTATTGTAGTGAAGAATTGTGGCTCTCATCCCCACCCTAGTTTGACCTTCTCTTTAGGTTCTTCATTACATGAAATGTCACTTCTTTCTATAAACTTGTCAACTTTCACATTTGCACTTTCCACAACTTTGTTAGTGTTAAAATTTAACTATTTATTTATCTTTTCGTTTGGTAGAATATCCTAAGAATATGCCTTCATCACTCTTTGAATCAATTTTTCCATTCTTGTTATCTTTTAGTATAGAAAATCTATTTCCAAATGTTTTAAAATATTTCACATTAGGAGAATATACATACCATGGTTGAAAAGGTGTAGCATTTGTACCTTTCTTTACTTGTACTCTATTTAGAGTATAGACAACAGTATTAATAGCTTCTCTCTAGTACTTCTTTAATACACTCTTCTAAATCATTAATGTTCTTGCACAGTCTATTATTGATCTATTTCTCCTTTCAGCTATCCCATTTTGAGGAGGGGTCATTAGTGCTGACATCTATCTTTTAATTCCTCTATCAATGAAAAATGTATTGAACTCATTTTAAATGAATTCACCACCTCTATCAGATCTCAAGAATTTTAGATTCTTCCCTATTTCTTTTTCAACTCTGGCTATAAACCACTTGAATAGCTTGAAAGCATTAGATTAAGCTTTAAGAAACATACGTTAGTATGAACCAATTCCAAAATATCACTAGTAAAGTATATTTTTCTCTTAAAAAAGACTTGATTGTTTTTCCCAATTGACATTGTTTACACATGGCATTGTCAAGCTTCTTTAGTTTACACAACCCTCTTACTTTCTTATTTTACTTATATTCACTAGATTGTCAAAGTTCACATGCCATAATCTCTTGTGCCATAACTAAACATCTTTTTGTGCAAACAAAAATGTCTCATTTGATAAATCTAAATATAATGAGTTATCTCTTGCCTAACCACCAGTTCCAATGAAATTACCATCAACATCATGTATCTTGGCCTTCCTATTGTGAAATTCAAGTTTGTAACCTGATTTTTTCAGCTGTGAAACTCTCAACAAATTATAGTTAAGTCCTTTAACTCAATAAATATTGTCACATTTTATCTTGTCAGTAAGTTGAATAATGCCTTTATCTTTTACAACACATGGGATATCATTACCAAATTTAACACACCCTCCTTTATATGGACCAATAACCTCAAATTTATCTTTATCACTAGTCATATGATTGGAGCATCTACTATCAATTATTCATCTATCACTCTTTTTTATATATGACATTAATGTAGTTTTCTCATCTTCATTAGAATCTTCTTTCACAGAAACATAGACAACTTCATTTTTATTACACAAAGATTAATTATTAGTTTCTTCTTCAACAATAGAACAAGATATCTTACCTTTGTCGTCCTTTATTCTCTTGTAGTCTTTGTCATCTCTTCTTCCTTTGTACTTTATTTCCCTCCTTTCATCTATATCCTCTCTGTTAGGACACCTAGTAGCAATCTAGCCAACGTTGTTGCATGAAAAAAGAAGAAGGAAATTTTACTTATAATTTACCTTTTCCTCTTCCACATATTTTTGCAATTATGGCTTCAAGTTCATCAATCTCATCATTAGAATTCTCACTATCACTTTTCACATGTTTACCTTTTCTTTTGCTAAGGACTAATTGTGACTTGAATGTAGATTCAATAGTAGTAGGTGTGTAGTTATCAAAGTTAGACATCTCAAAAGTAGTATGTCTACCAATTACACCTTCTAAGGCCGAAGTGTTACCTAGTGTGTATCTTAGTTCTTAGATTGCAGAAACTCTAATCACATAAATAAGGAGTAGAGTCCTCAATGCCTTTCTTATTAATGTTTCATCTTTTAATTCTCCATTTGCACAATAAATAGCATTAACAATGTGTTTGACTCTTGTGTAGTATTGCACTATGTTCTCACCTTCCATCATTCTCCTATCATCAAATTTTCATCCCAGGATTTTAGACTTAGCTCTCAAGACATTGTCATCATCTCCATATATGGTTTTCAATTTGTCCCACATTTTATCTGCACTATCAAAATCCTTTAAGTCATCAAATTCAACATAGCTTAGGGCTAAGGCAATCTCCAAAATTGCTTGATTCTATTCGTGCTTCTACTTCAATTGATCAATTGTCAGATGAGTAGTGGTTACCTTTACATACTTATTGTCTACAAAGTTGATAGTAGAATCACTAATACTCGATATGTGCAACCTCATTAAGGATTTCCATGTGGGAAAGTTCTCCTTTTTCAGCTTGGATACATCTCTCTTATGAGTCATGATCTTTAGCTTTAAGTACTTTCAAAATTTTCTTCATAATCACTACACTCTAATACCAACTATTAGAAATGTTTAGAATAGATGAGGTGGGGGTAGGGTTGGGGGGGTGAATCAGTTACTCAAGGTCCTTAAGTACCACTTGAACAATTAAACACAAACACTCATTATTATGCTTATCCTATTGTTGCTCAGTCTTTATTGCAAAAATATTGTCTTAAACATAACATGCTTTCCTTAGTGAAAAAATCATCAAATGTAAAAATGTAAAGCATGCAACAAAAATTTGATACTAAGATTTTACATGAAAACCCAATTTGGGAAAAACCACCAGCAACATGTCACCATTTTTTCACTCTTTCAAAGTGAGCCCTATTAGGATCCAACACCATTAAAGGTTTATAAAACACACTATTACATGTGACTTTGTTAAGGATTTAATCACCCTATTAGGAGTGGCCTTATCAAAGGACTTTGGTCATTCCATTTAGAATGTCACCCTATTAAAGGATTTACATAGATTGTTAAATCTTTAAATGACTATTAGGTCAACCTATGTTAAAAGGATTTTAGTAAAAATTGTTTACAATGATTAGAAAGAAAATAGTAGGTTATTATATGTATGATTACAACACACTTTGCAAATTTAGATCTCTATTTAGTTCAAGTGTTGACTCATTGATAAACTCTTCATCATCATCTTTGTTCTCAATTCACTTGGAAACCCTTCAAGAAATCTATCCACTCTTCTCAAAAACACTTAAACCTTCTACTTAGATTCACTTATCAACATCAACATCATCTAAGTAAGCAATCTCCTTTAGCTTTGCATTCACTCACTTGTGTTTTTTTGACCCACCATTGTCTATATGCCTCCCTTACATCTACTTGTACTCACACTCTTTCATTTTTTCAGCTTTCTCCCTCTTTAAATAGGCAATTATTGCTTTATCATTTTTAATCATCACTATAGATCTTAGGGGTTACAATCAAGTTTGATGTGGTTTGTTGTATCTTTCTATCTTCTTGATTATCCTTAGAAACTTCTCTAAAATTAGTATATCAGGTCTTTATCTATTCCTCTTCTTGAATTTAATGATCTGACTCATCAATATTATCTTCAACATGATTTACATCTACCAAGAAATCAACTAATTCAGCTAAATCTCATGATTTCCTCAAATTCACTCTCATATTGTTACTCAACAATCTCTAAATTTTTGCACTCAGTCATCACTAGTTTACTTGGTCATTGTAAAGCTTTTGGCTTGGTATCACCTATCTTGCTTGATATCAACCATCTTGCTCATTCAATACTAATACTTAGTCAACACTAGATTTTCTCAACACTAATTGTAGCTCAATTAAGACTAGCATCACTTGGCATTCCTTATTCTTTTACTCTATTGCTCGGCTTGGCTTAACTTTCTTGAAATAAACAATTACTTTGCTTTATCAAAGTCCATCTAATCGAATGTCCATTGTAACTTCCTTTTAATAACTCAACCTTTTCTTTAGATGTTATTTTTATGAGAAATTTCTTGAGTCCTCTTCATCAATCAAATAGATACAATATTTAGATTAGGTGGCAATATCGCTTATCAATAAGTTTGACATCCATGAAAAAAAAATAATTGCTCCAATTGTAAGTTTCTAACAAGGGTTAGGAATTCCATAATGTATGATGAGATTGTAGATTCTTGCAGTGGTATTGAGTTGTAAGTGATTATGGATTGTAATCAATGGATAATAATAATATTAGACTTGTTGGTGGATGTAGCCTAGGGATTAGGTGAACCACATTAAATGTTTGTGTCTTATGTTCTCTTCTGTACGATTTATTATTTTTTGAGATTGGTTATATTTGCATGTAATTGTTCTTTCTATCCATGGTAGATCCTAACAACATACGTTAGTCACTTCTTATATCAAACTTACCAATGCCATCATCACAAGGAAAATAACTTTAATTTAAACCATATCCTCAAATTAATTAATTGAGTTGGCCTTGAGGCTTTCCTAATTAATTATAATAGGACCTTATTAAGATAACATAACTCATTGCATCTTTTCACAATTACAAAGTATCATTGGCTCACTATCTTCAGAACTTTTTACATGTGTGACCTTAGACCTCAAACACTTTCTGACATCATCATTAGGTTATCTATTGTCATTTTCTAACATTTCCCATCATGATTCTATCTCTATTAAGAGATATAATCCAAACATTGGAAAACACTTCTCGGGTACTCTATCTACACAATACCTTATGTAAATCACAAATAACTTTCACATATTTTTGAATTCTTATATGTGCACTTATCCACATCATCCATATACACTATAGAACATATCATCAACTCTGATTGACCTCATCACCAATACTCTATTTGTACAATCTCATTCTTTGTCTGTTACTATTAGGGTCTTAATAGATATAATATGATGTTGAAATCAATGAAAAATACAGCCATAAATGTAACATGTCAATCTTCCAAATGTTCCACAAATTCTTAGGATACTTCTCCAAAGGAATATCATCAATATTCATGCTAACAACAGCAGGTGATTGCTAATAATGTTTATGATATTTTATGGTATTGAAAATGTTTGAAGGGACTATAGGATAATTGAACATAAGTGATTAACCCCCCCTCTTAGTTATCTAACATGAATACCCCTTTCCTTGATGGATGACTCCACTATATCTAATAAAGGAAACCACTAGATCTAGAGAAGGAATATACACACAATTGTTGGAATTCTTTAGAATAACTAGTGGGTATGAATTAGTTATCCAAGGTCCAAATATAAAAATAAAACTTTTTCAATACTTCAAATATTCATTTCCATAAAACCATATCATGTATACATCCATTAGAACATCTAGTACCTTAACTTAGTAGGTCACTATCCTAGGTCAAAATAACTTTGCAGTAATGTAAAAATGAAATACCACAAACTCATTCACACAATTTGACACAAAGATTTTACATGGAAACCTAATTTGGGAAAAACCACTAGTAATATGCTACCAATTTTCACTCTTTTGAAGTGATGCCCTGTTGAAGGCTAACCATATTAAAGGTTACAAATCACATTATTAAATGTGACCTAGTTAAATGATTTCAATCATCCTATTAGGAGTGAGCCTTGTTAGAGTACTTTAGAACATTCTATTATAATGTCACCTAGTTCAAGGATTTGCAAATGACTACTAGCTCAACCTTAATCCAAAGGATTTATCTAGACTAATATAGTTGATAGAAAGTAATAGTAGGACTTGATCTAATAATAAAACATAACTCACTTCCAAATTATAGATCTTTGGTTCAATCCTCCATTCTGCTTAGCATTCATATTCTTCATTCTAACAACTTGTTTACCCTTCAACATTCATCGTCTTAAGCCTTCTTTCATTGTATGCCAATTGTAGACTCTTCTACTTGGCCACCATATGAAGCAAAACCCTAGACTCCTTGTCTTGCTTAGTTTCTCACACATGAAAATAGTTGCTTCTGGCCTTGTATCCTCTTATAAAGAGAATTTAGGTCTTTTTTTTTCTTAACCACAATTGTCCATTTTAGGGTTAGATAAGATTTAATGAATCTACCCACCTTTCCATTTTAGTCCCTTCTAAAAAATTCTTCTACAATCCTCTTTGAATTCAACTCAAAATTATTTATCTTGAATTTTGTGCCACCAACTCATCATACTTATCTTCCACACACTTCACACAATTCAAGAAATTAAATTAGTCAACTCAAATTTTTCAAATCTTTGATTTAACTTGTTTAGTTATCACTCGGCATCCACATTGTTCACTCAGCAATAACAAGCTTCTGATGCTTAGCCAACACTAGGTTTCTCAGCATCTACTAAGTCTTCCTCACTTGGTCATCAATTTTATTTCCATAACACTCGACACATACTAAATTTAACTAATGCTCAACACCTGTTGTATTTTTTGACACTCAACACTTACTAAATTATGCTCGGCCTAAACTAAGTTTTCTCAGCTTACACTATTTTCTTAGTCAGGATTGGTAGACACTTTTTATGAAAACTCTTCTTCTTGGCTTAGCCAAAGTAACCATTTACTTTAGCCTTAAGTAGATCAATAATACATCATATCATCCATGTCTTATTTGGTCTTAGTGCTCTTTTTATACACCAAATAACTCAACCTTTCTCTAGATACTCTTGTCTTATTTGGTCTTAGTTCTCTAGGTACTCTTGTTAATCTTATCTTTTCAAATCCTCTTCATCAATCAAAAAAATGATAGCATTAAAACTAAATGTAATTATCTTACCATGAAGTAGCAAGTTTGATATCATTAATAAAATAATGATTGTTTCATGATAGGTTCCATCCTTCAAATAATCTCTTATCAACAATCTCCCTATTTGGTGTTGATGGCAAGCCAATCCCCAAAACAACACCAAAAAGAGACTTAATACATTTGAAACTCTCCCTCTATCAATATTTGTCCTTCCCCTATATAGGGAAATGTAATATTTGTCAATCTCCTTCAATGTATCTTGTCCCTTTGACTTCTATGTTATATCTCCCTCTTTGACAACAATGAAAAAGACTTTTCATCTCAATGTGTAAATATAATCAATTCAGGTTCTCCCTCTATCACCTTGTTTATGAGTGTAAATCTTCTATTTCAACTCCTCCATTACTTTAGTTAGCTCCTAAAGTTAGATCCACTACATCGAATTTTTAAATCTGACATTTAACTTAGTTGATGTAGGGTACTATTCTTTCTTCTTTAGTGCTTTGGATAGGGGTATCACCCTAATTTACCACTAAGATATTCATGTGCATCCTTAGGTAAAGCTTTTGTGAATATATTAGTTATTTGTTCCTTTATATTCACATATTCCATTCTCATTTCTTTGTCTTGAACCACCTCTCTCAAGTAATGATACTTCATTACAATGTTCTTTGACTTTGTATGCATCGCAAGGTTCTTAGATATGTTTATAGCACTTGTATTGTTACAATAGAGTATCATAGGTTCAGTAATTTCGTCCATTTCTTTGAGTAATTGTTTGATCCATACCACATTTGTACAATTCATTGTGACAACCACATATTCAGCTTTTGTAGTAGATTGTGATATACAACTTTGTTTCTTACTAGCACATAAGACTAATATTTTTTCTAAGAAAAATGCTTCACCACTTATACTTATTTTGTCATCAATATTTGTAGCCCAATTAGTATCTGTATAGGCTCTTAATTCAAACTTATCATTCTTCTTGTAGTATAGACCATAGTCTTTTGTTCCTTTCAGATATCTCATTATCCTTTTAATAGCCATCAAATTATTCTCCTTAAGATTTGCAGAGAATCTTGAAACAATCTCAATAGCTAATGCAATGTCAGGTTTTCTATGAACTATATATTGTAATTTACCATTCATAGACCTATACAATGTTTGATTTACTTCAGTAGAATCATCTATTTTGGATAGTTTGTGTCCTATCACCATAGGAGTACTAACTAGTTTTGAGTCCTCCATACTAAAGAATTTCAATATTTCCTTCACATACTTGGACTGAGTGGTGTAAATACCATGTTTCATCTAATATACTTGCAATCCAACAAAGAAATTTATCGCTCCAAACATAGACATTTCAAACTCTTTCTTTATTTCATTTACAAATTTCTTACACAATGCATTTAGTCCTCCAAATATGATATCATCAAAAAATATTTCAGCTAGTAAAATCCCTTCACCTCCTTCTATCTTCAAGTATAGATTGTTGTTATCATAGGTTTTCTCAAAACCAATCTTTACAAGATAGTTGTGAAGCCTCTCATACCATGCTCTTAGAGCTTGCTTCAAACCATATAAATCTTTGTACAATTTACATACCATGTTCTTGTTGTTTGGATCAAAAAATCCTTTTTGGTTGTTCAATGTAAACCTTATCTTCTAGTATATCATTTAGAAATTATGATTTCACATCCATTTGATAAACCTTAAATCCTTTTTATGCAAAGTAAGAAAGAAGTTTCTTACTCCTTCCAATCTTACAACTAGGGTAAATGTCTCTCCATAGTCAATTTAATCTTCTTATGCATACCCCTCGAAAACTAATCTTGCCTTATTCCTTGTGACTTCACCATTCTCATCAAATTTTTTTACGTACACCCACTTGATTCCAATAACATTCTTATTCTCTAGTCTGGGTACTAGATTCCATTTTTTTTTCTTCTCAATCTAATCAATCTCTTCTTTCATGGGTTTACTTAGGTTTTCTTTCTCTAATGCATCCTTCACTCACTTAGGCTTATGCATGCTTTTAAAAAATGTATCACTTCTTAGCCTATTCCTTCTCATTGATCTGGCTTATTTGTCTCTAATAATTTGTCTAGTAGGGTGATGTCTTCTGACATACTTTGACAATATTGGTCATGCACTTCTTTCTACAATGGGTTTGTCAACTTCAGAGTCATTATGCACTTCTCTATCAAGTAACTTGGCTGGTATAGGAGCACCCTAAAAAAATGAAGTTTCTTAATACACTTCAAGGAATTCTTCAAGGTCCTAAAACTTTTAGGATAGGTTAGGAATAGTGGTTGTACATTTGGACCCACTTGTAAGGCCTAGTTCCAAGTTTGGCACAAATATAAGCCCTTGGTCAACTATTGTGAAAGGTGTCTAATAGCCCAAAATCTTAGGATAGATTGTTATTTTCATCTACTAACATGTTTTGGTCCTTTTTGGATAACTTTGATAGGTTTGAAACCAAGTTTGGTTATTAGTTACAAAGTTGCATAATCAGTTGCATTGTTGCTAAAAAGTTGTCAAGCAACTTTAAATCATTTCCAAATGGCCAAATTAGTTTAAAAAATTGTTGTGACCATTGTAAATTCCTAAATATCCCTTATAGGTGGGTGGTAGGATCATTGAGATGTGATTTTTCTTTTCAATCAATAAAACACAATGTTTTCCCTGCAAAATTGATGTTCAAACATCATGTACAGATAGATTGATCTGAGAGGGTGACATATTTGGATTCTCTAGTGATTCACCTTTCTAATTCATTTTTTTGGAAGACTTGAATCAAATTACAATTTGAAATATTGGAATTTCCCTAACTGCTACTCTATATTTTGTTGTAACCTAGGATAGTGCATAGTCCAAGAGAGGTATATTGACACCCCCCTCTCCACCATTATGTGAGGTGGTGACCAAGTTTCAAGGCGAAAAAAAAAAAGACTTTTAAAAACAATTAAATCTCCTAAGCATGGTCTACAAAAAACAATGGAGGGGATAGGGGGTGATGTCATCCTATGTGATGACCAAAGACTTTGCAAAACACTTTCTAGTAAAACTTTTTTTAAAAATTCATTCCAAGAGCAATGCCCAAGGGGAGATGGTGACACATTTAAGTCATCAAGTTTATTAGGTAAGTTTAGGATATTTAGTTATGTTTTTTTTTTTTTTTTGATGGTTATTTTATTATTGTTTTTTCATTTTAAATATAATTTTTTTTTTTAAAAGAAAAAGGGATATTTAAGGAATCATTTTGATTCTCTGTTACCAAAGGCCATTTAATTAGTTTCTCCCATACAAATTCCAAAGCCTATTTGGCTCTAGGATATAAATTTCTTTTGTCAAATTTTTTTCTAAGTGTGGATTTACAAAGTAATGTATTTTTTTTTTCAAGGTGTATTTTTTTTTTGGATGGATTTAAAACAAAGATTTAATCATTGTGACAAAATAATACAAGATTAATTGATATCTTAAACAACTTGAATTTAACTAGCAACCATAACCATTTTTCTTTCCTTAACATAGTTGTTTCATATTTAACATCTAAGGAACTTGAAAATTTTTCTTAATTAAACCATCATCCTATCATCTTATTTTTTATGTGCATCCATCTAACTGAAAATTACGATTAAATCACATGATAAACAAATATACTCAATCACCATTTTTATTGGCAAACTTGATTCAAAGGCTTAGCTGGGAAAGAACCAGGAAGAAAACTCGACGTTGTTTCCATTACAACAAAGTTTGAAATACAAATTACATAGGATTTCAATCTCGAATTACAAAAATTTAATCGAATTTCCTTCATGACCCTCATCAAGGGTTCCATAACAATTTCCGCAACACATTTCTAAGAATCGTGGAGAGAACAGAATCTGATCAAGTGACAACAAGCATGACCAAGAGACAAGAAAACATGCATATTCATACAAGGTTTACACAATAGGATTCATAATGAATCAAAACTAGGGAAAGGTGGATTCTTCTAATAGGAGAAGTTAGGCACAACACCAAAATAGATGCCCAATCGAGGCTATAAACCAAGAACTTCTGTTCTTCCATTTTAACATACCAAACTCATAAAAGTTTTGTGCTGATAGGTAGGGACCCATAACACCCTACCCTCTCTCCCTCGTCTCATCCTGAGAAGAGACTCTACACTGGTTGGAGTCCAACTAAAAAGACCTTTCCCAAAATTGGTCACTTCTGCCCTATCCAAGGGTGAGTAATACCAAAACACCCATGCAAGAAAATTTCAAAATTCAAACATAAACATGAAAGGAAAACATTCAAGAACATGGTTTTCAATCCTTCCCAACATACCCACATACATACAAGAATCCAAACAACAACAAGGTAGCATAAGCATGAAGCAAGCATGAAAATCTGAACAAGGGAGATGAAGAACTCCTACCTTCACAAAGAGGTAATGGCAATTGAACAAATTTGAGTAGAGCTTTTGCCTTCCTTGCTTCAATCTTCCAAGACTCCTCTATAAATGTAGAGATTGGGTAACGACCTAAACTACTCCAAGAAGGGCTTCTAAATAGGCCTCAAACTCACCCACCAAAAGGAGCAATAACTTCTCCCACCCACCTACAAATCTAGAAGTTCCTAACTCAACCCACACTATGGTTAATCACTAGGTGGAGGTGAGGTGATGCAACTTAAGGTAGCCATAGTCAATTTTCGCACAAAGGTAAAAAGAGACTTTTTGAGTGATCTCAAAACTCAATAAAAGGGGCTTAGGGGTTGGAAAAGACCCCCAACCCATACCCATACCCCTTGGGTATAAATATTTCATGTTTTAAAGCCTTAGGAATAGGTTTGGAACCAAAAAAAAGTTAAGAAATAATTTAGGACCATCTAACAACTCTAACAATGCAGATTAACCACTAATCCAGATTAAGAATGACTAAACTCGATTAAGAACCAAATTAGCAAAAAGACACTAACTTAATCTGACTTAGGTCCAAAGGTTACAAAACTAACCCTAATAGGCATGTTGAAGATCACAAACAATTCACAAGTGTCAAGCAACACTAAAAGAACATAGTTATGAACATTAACATTTACTGATCATAGAAAGATACATACATACATCTCACAATACATTTGATTACGAACAACAAGGTTTTGACAGTTAGCATATAGGGATCAGTTTTGTTCCTCTGTCGGGTTTCTCATCTAAAATATCTTGCACACTAATTGCACATATTAGTAGTCTCATAAAATCACATGTACATATGTATTTACGTATCAGAAATTCACATAGATCAAAACATACATCAATAAATTAGTCAGAATTTTCTCTCATTTCTTAACCATTAAAATCTCTTAAATCAAAGTATCAATCTTACATTTATTGATTTCATCAACATACATATACATAGAACATTAAATGAAAAATATATGTATGCATACATGTATACATACATAGATACATGTATGGATGGATGTATGGATGCATGCATCCATACATATATCTATGTATGCATGCATGCATGCATACATAGATATATCTATGTATCCATACATACTTATATCTATGTATGCATACATGCATACATAGATATATCTATGTATGCATGCAGGCATGCATGCATACATGCATACATATATCTATGTATGAAAAATGTATATACATACATACATGTGTGTATACATGTATACATAGATGCATGCATTGATGTATGCATCCAGGCATGTATGTATGCATCCATACATACATGTATGCATGTATGTATGCATGTATATATAGATGCATGCATGCATAGATGATAGATGCATGCATGGATTGATGCATCCATGCATAGATGCATGCATGTATGTATGCATACATAAAAAATATATACATATATGTATGTATGTATGTATCCATGCATACATACATGCATGCATCTATGTATGACATAGATACATGCATGAATGTATGCATTCATGAATGCATGTATGTATGAATGGATGTATGCATACAAGCATGCATGGATGCATAAATGCATGCATGGATGCATAAATACATCCATACATCTATGTATGACATCGATACATGCATGGATGTATGCATCCATGCATTCATAGATGCATGCATGTGCCTAGATCCATAAATACCTGCATGCATGCATGGATGTAGATGCATGCATGGATAGATGCATGGATGTATGTATGCATGAATACATGCATATTCATACATACAAGATATATACATGTATGTATGTATGCATGCATGGATGTATGCATATACATGCATGCATGCATATGAATGGATGCATCCATACATGCATCCATCTATGTATGTATGCATGTATGCATAGATGCATGCATGGAGCATATGCATGGAGCATATGCATGGATGCATAAATACATGCATCCATCTATGTATGTATGCATATATGCATAGATGAATGCATCCATCCATGCATGGATAGATGCATGCATAATGAATGTATCCATGCATGCATGGATAGATGCATGCATACATGCTTATGCATACATACAAGATCTATACATGTATACATGTATGTATGTATGCATGCATGTATGTATGTATCCATCCATGCATGCATGTAGGCATGTATGGATGCATACATACATACATGTATACATGTATGTATGTATGTATGTATCTATATATATATATATATATATATATATATATATATATATATATATATATATATATATATATATATATATATATATATATATATATATATATATGCATAGACATATCTATGTATGATATGTATAGATATATCTATGCATGCATGCATGAAATGTATACATAGATGTATGTATGTATGCATGCATAGATATATCTATACATGCATGCATAGATATATGTAAGGATACATATGCATGCATCCATCCATACATACATATATCTTGCATGAATGTATACACGTATGGATGCATACACACATACATACATACATGTATATATGTATGTATGCATACATGTATCTATGTACATGCATGCATATATATATATGTATGTACGTATATATATATATTTATGTATACAAGCATGCACGCATGTATCTACATATGTATGCATGCATGCGATACATGTATGTATGAATGTATGCATCCATCATGCATGCATGCATCCATCCATAAATCCATCCATATATCTATGCATGCATGCATGCATCCATACATTTATCCATCCATATATCTGTGCATGCATGCATGCATGGATATATGTATACATGCATGCATGCATAGATATATCTATATTTATGCATGCATTCATGCATGCATAGATATATCCATGCATGCATACATGGATGCATAGATATATGTATGTATCCATCATGCATGCATGCATGGATATATGTATGAATATATGTATGGATGCACGCATGCATGTATTCATAGATATATGTACAGATATATGAGTGGATGCATGCATGCATGATGGATGCCTAAATCCATACATACATGTATCACATGAATGCATACATCCATCCATCCATACATGTATACATACATGCATGCATCTATGTATACATGCATACATACATAGATACATAGATGCATGGATGTATGTATGCATGCATACATACAAGATATATACATGTATACATGTATGTATGTATGCATGCATGAATGCACATGCATGCATGCATGCATCCAGGCATGCATATGCATGGATGCATATATACATGCATGCATCTATCTATGTATACATGTATGCATAGATGAATGCATCCATGCCTGCATGGATAGATGCATGCAAACATACAAGATATATACATGTATATATGTATGTATTCATCCATGCATACATGCACGCATGCATGGATAGATACATATATGTATGGATGGATGCATGCATACATGTATACATACATAGATACATGTATGTCTGAATGCATGCATATGCATGGATGCATACATACATTCATGCATCTATGTATGTATGCATGTATGCATAGATACATGCATGATGCATGGATAGATGCATGCATACATACAAGATATATACATGTATACATGTATGTATGTATGTATGCATCCATGCATACATACATGCCTGCATGTATACATGCATGGATCGATACATGTATGTATGAATGGATGCATGCATACATGTATACATACATATATCTATGTATACATGCATGCATGCATGCATGTATATATAGATATATTTATGTATGTATGCCTACATGCATATCTATGTATGTATGGATGCATGCATGCATGCATACATATATATGTATGTATCTATATACATACATACTTGTATGGATGTATGCATCCATATATATATATATATATATATATATATATATATATATATATATATATATATATATATATATATATATATATATATATGTATGCATGCATATATATACATACATATATACATGTATACATGTATGTATGCATAGATGCATGCATGGATGTATGCATACATGCATGGATGCATACATATATGTATCTATGTCATACATAGATGCACACATGTAGGCATCCATGCATGCATAGATGTGTGCCTGTATGTATGGATGGATGCATACATACATACATCCATGTATACATGTATATATCTTGTATGTATGCATATACATACATGCAAGATATATACATGGATGCATGCATACATACATGATATATACATGGATGTATGCATACAAGATATATACATGGATGCATGCATACATACATGATATATACATGGATGGATGCATACAAGATATATACATGTATCCATGAATGTATGTATGTATACATCCATCCATCCATACATACATGCATGCATCTATGTATGACATAGATAATGCAGCCATCTATGTATGCATGTATAGATGTATGCATGAATAGATGCACGCATGTATGTATGCATGGATGCATACATACATACATACATGTATAAATGTATATATCTTGTATGTATCCATGCATGTATGTATGGATGGAAGCATACAAACATACATCCATGTCTACATGTAAAAATCTTGTATGTATGCATCCATGTGTACGCATGAATGCATACATACAAGATATTTACATGTAGACATGGATGTATGTATGTATGCATCCATCCATACATACTATATGCATGGATGCATACATACAAGATATATACATCATGTATGCATCCATCCATGCATGCATGCATCTATGTATCCATGCATGCATAGATGCATGCATGTATGCATGTATGCATACATACATACATCCATGTATACATGTATATATCTTGTATCTATGCATCCATGCATGCATCTATGCATCCATGCATACATAGATGCATGCATGAATGCATGGATGCATACATACATACATCAATGTATACATGTATATATCTTGTATGTATGCATCCATGCATCCATGCATGTAAGCATGCATACATCCATTTATGCATCTATGTATGAAATAGATACATGTATGAATGTATGTATGCATGCATTGTAATGCCCCACCTAGAGATCCTTGGAAACAAGGATGAAATACAAGCCAAGATTTTTTTTTTTTTTAACAAGTATGAATGCACATGACAACATCATACAGGGATCACAACGATTGCAACGAAAGACTTCACCACAATCTCAACAACCAAAAAATCTCCAAACGCCACTACCAAATAGACACACACAAACAAAGCCAACAACGACAACGCACATGATGAGGGCTCAAGAAATGACCACTCATCAACAAAACACCAGGTTAGGGTAAATGTAGAATCTTGAAATTTGACTAAGCCTAAAATCTTGAAGCCCCAAAAAATTGGCTAAGTTTGGATTTCTGAAGCCCTGAAATTTCCTAGAATCCATAATTTATCTCCAAGAGGTTTGAAACCTATCTGAGAGTATGGATTCTACACGAATCCTAGCATTCAGGAAACAAAAGTAAAGGTCAAAAAGAAAACATAACAAGTAACAAATCACTCAACTGAACACAAAGTCGGGAGTACGAGTGCGACATGCATCCCAATGCAAATAAAAGGTGCAAAATTGGTCTGACTGATATCCAAATGGATCATACAAGTCCATGACCCACATTGTGCCAAGAAAACTTGAGAAAATAGGGTAGCACGTGAAACGAGGTAAAAACTCCAAATTTTAAAAAAATTTCAAAATTAAAACCCATTTGACCTTTGGGTTCAAAAACCCTAAAAATCCAAAAATAAATGGAATCGAATACCATATGCAAAAATGGCCAGCATAACGACGTAAAATCCCAAACCCTCATCTCAAAAAAAGGGAAATGTCCATACCCACCCAATCGGGTAGAACTAGCATACAAAAATGGAGGGGAACAATAGTTCTCAACCTCCAAACAAACTGCTACCAAAAACAAAAGCAAAAATAGAGAAAAAACAATAAAACAAGAAAGCCCTACCTCATAGCCAAAAGGAAAAAATGAGAATCTGAACCATAAAATAAATATCTCACAGATGTAGCTAAAAATTGTGGCAATCCAAGGTTTTCTCGAGCTGGATCCAATGAGCCCAACCTCGTGACAATCCCATGCCCATAGCTCCCACAATGAACATAATAGTAAATCCTCATGAAGAGGATTTTGGATTTTACTCTCCAAATTTGCAATTTGAAAGTGAGAACTGAGGAAATAAATTCCTCTTTAGATACTTATTCATTTTTTGAGTGAATAATTGATTAGGGAAAATAACTAGCCAACCTAGTTAAACTCCAAATCAACCCAAATGAAAACAGGCTATTCCTATAAATAGGAATTCATCTATGGAAAAGCTGCCAGAAATTAAAACAAATCAATTAAAAAGCCCGAAAATCCAAAAACACAAAAATCTCCTTAATAACTTTCGCGACAATGCAAACCTCTAATTCCATAGACACGCTTACTAGTCTAATCACATAATACAAATGAGTTCGGATTTAATAATCACCAAAAGGTTTAATTTAAACATTTTAATAAAGGATACGTCAACCATATAAGGATGACATTGGTAAAATATGAAATGCTGAATCACTAACTCCATGTGCCACTACCAGGGATATAAATCATGCACACTAAACAACACGATCAAGTGTAATTGCATATAATAACATAGCCAAAGCAATAAATGCATTAAATCACCTAATTTTAACCATTTATTTAATTATATTAAAATAATCTATTTACATCACTCACGTTCGCATAAAGCATAACAATGAAGGAATGAAGTAAATAACCATAGCATTAAATCTATCACATAACATAATCAGAGGTATGTCCAAATACCAGATATCATCATAAAACACACTGTCATCTCAAAATGGCATCATCATGCAATATGATTAACTAAATAGCATAGTAGTATAACATTTATGATTCTAAAAACCAGGTATACTATCTGACCCTCACCTCATCTCAAATGTAACATACATGAGTAACAAATATCTCTCTAATCAAAAATATAACAAGGTAAATGTCTACAACACATAATTGAATAATCCCACATGGAAAATCTATTCAGTTACTTACGCATTTAATAATGATTGATTACTCTGCATTAAAAAGGCACTTAAAACACATAAGCAAACACAATCATAAACATGACTAGCCACTACTACAAGAACCTAGTCTAGTGTAGCATGGTAATAGAACATAGTGTAATCTCCGCACACATCTCAGGGTAATCACAGAACAACCTCATGATACCACATCAATCCTGGTAACCACTGGCAAAAACTTTAGTGAGCCATAAATCACATCATAATCTCAAAGATCAGTCAAAAGCATAATCAAAGCAACTGATAAAGAAACTTAAATCCAAACACCTCAATGGTGTACACAACTCAGGGTCACAATCATGATCCCATCACAACAAAATATCAGCAAGGTTGCATCCATCAAGATGACTTACAGAAGTCAAATGGGTTAACCATGAGAGAATGGGTGTCACATAAACACAAGGTCCTCCAACAAGGAGCCTTCTATGCACTACGAAGATCCCATCTAGCCATAGATTCAACAGTACATGGTAAGGAAAAAACCTCTCTACCTCGTCAACAGGTGCCCAACTATAACATACACCAACTACCAGACCACAAACAAGGTCAAAAAAAGACACACTTCCAACAAGAGTTTGAATCTCGCGAAAAACCCATCCCAAAATTCCCAAGAATACTATCATGTCACACATGATCATTCTGGAATCCACGTAAACTCACCCTTAGAACAAAGAGGATGAAATTTTACCAACAAAAGGACACACTCCAAAAGACTGCTCACCACCAAGTGTAGGAGCACAACACCTCATGAAGGCACAAAAGCTCAACTACCACTAGAAACTAGGGTAACATAACCCAACTAGACAAGATATAACCTTTCCACAAGGTTGCATAGACTTTTGTCAGTGTATAAAATCATCAAATGTCTGCATACCAACTCACAAGATGGTAACATGTGTCCAATGATACCATGTCCCTCTAGCACCATGCTAGGAAAACTAAACCCAATCTACCACTAAACTCAATCTCTAGCCTCAAGTGAATACTTAATGAGAAAACTTGACTGAGGAAATCCACCTGAAGATATAAGCTTAGGGAGAAGGATACTACAGAGTATTAGGACTAAGAGGGAGTCTCTCTCTCAACCTCTACACTAACCAGTCCATGATGCTTTAGGAAACTGACAATTTCACCAACCATCAACATACTTACCTAAAAACACTAACTGAGCTAGTGGCATAGCCACACTAGGCTACTCTCACAAGAGAGAAAAGGATACAGAGGTACACCCAAGACAACATCCAAGAAGGAGAATCTAAACTCATCAAAGAATTGAGTCACTCCCAAAAGACAAGGCAACATCAACCCTGAGCACAGAATGCTCACAAACCACACTACACCTCACAAGGGCAGTTCAATGCAATAGAAAACACAAAAACCCAAGCACAAACCCCAACAAGTACCTAGAAGATTATGAAGACAAGATAACTCTTCCATTATGAATAACATGAAGAGTTAAACTTCTCCAATGGCCATAAATATGATATATCATGATTGAATTGGCCTCTACTCGAGAAGGTACTCGGAGCAACGATCAACAACTCTAGAAGTCATAGCTTCATGTCTAGACTTAGATTGGCTCCATCAAAAAAGTGCCAAAAAGACAACGACAGAAACTACAACAAGATGGAGATTCGAGAGTCCTAAGACCCAAGATCTAAGTCACCACTCAAAATAAAACCACAAAGGCAACACAACAATCTTGGCTACCAAGACAAGTGATGGACAAAATGTCCAAATCCACACAAGAGCACACATGTCCAAAACAACATAAGACATGGAATGAGAGGTAGTTCACACATTGAAACCATCATTACTCTTCTTTCATAATTTCATTAATTAAACATAATATAAGCACTAATGCACGATGAAACTGAAAGATTTTCAAGCAAGGGTCCAAGAGTCACCATAAAACAAGCACATACCTTTCAATTTCTTTAAGAATACACTATGTTTACTCATCTTTCAAACCATTCAATAACAATAAAAACTTTAAATCTAACAAAGACACACTAGCATGTTCTCCATGATATTATCCCTTGAACGTACTACCAGAGGTTCGAGATGAACATGATAGAGTCACAACACACAACTGGGCAGCAGTAAAACACATCCAGAATAGTCATCATGAATAAAATCAAAAGCCCAAATGGGGGAAATTATCATTTTCAATAGTAAGTACCAAAAAGAGCTCATTTCAACAATAAGTCAAATGTGACAACTGTCACAAAGAGAGCGATAGATCAAATTTAATGACTGCTCCAAGAGAGGAAAATACTAAAAACCACTACTAGCCCAACAACATGAGGAAAATACCTCTAGCCAAATAAAATAAGGCATCAAATAAATCACATTACAAGTGATGACTGAGTATAGTCACACAAGAGGGATAAGTCACTGCACAATGCTAAGGAATACATCATCCTAACAATGTTAGAGAACACACTCACACACATCAAGCAATATACCATCAGTAACCTCATGCATATGTAGACAACAATAATTTCCATGCAATGCAACATTTAGATATCCATCAAATTAATATAGTTTTACATAAGCTTAAGAAGAAATCAAATTGGGGACTTAAGTCATTAACCCAAGGATATAATTCAAACCTACTCTTTGCAATGATTCACAATAAAAACTCATTTTCAATGAAAGGAACCATTTTATCACCCTAAAGATAAAACATAGAATCACAAATAAGATTCATCTATATACTTGCAATAAGGAGAAAAATAGGGAAAAAATGCACCTTACTCTACAAGGAGAAACAAAAAGCAGCACTCAAAGCCAACACATGGACACCAATCAGTGGTTCCATCTAAAAAGGGTCACACAAGCAACCAACCAAACAAGGCACAACAATTTCGCTCACAAAATCAGGAAGACTCACTTCCTTCTCCACATACTACTCTAGTCACATCTACTGGACAAGAAAATCCATCACAAGTAGATACCAAAGGAAAAAAGATCACAAGTTCTCACCAAGACACTCGCACTCAACCAACCCAGCAATAACTACAAGGGCAACATACACACAAAGATCCCAATGTTTGAACATGGGCTCTGATACCAAATGTAATTCCCCGCCTAGAGATCCTTGGAAACAAGGATGAAATACAAGCCAAGATTTTTTTTTTTACAAGTATGAATGCACATGACAACATCATACAGGGATCACAATGATCACAATAGAAGACTTCACCACAATCTGAGCAACCAACGAATCTCCAAATGCCACTACCAAACTGACTGATGGGGACATGACCCATGCACAAAATGGACACAATAGGAAAGGGAAATTTTATTAACTTTGTAAATAAGCTAATACATCTAGTACAGAGAAAATAGACTACATAACATGCCCTATGGGCTTACAATAATATAAATCTGGAGATAATTTCTCCTTTCAGTACCTCCTCTCAAGCTCCACTTCGAACTGCCTTTTACAATGCCAGAAATGTCCTTAAATAGACCCCAAAGGGTTAAGGACTAGGAATACATTCTAGAAAGTTCTAGTAGGCATCAACCAACAAAATAGAAGGCTCTAGAAGCTATCTTAGAAGTTGACGCAAATCTAGAAGAATCCAGAAATGGTAACCGAAGTTCTGGGAGGCATTAATTTTGAACCGTAGCTCTGATTGACGAACTGTTTACATTTTCAAAAAGCTCTCAAAGTGATCTATAGCCCTATGGACCAGCTTTGCTTGTCCCCCATTTTTTGGCCCTTTTCAAAGTCATTTAATTCCCCTAACCTAACTTTGAAGCATTCTTAGGTGGTCTCCAAAACCCAAAAAATTGCAATAACTTTCAAACCGTGGGGCCTTTTGACCTGATTCTTTTTCTAGAATGCTCTAAATTACAATTTCATTCATCTGACCAATTTACACCTTCTAGTTTACCAAAATCATGGCCCAATTACATACTCCTATTTTTTTTACATTTACACTTATCCCAAGGTGTTCAAATACTCTATCCTAGAACACTGATAGTGAAACTATGAGAGTTGGAACATTTATTTGACCTAAGTGGGTATCCAAAAATGAAAACACATGAAATAGAAACTAAGACTAAGTACTTTTTTTGGGTGACACAGGATTGCCCTTATACCTTTGGATGCTCCTACATCAGAAACCCAGGGTAGATTGAAAGGTGACCCTATCACTTTTTGAATGGTAGAGGAAATCCTAAATGGGAAACCTCAGCTACTGAAATCCAAGTTGAGTCCTGGATCAGCTATCCTTTCCACTTGACCAAATATTCTTCATACTACCTATTTCTGGTACTTCTACCCACATGATGATCTAGAATGTCTTCTATCTCCTCCTTCTTAGAAGTAGGAATTGGACATTGCTCTAACACCAGCTCCTCATCTACACCATCATCATGATACTCTATTAAGTCTGCAATGTTGAAAATAGGAGAAATGTGAACACCATCTAGAAACTCCACTTCATATGCATTTCCTGAGTCATGTTTCTTCAGAATTTTGCAGGTGTCGAATTTCTTCATTTTCAGCTTGTTGTAAGTATCGGCTAGAAATTTTTCTTTTTGTAAGTGCACCATGACTAGATCCCCTAGTTGAAATTCCTTATGCCTTCTCCTTTGATTATACCTAGCTTTATAATCTTGATTCATCTTGGTAATGTGTGCTTGAACCTCCTCATGTAGATGCTTGATATGTTCAGCAAATTTCTTAGCTTTAGCACTTGTCCTCTCCCCTTGTTCTATCTTCCTAAATTTCAATGCAGTCCTTGGGCTACTTCCATATACAATTTGGAATGGTGATTTTCCAGTACTCTTATTTATAGAGTTATTGTAAGAAAACTCTACTTGTGGTAGAATCAAATCCCATCCCTTGAGCTTATCCCCAACTAAACATCTCAACAAATTGCCCAGACTTCTGTTTACCATTTCTGTTTGGCCGTCAGTCTATGAGTGATGTGTGGAACTAAATTTCAAGTCTGTTCTCAACTTCTTCCACAATGTTCTCCAAAAATACCCCACAAATTTAGCATCTCTATTAGAAACTATACTCCTTGGGAGACCATGTAGCCTCATCACCTCTCTGAAAAACAAATCTGCAATATGGACAAGATCATGAGTTTTGTGGCATGGAATGAAATATGCCATTTTGGAGAACCTATCAACCACCAAAAATATTGAGTCATTACCCCTTTGTGTCCTTGGCAATCCAAGAAAAAAATCCATACGTATGTCCTCCCATGGCTTTGATGGAACAGACAATGATTGATACAGTCCTGTATTGTGGCTAAATCCCTCGGCAACTTGACAAAGCTTGCAACTCTGTAAAAACTTCTTCACATCCTGTTAAATTTGAGGCCAAAAATAATGTTCTCTAATAATGGCAATGGTCTTATCTCAACCAAAATGTCCTGCCATCCCTCCACTATGTTTCTCCTTAATCAGATTTTTTGTCATGGAACTCCTTGGAATGCATAATTGACTACCATTGAACAACGTGCCATCCTGAATATAATAGTCTAACCACTTGGTTCTATCTACAAAAAATGGCTCTTTACAAGCTTTCCATGCTTCAACAAAATTAGGATCCTTAGGGCACAAATTCTTGAGTTCATCAAACCCAACTACTTCAACCTGCATTACTATAAGCAACAACTGTCTCCTACTTGTTGGGCCCATTTACAGTTGCACCAAAAGCCATGACTATTAGTGAACATGGAACACCACATAATTAACCACCTGTGGGCAGGGGAGCGCGTCGCATCACCCAACACTACTTAGTGCATCTGCAACCCTATTAGATTTTCCACTTCTATGCTTCAACACAAATGTATAGTTTTGCAAGAACTCTACCCACTTCATATGCCTCTTATTCAATTTACCTTGGCTATTTAGGTACTGTAACGCCTGATGATTAGTATATAAAAAAAATTCCTTTGGCAACAAATAATATCTCCATTTCTTTAAGGCCTGAACTATTGCATAGAACTCTTGATCATAAACAAAATACTTCTTCTTTGCATCACTCAATTTTTCACTAAAATATGCAATAGGCTTACCTTCTTGGCTTAATACAACCCCAATAGCATTGCCACTGGCATCACAATCCACCTGGAACACCTTTCTAAAATCTAAAATTGCCAACACAGGTTGTTCTGTTACCTTCTCCTTCAGCAATTCAAAACTTCTCGTAGCTGTTGCAGTCCATTTGAACTCTTTTCTATCCCCTCTTATTGTGTCAATTAGCGGTGCACATATGCCACTGAAATTCTTTATGAACTTCTTGTAAAAACTAACCAAACCATGAAATGATCTTATCTCAGTAGCAGACCTTGGAGTACGCCATTCCAAGATGGCTTTTACCTTCTTTGGGTCCATTTTAAGACCTTTAGGTGATATAACAAACCCCAAGTAGACTAACTCTCTTTTAGCAAAGATACACTTCTTCAAATTAATTAACAGTTTTTCTTCTCTCAACCTCTCAAGAACACTACAAATATGCAATAAATGTTCTTCCAAACTCTTGCTGAAAATTAAAATATCATCCAAATAAGCAATAACAAATTTTCCCAAGAACTTCTTAAGTACCTCATTCATGAGCCTCATGAAGGTGCTTGGGGCATTCATTAATCCAAAGGGCATGACTAACCACTCATAAAAGACCCTCCTTGGTCTTGAAGGCTATTTTCCACTCATCTCCTTCTTGTATCCATATCTGATGATAGCCACTCTTGAGATCTATCTTTGTGAAGTATTGAGCTCCACTCAAGCAATCCATGAGAACATCCATCCTTGGCAAAGGAAACTAGTACTTGATGGTTATCCTATTTATAGCTTGAGAGTCTCTACACATCTTCAACTCTCCATCCTTCTTTGGTGCTAGTATTGTAGGTACTACACATGGACTTAGGCTCTCTCCAATCAAGCCCTTCCTCAAGAGCTCCTGAACCTGTCTGTTTAGCTCCTCAGTTTCAGTAGGAGTCATCCTGTGAGTAGCCTTGTTAGGCAAACTAGCTCCTGGAATCAAATCTATCTGATGACTAACTTGCCTTACTGGTGGCAATCCTTCTAGAACATTATCAGAGATAATATCTCCAAATTCACCTAGTAAATCTAAAACTTCAAGGTGTCTTTTACTACTACCTTCTTTATCTTTCCTAGGAATAAAACCATAGCACATACGCTGATGTTTCATTCCATCTAAAAACTTCCTTCCATCAACAAGACAAATTCTAGCACTGCTACATAAATTTTCACCTTCCTTTTTCATGGCCTTTAGTTTGTGGTGAACTCCATCCTTTGTTAGAGAGTATGTGTTTGCATGACCATCATGTACTGCATGTCTATCAAACTGCCATGGTCAACCCAAAAATAGATGGAAAACATCCATCAGAATAATATCACAGAGAACTTCATCATGGTAACTCCCAATTTTGAATTTCACTAAACATTGTTCACTTACCAGGACCTTATGATCATCTTTTACCCAGGCAATCTGATAGGGCTGGGGATCTCTCTCACTCTTGAGCTTCAGCTTAGAGACCATCTCTTCTAATACTAAGTTATCAGTGCTACCAACATCAATGATCACGTCTAAACATTTATCCTCACACTTGCATCTGGTACAAAACAAACTCCTCCTTTTTCCTAGTTCAATCTCACCACTTAGTAGGACCCTTTCATTCACCAAGGTCTCTCATCTTATTGCATCCTTTGAATGTGATGATTGTGCATCCTCATCCACATGAGCAACCCTAGCTTGGCCCTCAGCTCTCCTATCTATCCTTCCTTGTTGTTGAGGGCATTCAAAGGCATGATTACCTTCTTCATTACAATGGAAATAGGTACCATGTAACCCTCCTCTTCCTTGTCCATGTCCTCTACCTATTCCTCTTTGATTTTCAAAGTCTTGATCATGGGAGTGGTTAAAACCCTCATTCCTCTGGTTCCTACTAGTACACAATTCTTTGTAATAGGGACATCACTACTAAAAACATGCAACAATATATGCATAAGAAAATATAACATGCTAGTAGTAAAGCATAAGATAATCCTATAGTAGATAACATCACCTATCACATGCTAAATAGCAATAAGCAACAGATATGCTAATACAACAATTCACAGCATCTAATCATATGCTAAACATCATAATAAGGGAATGCATCAAATAAAATAACATCATCTAAATATGATATACAACCATCCCAATGAAAGCATAAATCAAAAGAAAGCATACTCCAGAACCTGAAGTACCAAGTGAAAACATTAAGCAATGGTCACACTAGGACAAAAGACCATCTCTGTACACTGGCCCCTAGTAGTGGTGAAGGTAGCTACGCCTCCCAACTATGTGGCACCTGTAGATCCACAATCACTGTGCTAATGGAGATAATGATCCAACCACAAACACACATAAAGCACAACATCCAAGGCTAACACTAACACTAGACAGTATGATGGCTGCAACCAAGAACCTAAGACAATGCAAGGAGTAAAGGTCTTGGTCAGACACTCAAAAGGATACTAAGTAGGGGCTGACATCATGGAGAGTCACTTGGTATGGACAAGCCCAAGCTCTATTCACATGTGGAAACACTTGAAAGGTATTTTTGTCTCGAGGTACTCCCTTGGAACCATCACACAAATTTTTATTCTCTTAAGTTTTATTACCAATCACACATTTTCTTTAATTATCACTTATTCAAGCTTCTCTCAGCCATACCCATGGTGTCATGATCATCTAGATGCAAGATAGAAGCCCCCTCCATATGCTACCCTACCCTACCCATGCTCATCCTACGATAAGTGCCCATGGGCATGCATACTCACATCCCAACCCCAATGATCATTACTTCCGGCAAATCCATGGAAGATCAGGCCTCCCAAGTCACCCAAAAAATGTATGCACACGTACTAGTGTGTGGCGTACCACCATCACAAAGATCATAACCCAAGGACAAGAATGAGAACACAATGCTAAGAAAACACCCAACTAAAAGCAACATAGGAAGGATGGATTCTACACGAATCGCAAAGCCAATAAAACCATACATCATTAAATAACTCAATCGGCCTCAATCCAAGAGTATGGATTCTACACGAATCCCAATGATGCAACAAGACCAAACATCATGAACTCACTCAATCAGCCTCAATCGGAGAGTATGGATTCTACACAAATCCTAGCATTCACAAAACAAAAGCAAAGGTCCAAAAGAAAACATAACAGGTAACAAATCACTCAACCGAACAAAAAGTTGGGAGTACAGGTGTGACATGCATCCCAATGCAAAAAAAGGTGCAAAAGTGGTCTAACTGATATCCAAATAGATTATCCAAGTCCACGACCCACATTGTGCCAAGAAAACCTGAGAAAACAGGGCGGCATGTGGAACGAGGTAAAAATCCCAAATTTTAAAAAAAAATCAAAATTAAAACCCATTTGACCTTTGAGTTCAAAAACCCTAAAAATCCAAAAATAAATAGAATTTGACACTGTATGCAAAAATGGCTAGCATAACGGCATAAAATCGCAAACCGTCATCCCAAAAAATAGGGAAATGTTCATACCTGCCCAACTCGGTAGAACTAGCATACAAAAACGGAGGGGAACACTAGTTCTCAGCCTCCAAATAAATGGCTACCATAAATAGAAGTAGAAATGGAGCAGAAACAATAAAACAGGAAAGCCCTACCTCACAGCCAAAAGGGTAAAATGGAAATATGAACCATATAATAAATATCTCGCAAAAGTAGCTAAAAATTATGGCAATCCAAGGTTTTCCCAAGCTAGATTCAATGAGCCCAACCTCGCGACGATCCCATGCCCGTAGCTCCCACAACGAACAAAATAGTAAATCCTCATGAAGAGGATTTTGGGTTTTACTCTCCAACTTTCCAATTTGAAAGTCAGAAGTGGGGAATTAAATTCCTCTTTGGATACTTATTCACTTTTCCAGTGAATAATTGATTAGGGAAAATAACCAACCAACCTAGTTATACCCTGAATCGACCCAAACGAAAATAGGCTATCCCTATAAATAGGAATTTATCTATGGAAAGCTACCAGAAATTTAAAAAAATATATTAAAAAGACCAAAAATCCAAAAACCCAAAAATCTCCTTAATAACATTCGCGAAAATGTGAACCTCTAAATGCACAAACACTGTTACTGGTCTAATTACATAATGCAAATGAGTTCAGATTTAAGAATCACCGAAAGGTTTAATTTAAATATTTTAATAAAGGATACGTTGACCATATAAGGATGACATTGGTAAACTATGAAAGGCTTAATCACTAACTCCATCTGCCACTACCAAGGATATAAATCCTGCACACTAAACAACACGATCAAGTGCAATTGCATATAATAACATAACCAAAGCAATAAATACATTAAATCACCTAATTTTAACCATTTTTTTAATTATATTAAAATAATCTATTTACATCACTCACGTTTGCATAAAGCATAACAACACAGGAATGAAATAAATAACCATAGTATTAAATCCATCACATAACATAATTATAGATATGTCCAAATACAAGATCTCATCGTAAAACACACTATCATCTCAAAATGGCATCATCATGCAATATGATTAACTGAATAGCATAGTAGTATAACATCTATGATACTAAAAAACTAGGTATACTATCTGACCCTCAGGTCATCTCAAATGTAACATACATGAGTAACAAATATCTCTCTAATCAGAAATATAACAAGGTAAATGTCTCTAGCACATAACCAAATAATCCCACGTGAACAATCCATTCAGTTACTTACGCATTTAATAATGATTGATTATTCTGCATTAAAAAGGCACTTAAAACACATAAGAAAACACAGTCGCAAACATGACTAACCACTGCTACAGGAACCTAGTCCAGTGTAACATGCTAATAGAACATAGTGCAATCTCTGCACACATCTTAGGGTAATCATGAAACAACCTCATGATACCACATCGATCCTGGTAACCACTAGCACGAATCTCAGTGAACCATAAATCACATCATAATCTCAAAGATCAGTCAAAAGCATAATAAAAGAAACTGATAAAGAAAAATAAATCCAAACACCTCAACGGTGTAAACCACTCAGGGTCACAATCATGATCCCATCACAAAAAAAAATCAGCAAGGTTGCATCCATCAGGATGACTTACAGAAGTCAAATCGGAGAGGCACTAGATGCATGCATACATGTATCTATGCATGTATACATAGATGCATGAATGGATACATGCATGCATACATACATGGATACATTTATGCATACGTACATAGATACTTGTATGCATCTATGCATGCATGGATGCATCTATGCATGCATGGATGCATCCATGCATGTATGCAATCCATACATGCATGCATGTTTGTATGCATGCATGCATGTATATGCATACATACAAGATATATACATGTACAGATGTATGTATGTATGCATACATACATACATAGATGCATACATACATGGATCTATGTATACATGCATACATACATGCATGCATCTATGTATACATACATAGATACATGTATGCATCGATGCATAGATTGATGCATACATACATGCATGCATCTATTGATGCATACAAGAATAGATGCATGCATCCATGTATGCATCCACAGATGCATGCATACAAGCATATGCATACATACATGCATATATGTATCCATGCATACATGCATGCATGCATCTATGTATGACATAGATACATCTATGTATGTATACATGCATGCATCTATACATACATGCATGTATGTATATACATGCATGCATCTATGTATGACATAGATATATCTATCTATGTATGGATGGGTGGATACATAGATACATACACTACATACATCCATACATGTATACATAGATACATGTATGTATGGATGGATGCATGCATGCATACATAATACATGTATGTATGTATGGATGCATGCATACATACATCCATGCATCTATTGATGCATAAATGTATAGATGCATACATGTATGTATGCATTCATACGTGGATGCATGTATCGATGTATGTATACATGCATATGCATACATAAAAAATATATTTATGTATAGATGTATATATGTATGTATGCATAAATATATATATGCATCTATCTATGCATACATCCATGCTTGAATGCATTTATTTATCCATGCATTGCATACATCCATACATGCATGCATAGATACATGTATGTATGGATGGATGCATGCATCCATGCATACATAGATATATGTATGGATATATGTATGCATGCATGCAATATATATATATATGTATGTATGTATGTATGCATGCATGCATACATATATTCATACATTGCATACATCCATACATGCATACATAGATACATGTATGTATGGATGGATGCATATGCATGCATCCATCCACTCATACATGTATCTATCCATGCATGCAGAGATGCATGCATGTATGCATGGATGCATACATTTATACATACATACATGTATACATGTATATATCTTTTATATATGCATATGCATGTATACATGCATGCATCTATGCATACATGCATCGATGCATGGATGTATGTATGCACCCATGCATATGCATGCATACATGGATGCATTCATGCATAGATGCATGTATGAATGCATACATCCATGCATGCATCTATGCAAGTATGCATGCATTGATGCATACATCCATGCATGCATGTATGTATGCATTGCATCCATGCATGCATCTATGCATGCATCTATGCATGCATGCATGGATTGATGCATGCATGCATACATACATACAGCTATACATGTATATATCTTGTATGTATGCATGCATGCATCCATACATTCATGCATCTATCCATCCATACATAGATGCATGCATGCATGCATCTATGCAAGTATGCATGCATTGATGCATACATCCATGCATGCATGTATGTATGCATTGCATCCATGCATGCATCTATGCATGCATGCATGGATGGATGCATGCATGCATACATACATACATCTATACATGTATATATCTTGTATGTATGCATGCATGCATCCATACATTCATGTATCTATCCATCCATACATGGATGCATGCATGGATGCATCCATACATAAATGTATACATGTATAGATCTTGTATATATGCACATGCATGTATGTATCCATACATGCATGCATGGATGCATATATGTATGTATGCATCCATGCATATGCATGCATGTATGTATCCATGGATGCATGCATACATACATACATGTATACATTTATATATCTTTTATGTATGCATATGCATGTATCCATGCATAGATACATGCATGCATCTATGCATGGATGCTACATCCATGCATGCATCTATTTATATATGCATACATACATGTATACATGTATGTATGTTTATAGATGCATACATATATATATGTATGTATGCATGCATGCATCCATACATACATATATCTATGTATACATTGCATACATACATAGATATGCATGCATGCATACATACATATATATATCTACGTATACATGCATGTATGCATAGATATATCTATGTATGTATGCAATGTATATAGAAATATATGTATGTATGAAGGCATGCATGCATGTATGTATGGATGCATGTATGCATGCATGCATACATAGATATATGTATGGATATATGCATGCATGCATCCATACATACATGTATCTATGTATACATACATATATCTATGTATGTATGTATGTATGTATATATATGAATGCATACATATATATGTATCGATGCATCCATACATGCATGCATCTATGCATGCATTGATGCATACATCCATGCATGCATCTATGTATACATGCATGGATACATAAATACATACATACATGTATACATGTATATATCTTGTATATATGCATGCATACATACATGCATGCATGGATGCATCCATCCATGCAAGCATCTATGTATACATGCACACATACATGCATACATGTATGGATGTATGTATATATGCATGCATACATATGTATGTATGGATGCATACATCCATGCATGCATCTTTGTATACTTGCATACATATATGTATGTATGTATATACATATTGCATACATAGATATATGTATGCATGCACGCATGCATGTATCTATGTATGTATACATGTATGCATCCATCCATCCATACATACATGTATATGTGTATACATACATATTGCATATGCAAGCATGCATGCATGCGTATATAGATATATGCATGCATGCATGCATGCATCTATTTATACATACATGTATCTATGGATGTATACATGTACGTATGTATACATGCATACATACATACATCTATGTATCTATGTATGCATGCATGCATGTATCCTGTATGTATACATGTATGAATGCATCCATCCATATATACATATATAGATATATTTATGCATGCATGCATGTATATATAGATATATATATGTACATACATACATATGCATGCATGCATACATACATATATATGTATGCATGCATGTATATACATGTATACATGTATGGATGCATCCATACATGTATTCATATACATGGATACATGTGTGTATGGATGGATGCATGTACATGCATACATACATAGATAGATACATGTATGTATGCATGAATGCATATACATGGATACATGTATATATGGATGCTTGAATATACATAGATACATGTATGTATGTATGGAAGGATGCATGTAGATGCATAAATATATAGATAGATACATGTATGTATGCAGGAGCATCGAAAGGTATAAGGGCAATCCTGTGTCACAAAAAAAAAAGTACTTAAACTTAGTTTTTGTTTTATTTGTTATCATTTTTGGATACCCATTTTGTTCAAATAAAGGTTCTAACTCTCACAGATCCACTATTAGTGTTCTAAGTTAGAGTATTTGAGCACCGTAGGATACACAAAAATATTTTAAAAATAGTAGTATGTAATTGAGCCATCATTTTGGTGAACTAGGAGGTGTAAATTGGTCAGATGATTGTAATTGTATGAATCTATGTAATTGCATGCATCTATGTATACATGCACGCATACATCTATACATATATGCATACATACATAGATACATGTATGTATGGATGTATGCATGCATGCATGCATGTATACATAGATATATATATATGTACATACATACATATGCATGCATGTACATAGATACATGCATGCATACATGCATACATACATGCAAGATATATGTATGTATGGATGGATGCATGCATGTACATAGATATATCTATGCATGCAATCATGTATATATATATATATATATGTACATAAATACATATGCATGCATGGATACATACATATATATATATGTATGCATATATGTATGCATGCATATATATGCATCCATACGTGTACACATACATGCATGCATCTATGTATGCATGGATAGATACATACATACATGCATCTATGTATGGATGTATGCATGCATGCATACATACATGCATTGCATACATACATAGATGGATATATGTATGTATACATAGATACATGTATGGATGGATGGATGCATGCATATGTGCATACATACATGTAAGATAGATGTGTGTATGCATGGATGCATGCTTACATGTATACATACATGGGCATAGATATATTTATGTATACATAGATACATGTATGTATCGATGAATGCATGCATGCATGCATACATACATGTATACATGTATGTATGTATCTATGCATCCATATGTGCATACATACATGCAAGATATATGTATGTATGGATGGATGCATGCATGCATGCATCCATAGATATATAAATACATATATCTATGTATGCATGCATCCATACATAGATATTTATATTTATGTATCCATGCATGCATACATACATATATATGTATGCATGCATACATATACATACATACATACATGTATGCATGCATACATATATATCTATGTATGCATGCATGCATTATATATACATACATACATGTATGTATGTATGTATACATGCATGCATGTATCTATGTATACATGCATACATACATAGATACATAGATACATGGATGTATGTATGCATGCATGCATCTACGTATACATGCATACATCTATAGATACATGTATGTATGGATGTATGCATGCATGCATGCATACATACATACATTGCATACATACATAGATATATATATGCATGTATGCATGTATAGATAGATATATATCTACATACATCCATATGCATGCATGCATACATACATATATATGTATGCATGCATGCATGCATACATGCATATCCATAGATACAAGATACATGCATATACATAGATACATGTATGTATGGATGAATGCATGTACATGCATACATACATAGATAGATACATGTATGTATGCACGCATGCATATCCATAGATACATGTATGTATGGATGGATGCATATACATGCATCCATCCATCCATACATACATGTATCTATGTATATGCATGCATCTTGTATGTATGCATGCATGCATACATACATACATAGATACATGTATGTATGAATGGATGCATGCATGCATATACATAGATACATGTATGTATGGATGGATGCATGCATATGGATATATGTATGTATGAATGGATGCATGCATACATGCATGCATATACATAGATACATGTATGTATGGATATGTGCATGCATACATACATATACATGCATACATACATGCTTATACATAGATACATGTATGTATGGATGGATGCATGTACATGCATACATACATAGATAGATCAATGTATGTATGCATGCATATACATAGATACATGTATGTATGGATGGATGCATGCATACATACATGCATGCATCTATGTATACATGCGTACATACATAGATACATGTGTACATACATAGATAGATCCATGTATGTATGCATGCATGCATATACATGAATACACGTATGTATGGATGGATGCATATACATGGATACATGTATGTATGAATGGATGCATGCATGTATGAATGGATGCATGCATGCATGCATACATATACATAGATACATATATGGATGGATGGATACATGTATGTATGGATGGATGCATGCATTCATACATATAAATACATATTTACATGCATGCATTTATGTATACATGCATACATACATAGATACATGCACGGATGGATGTATGTATGCATGCATACATCCATACATACATGTATCTGTGCATACATGCATGCATGCATAGATATGTATGCAATGTATGTATGTATACATGCATGCATACATAAATGAATATATGCATGCATGCATACATAGATATATCTATGTATGGATGTGATGTGTTCAAACACTCTATCCTAGAACACTGATAGTGGAACTGTGAGAGTTGAAACTTTTATTTGACCCAAATGGGTATCCAAAAATGAAAACATATGAAATAGAAACTAAGTCTAAGTACATATTTTTTTTGGGTGACACAGGATTGCCCTTATACCTCTGGATGCTCCTGCATCATATATATATATATATATATATA
This sequence comes from Cupressus sempervirens, assembly GCA_028749045.1. Classification (NCBI taxonomy): domain Eukaryota; kingdom Viridiplantae; phylum Streptophyta; class Pinopsida; order Cupressales; family Cupressaceae; genus Cupressus; species Cupressus sempervirens. The sequence continues at coordinate 416,514,317 of CM053790.1, forward strand.
TATATATATATATATTGCATACATAGATATATGTATGTATCTATGCATGCATACATACATGTATGCATGCATTCATCTATGTATACATACATGTATCTATGTATGGATGCATACATATACATATATGTATACATGCATGCATGCATACATATATATACATACATGTATCTATGTATGTGTGTATGCATGCATACATATTGCATACATAGATATATATATGTATGTATCTATGCATGTATCTATGTATGCATACATATTGCATACATAGATATATAAATGTATCTATGCATGCATGCATGCATGCATCTATTGATACATACATATTGCATACATACATGTATCTATGTATACATTGCAAGCATGCATGCATAGATATATCTATCCATGGATGCATGCATATCTATGCATGGATGCATGTATGCATGATGGATCTATGCATGGATGCATCCATGCATGCATCTATGTATATCTATGCATGCATGCATGCATACTTAGATATATCTATGCATGCATGCAATGTATATATAGATACCTGTATGTATGGATTTATGCATAGATACATCCATATATACGTGCATGCATGCATGCATACATCCATACATACATGCATGCATGCATACATCATACATACATGTATCTATGTATACATACATATTGCATACATAGATAATGTATGGATGCATGCATGCATGCATGTGACTATGAATGCATCCATCTATATTCATGCATGCATAGATGCATGTGTGTATGCATGGATGCATAAATACATACATACATGTATACATGTATATATCTTGTATGTCTGCATATGTATGTATGCATGCATCCATACATGCATGCATCTATGGATGCATACGTACATGCACGAATATATGTGTGCATGCATGCATACAAACATACATGTATACATTTATATATCTTGTATGTATGCATGCATACATGCATGCATGAATCTATGCATGCATGGATGCATACATCCATGCATTCATGCACGCATGGATGCATACATACATGTATCTATGTCATACATAGATGTATATATGTGTAATGCCTCGCCCAGAGATCCTTGGAAACAAGGATTCAAATCAAGACAAGATTTTTTATTTTTTTTTAAAAGTATGAATGCACAAGACAACATCATACAGGGATCACAAAGATCGCAACGGAAGACTTCAACACAATCTCGGCAACCAACTAATCTCCAAACGCCACTACCTAACTGACACACCCAAACAAAAGCCAACAACCACCACAACAAGATGAGGGCACAAGAAATGACCACTCATCAACAAAACAGCAAGCTGGGGTAAAATGAGAAATCCCAAAATTTGGCTAAGCCTGAAATCCTGAAGCCCTAAAAATTGGCTAAGTCTGGATTTCTGAAGCCCTGAAATTTCCTAGAATCCATAACTTATCTCTAAGAGGTCTGAAACCTATCTCAAACAATTTGACGCATATATTAAAATATATCTTAAGTATAAGGAATTATTTACGTCAACTTATACTTAAACGATATATTTTAAACCCCGAAGGACTACAACAGAAACCCAAAAACTGAATTTCAAAAGAAACCTCCTGAATTCAAAATGCAATAACATAGGCTCCAAGAATGCCCAAAAGGGTATCCAAAACCACTCTCAAAAAGATCAGATCATGAAGAAAAGTGCCAGCTAATGGCACGTGCAGGTTTTTCACAAAAATCGTGCGACACTTTTTACTAAGGGAGGGCGACACTTCTCAAGAAGGCATGCAATACTGGAAAAGTATCGCGCGACATTTCTCATAAAGCCATGCGACACTCGTCTAGTGTTGTATGAAACTTCTCCAGTAATGCATGCGACACTTTATAGTATCGTACAAAATTCTTTCTATGGGCGTGGAATACTTTATCAGTGTCGCACAATGCTGAACAAATGTCACCCATAGAAAGTAAAAACACTTCTAGAACTCAAAAATGGGGAAAAACCAACAAAAGAAAATCCACACTGGGGAGTACTGGATCCACAAAGGTTCGAGGAATGAGCACTCGAGTGCAAGAACAACATAGAAAGAAGAACACCAAACCATCTAAACTACAGCAGCAAAGAACACACTGAATATAAACATCGCAGAGAACAAAAGCAACATCGCAATGTACATAAATACATCTAAGGAACAAAACAACCAAACTAAGTATGTGGTTCCTCCCAAGCGTCAATAGCATCATAAGACCATCGTGGGTCCTAGCCATCCCCCGCGCGTAACATCCCAAGCCACCGACCAAATCATCAGTACTATCGTAATAGGGACGTCACTACTAAAACATGCATAATAATAGAATAAAAAAATCTAACATGCTAGTGATAATGCATAAGATAATCCTACAGTAAAAAACATCACCTATCACATGCTAAACAGTAGTAAACAACAAATATACTACTAAAGAAAATCACATCATCTAATCATTTGCTAAACATCATAATAAGGGAATGTGCCAAATAAAATAACATCATCTAAACATGATATACAAGCATCCCAATGAAAGCATAAATCACAAGAAAGCCTACTCTAGAACCCGAAGTACCAAGTGAAAATATCTAGCAATGGTCACACTAGGACAAAAGATCGTCTCTATACACCGATCCCTAGCAGTGTTGAAGGTAGCTACACCTCCCAACCACATGGAACTCGTAGGTCCACACCCACCATGCTGATGGAGATAATGATCCAACCAAAAACACACATATAACACAACATCCATGGCTAACACTCATGCCAGACAGTATGATGGCTGCAACCAAGAACCTAAGACAATGCAAGGAGTATAGGTCCTGGTCAGACACTCAATAGGCTACTATGTAGGGACTAACATCATGGAGAGTCGCTTGGAATCAAAAAGCCCAAGCTAGGACTTGTGCAGATTCAACATCCCTCAACGGAAAGGCTCTTGCACCCCAAACTTTTTTATTATCTTAAGTTTTATTACTAGTCACACATTTTATTTAGTTATCACTTATATAAACTTCCTTTGTCAACTGGGAAGTAGTCACCAGGTTACAGGATAGAAACCCCCTCCATATGCTACGCTACCCTACCCATGCTCATCCTACGACAAGTGCCCATGGGCATGCATACTCCCATCCCAACCCCAATGATCATAACTTTAGGCAATCCACGGAAGATAGGGCCTTGCAAGTCACCCAACAAATGTATGTGCACGTACTTGTGTGTGGTGCACCACCATCACAAAGATCATAACACAAGGACAAGAATGAGAACACAATGCAAAGAAAACACCCAACTGAAAGCAACATGGGAAGGATAGATTCTACACGAATCCCAAAGCCAATAAAACCATACATCATTAAATCACTCAATCGGCCTCAATCCGAGAGTATGGATTCTACACGAATCCCAATGATGCAACAAGACCAAACATCATGAACTCACTCAACCGACCTCAATCTGAGAGTATGGATTCTACACGAATCCTAACATTCATGAACAAAAGCAAAGCTCCAAAAGAAACCAAAAGAAGTGTAAAATCACTCAACCGAACACAACGTTGGGAGTACGGATGCAACACGCATCCCAATGCAATATAAAAGTGCAAAAGTGGTCTGACTGATAGCCAAATGAATCATCAAGGTCCACGACCGACATTGTGCCAAGAAAACTAGAGAAAATAGGGCAACACGCAAAACGAGGTAAAAACTCCAAAAAATTGGAAAACTTCAAAATTAAAACCCATTAAAACCCCAAAAATCCAAAAATAAATGGAATCGGACACCGTATGCAAAAATGACCAGCATAATGACGCAAAATCCAAAACCCTCATCCCAAAAAACAAGAAAATGTTCATACCCGCCCAACCGGGTAGAACTAACATACAGAAACGGAGGGGAAAACTAGTTCTCAGCCTCCAAAAAAATGGCTACAAAAAACAAAAGCAGAAACGGAGTAGAAAAAATAAAACAAGAAATCCCTACCTCATAGCCAAAAGGGAAAAATGAGAATCTGAACCATAAAATAAATATCCTGTAGAAGTAGCTAAAAATCGCGGCAATCCAAGGTTTCCCCGAGCTAGATCTAACGAGCCCAACCTCGCGACGATCCCATGCCTGTAGCTCCCACAATGAACAAAATAGTAAATCCTCATGAAGAAGATTTTGGGTTTTACTCTCCAACTTTCCAATTTGAAAGTGAGAAGTGAGGAATTAAATTCCTCTTTGGATATTTATTCACTTTTCGGGTGAATAATCGATTAGGGCATTTAACCAGCCAATCCAGTTAAACCCCAAATCGACCCAAACAAAAATAGGCTATTCCTATAAATAGAAATTCATCTATCGCAAAGCTGCCAGAAATTAAAACAAATCAAATAAAAAGCCCAAAAACCCAAAAACACAAAAATCACCTTAACAACTTTCGCGACAATGCAAACCTCTAAATGCATAGATACGCTTACTGGTCTAATCACATAATGCAATGAGTTCGGATTTAATAATCACTAAAAGGTTTAAATTAAACATTTAATTAAGGATATGTCGACCATACAAGGACAACATTGGTAAAATATGAATGGTTGAATCACTAACTCCATGTGCCACTGCCAGGAATATAATCCTGCACACTAAACAACATGATCAAGTGCAATTGCATATAATAACATAGTCGAAGCAATAAATGTATTAAATCACCTAATTTAACCATTTATTTAATTATATTAAAATAATCTATTTACATCACTCACGTTCGCAAAAGGCATAGCAACACAGGAATGAAGTAGATAACCATAGCATTAAATCCATCATACAACATAATAAGAGATATGTCCAAATACCAGATAACTAGATAACATCATAAAACACACTGTCATCTCAAAATGGCATCATCATGCAATATGATTAACTGAACATCATAATAGTCTAATATCTATGATACTAGAATCAAAGAGTAACATTTGACCCTTAGGTCATCTCAAATGTAAAACATCACATAAGAATAGATATCTCTCAGATCAAAATAAAACAAGGTAAATGCCTTTAGCACATAACCCAATAAATCAACATGGACAATCCATTTCTAATCATTAATGCATTTAATAATGATTGATTACTCTGCATTAAAAAGGTATTTAAAACACATAAACAACCATAGTCATAAACATGACTAACCACTGCTACAGGAACCTAGTCCAGTGTAGCATGGTAATAGTACATAGAGAAATCTCTACACACATCTCAAGGTAATCACGGAACAACCTCATGATACCACACTGATCCTAGTAACCATTGGCACAAACCTCAGTGAACCAAAAATCACATCATAATCTCAAAGATCAGTCAAAAGCATAATCAAAGCAACTGATAAAGAAACATAAATCCAAACACCTCAACGGTGTAGACCACTCAGGGTCACAATCATGATCCATCACAACAAAATATCAGCAAGGGTGCATCCATCAGGACAACTTACGAAAGTTAGATGGGAGAGGCACTACAATATGTATGATGCATGCATGTATATATGCATGGATGCATATATACATAGATACATGTCTAGATGTATATATCTTGTATGTATGCATGCATTCATACATGCATGCATCTATGGATGCATAGATATTGCATACATAGATATGCATGCATGCATGTATAGATATTGTATACATAGATATATGTATAGATATTGTATGTATATATCTATACATATGTCTATACATATATATCTATACATATATCTATACATACATATATCTATACATAGATATTGTGTATATATATATATCTATACATATATCTATACATACATATATCTATACATATATATATCTATACATATATCTATACATACATATATATCTATACATATATATCTATACATATATCTATACATACATATATCTATACATAGATATTTTATATATATATCTATACATATATCTATGTATACAATATCTATACATAGATATTGTATAGATATATGTATACATAGATATGCATGCATGCATACATACACATATATATCTATGTAGACATGCCTACATAGATATATGGATATATGTATGGATGCATGCATGCATGAATCCATCCATACATACATGTATCTATGTATACATGCATATGGATGTATGTATTCATGCATGTATACATACATAGATACATGTATGTATGGATGTATGCATGCATACATACATACATGTATACATACATAGATACATGTATGCATACATAGATGCATGCATGCATGCATATGCAATATTAATGTATACATAGATACATGTCTATATGGATGGATGCATTGATACATGTATACATACATATTGCATACATACATACATACATATATCTATGCATGCATGTACACACACACACACACACACACACATGTATGTATGTATGTATGTATGGATGCATACATACATGCATGCATGGATGCATACATCCATAAATGTATGTATGTATATATATGCAGACATATATATGTATGTATGCATGCATGCATACATACCTACATATATCTATGTATACATTGAATGCATGCATACATATATCTATGTATGTAATGTTCCTCTTGGAGATCCTTAGAAACAAGAATTCAAATCAAGTCAAGATATATATATTTTTAACAAGTATAAATGCACATGACAACATCAAACAGAGATCACAAAGATTGCAACAGAAGACTTCACCACAATCCCAGCAACCAACGAATCTTTGAACGCCACTACCAAACCAGATGAGGGCTCAAGGAATGACCACTCATCAACAAAACACTAAGCTGGGGTAAAATGTAGAATCTTGAAATTCTACTAAGCCTGAAATCCTGATACACTTAAAATTGGCTAAGTCTGGATTTCTGAAGCCCTAAAATTTCTTAGAATCCTTAACTTGTCTTTGAGAGGTCTAAAACCTATCTCAAAAGATTTGTTGCATATATTAAAATATATCTTAAATGATATATTTTAAACTCCAAGAGACTAAAACACAAACACGAAAATTGGATTCAAGAGAAGCCAACAAAATTCAAAATGCAACAACATATTGTCAAGGAATGCCCAAAAGGGTTCCAAAAACAACTCTTAGAAAGTTCAGATCACGAAGAAAAATGATCGTTGTTCAACCGTGCAGGTTTTTACAAAAACTGTGTGATACTATAATGTAGCATAGAAAAGTGTCGCACGACATTTTTCAAGGAGTGCAACACTTTCAGGGACTGGGCGATACTTTTCTTTAAGCCATGCGACACTTCAACAATGTTGTACGACACTTTTCTAAGAGGCATGCAATACTGAAAAAGTGTCACGCGACTCTTCTCTAAAAGGTGTGCGATACTTTATAGTGTCGTACGATACAGTTTGTATGGGCGTACGATACTTTTTAAATGTTGCACATTGCTGAACAAATGTTGCCCATAGAAACAAAGACACTTTCAGAACTCAAAAAGGGGAAAAGTAGACCAAAGAACCTCGACACCAGGGAGAACTGGATCCACATCTCGAGGCATGAACACTCAAGTGAAAGAACAACATAGAACAAAGAACATCTATCCATCTAAACTACAACAACAAAGAACATACTAAAATAAACATCGCAATGAACTGAACAAACAAACTAAGTACGTGGTTCCTCCCAATCATCAATAGTATTATAAGACCATCGTGGGTCCTAGCCATCCCCTACGCATAACATCTCAAGCTACTGACCAAATTGTCAGTACTATCATAATAGGGATGTCACTACTAAAACATGCACAATATCAACATAAGGAAATCTAACATGCTAGTGAAAATGCATAAGATAATCCTACAGTAAATAACATCGCCTATCACATGCTACACAACAACAAGCAATAGATATACTACTAAATCAAATAACATCATCTAATCATATGCTAAACATCATAACATGGGAATGCATCAAATAAACTAACATCATCTAAACATGATATCCAAGCATTCCAATGAAAGTATAAATCACAAGAAAGCATACTCTAGAACCCAAAGTACTAAGTAAAGACATTCAACAATGGTTGCACTAGGACAAAAGATCATCTCTATACACCGGTCCCTAGCAGTGGTGAAGGTACCTATGCCTCCCAACCACGTGGAAATCATATGTCCACACCTATCATGTTGATGGAGATAATGATCCAACCACAAACACACAAAAGAACATCCATGGCTAACACTCATGCCAGACAGTATGATGGCTACAACCAAGAAACTAAGACAATGGAAGGAGTACAAGTCTTGGTCAGATACTCAAAAAGCTACTAAGTAGGGGTTGACATCATGGAGAGTCACTTGGCATCAAAAAGCCGAAGCTTGGATCGTGCGGATTTAGCATCCCTCAATGGAATGGCTTGGTACAAGATTTTATTATCTTAAATTTTATTACCAGTCACACATTTTCTTTAATTATCACTTATTTAAAACTTCATATCCTCTGCTAACCCTCAAGGTAGAATGATCACCAGGCTACGAGATAGAAGCCCCCTCCATATGCTACTCTACCCTACCCATGCTCATCCTATAACAAGTACCCATGGGCATGCATACTCCCATCCCAACCCCAATGATCAAAACTTCTAGAAAAGACATGAAAGGTTGAGACCTGCAAGTCCTCCAAAAAATGTATGCACACGTACTTGTGTGTGGTGCACCACCATCATGAAGATCATAACACAAGGACAAGATGAGAAAATAATGCAAAACAAACACCTAACCAAAAGCAACTCAAGAGGATGGATTTTACACAAATCCCAAAGCCAATAAAACCATACATCATAAAATCACTCAACCGGCCTCAATGTGAGAGTATTGATTCTACATGAATCCCAATGATGCAACAAGACCAATGATGTAGGAGCATCCATAGGTATAAGGGCAATCCTGTGTCACCCAAAAAAAAATGTACTTAGACTTAGTTTCTGTTTCATGTGTTTTCATTTCTGGATACCCATTTGGGTCAAATAAAGGTTCCAACTCTCACAGTTCCACTATTAGTATTCTAGGATAGAGTATTCAAACACCTTGGGATATGTGTAAATGCCAAAAAAATAGGAGTATGTAATTGAGCCATCATTTTTGTGAACTAGGAGGTGTAAATTGGCCAAATTAATGTAATTGCAATTTAGAGCATTCCAAAAAAAGAATCAGGTCAAAAGGCCCCACAGTTTGAAAGTTATCATTATTTTTCAATTTTTGGAGACCTCTTAAGAATGGTTCAAAGTTAGGTTAGGGGCATTAAATGATCTCAAAAAGGGCCAAAAAATGGGGGATGAGTGAAGCTGTCCATAGGGCTATAGAGCGCTTCGAGAGCTTTCCAAAAATGTAAACGGTTCGTCAATAAGAGCTACGGTTTAAAAGTTATGCCTCCCGAAAGTTCAATTACCATTTTTGGATTCTTCTAAATTTGCACCAACTTATAACATGGCTTCCAGAACACCACACCCCCCCCCCCCCCCCAACACCCCCCTCTCAAAAATTTATCTTTCCTACTTGCAATCCCAACAATTGGTACTAGAGCTAAGTTCTTAGAAGAAGAAGCTTTGCAGCTTAAAGAAAAGATCTTGAAATGGAAGTCTACAAGTTCAGAAAGACCATTGAGAATCAAGAGATTGAGATACATCTCATACTACATCAACTAAATAAAGCCAAACATGCTTTAAAGAGTTCCTTAAAGAGAAGGAAAGAGATTGCTATAGTAGAAAATGACACACAATACAAAGAGATCAACACCACAAAGCTATTTATAGATGGTAACTCTAGTGAATTTGATGTAGCAATTGTAGATCTAATGGAAAAGAATAGAGCACAAGCTAAAGAAATCATAAATCTCAAGTTGGAGCAAGAATCACAAGCTATACTGCTATGTGAAGTGATTGAACAAAAGAAGAAAGCTATAGAAGATAAGGCCATGATTGAAGAAGAAAAAATAATTTTGGCAAATAGATTGGAAGAAAAGTCAATATAACTATCTAGGATCTCAAACATGCAATTGGATACCTTAATCCAAATGATGAATGCTCATCATGAGTTGAATGCCAAGGACATTGAGATAACTACATTGAAGTTGCAGAATGAAAAATTGCAAAATGACCTAAAAAGAGAAAAATAATTTATTGAAAGGTTCAACAAGCCAAATAAAGCCATCAAGTACCTTGAAAAACTAATAAAATCCCCTAGATCTAGTATAGATACATCAATATTGGGCTAAAAAGGCACTAAATAAGGAGAATCATTCAAAGCTATTGAGAAAAGAAACAACAAAGGTAAGAACTCCAAACCTACTTGTCATCATTGTGGTAGTAAAGGACATACTGCTAATGTGTGCATGAGAAAGAATACAAATTAGAATGCTAAGCCTAAGAAAATGACTCATTTTCATAAGTGCAACAAAAAAGGTCATCAGGGACATGAATGTAGAACTAGAACCATGCATGCACCAAAATTTGAAGGACACTGCTACAATTATCAGAAGAATGGGCATAGAGCCTTTTAATGCACATCCAAGTCCACCTGATCATCAAGCAAGCCAACAAAGGTAAGAAGCCATGAAAACTCTTATGATTGGGATTACAATACAAGATATATCTATCACTATTGCAAAAAATATGGACATGTACATAACAACTACATTAGGACTCACTTCAATGGTAACTACAAAAGATGGTTGAGTCAAACTATATGTTTCAGCTATCACAAGACTGATCACATAAGTAAGTATTGTTTAGCTAGGTCCAAGGCACCAAGTTGTGAATTTGATAAAGGTAAAGGCAAGGCAAAAGTTGAACATATCAAAAATGAGATGAATAAGACATGGAAGAAGAAAGATGGTGGTAGTACATCAAATGAAGGGACCACTGCACCCAATGGGTCAAGTGGTCACACTTCATCAAACTAAGCAAACAAGAGGTATGTGAGACTAATAATTAAAGTCTTGAATTATACATTAGTTCCAAAAGAAATTATCACTAAAAAGATTGCATTAGCATGAATTAAGATGCAATAAGTTGTGGAAAATTCAATGTTAAATCTTCAAGTTCTCATTTTTTTGTCAAGCATTAAAAGTCTTCTGTATATACTGAGTGAAATACTATTGAGTACCAAGCTACTAGTCAAAGATAGTTAGAGCTAAGCCTATAGTAATTGTCGAGTGAGAAAAGTCTCTATAGATAATGAGTGGAACAAAAATTGTGTTGATGTTGAGTTTATAGTTATACAAGCACCAAGCATTAAATGCAAAGTTTTGAAGGGTATAAGGTTAATTTTCACCTATTTTTTGTTATTAAAAATTCAAGCAAGAGAAATTAGAGAAAAGAGGTGATTCAAAATCTAGTTTGAAGTGTATTTCAAAGATCCTAGCAATAATCAAGCACTAGTTCATCAAATTTTTGATGTATTCTCCATAAGCCGAGTTATGCAGTTTAAAATTTGTAAAACCCTAGTTTGATAGAATGGCTTCTAGTTCAAAGAATGTGAAGGAGGAAGAAGTTTTTGATGTCCAATTAGTCAGCAATGAGGTCAAACAATTGAATTTGAAAGCCATCCTAGACATAGCCTAAAAAAATGACTCATCGGGTACATTATCCATGATTCCACCTAAGGTTATAATGGTCCAAGATGTAAGAAAATGTTGTAACTAAAAAGTAGGAGGCATAGGTGATATGGAAATAAGGCAAGATTATGATAAGTTATGTGAAAATGACATTTCAAAGGATGAATATAAGATAGTAGAGAGAAAGGGTTTGACCCATGCCCTAGATTTTTTCACAGTGTTCAAGATGGAATGGATCAAGATAGTGTTAAGTAGGATACATCATGGATGTATATGGTTGGAAGGAGTACCAATCAATATTTCAAAAAGAATTGTTTATAGGGTGACTGGTTTTCCAACCTAAGACTGACCAAAGACCCTATGAAGTGACTCAAAAGAAGTAATTGAGAAGAACACATGAGCTGAATGGAACAAGAGAGGAATGCGAATTGATACCATCATTGATCATATACTTGAGTTTGTTGTTAGGGTTATTTCTCAAAAATTTTATTATTCAAGCAAGTTAAATAATGTACCATGCATGGCAGTTGATGTTGCCTATAAAATTGTCAAGAAAGATCATACTTATGATCTTACACAACTTTAATTGCAATAGATAAATGAGAACCTAGGTGCCATTAGAAAGATAAAAAGTGCACAATGTAAATTTGGATCAATACTTGTATCATATTTTTCTATGTACAGAATGAATTCCCATCCTTTGGCAAAATAGGCTAGAAGACCAATAGATTAGTAGTTGTATAAATCAATGAATATATTGAGCAGATGGGTGAGAACTTTAAAACAGTTATGACAAGCTATTTTGAAGACTTTGAGAAGTCTATGAGGTAGAGGTTGAGGATACCTATCTCCTTAGTTGAACAATACTATAATGACATGTGTTTTCTTGTAGATATTGATTACACATACATACAAGTAGTACTACCTAGGGTAAGATGGTTAAGACCTCTAGGATATGAGATAAATGTTGATGAAGCCTTAGCTACCATCACTACACTCCTAGTAAAGGAGATTGATAAAGGTGCCAAGATATTTGGTTATAATGATGTTATGAAATCCAAATTTGAAATTGAATTGAAGACTACTTCTAAACTAAAGAAGAAAGATAAGTTGATAAAGAAGCTCAAGGCTAAATTTGTTGAGAGTGTAGAAGAGGAAGAAGAAGATGATGAAGAAGAAGAAGAGGAAGAGAAAGAACAAGCCCAAGAACCTCTTTCTTTGACCCAAGGCATGGGTGAGGATATTGAAGAAGAAGGTGCTAAGGAAGCAGAGGAAGCACCAGAATAGGTAGAACCAAAGAAGAGAAAGGCCAAAGCACAACCTATAGTAAAGACAAAGGCTAAAAGAATTGTTAAGACAAGCCAAGCAAATCTTACAACACCAACAACTAGGAAAAACACAAGGGCCACTACACAAAATGCTAAAGAGGAAGCCAAAGAAAAAGCCAGGGCTACAAAACAAGAAGGGCTAGAGTAGAAGACGCAAAGGATAAAATGCATTGCATAGCAAGAGACTAATGATGAAAAAACAAAATTTGAAGATACAAGCTAGTTTAGAGTGGTAAGTCATCCACAAAAATATAATCTTGAGAATCTCTATGAAAATGTTAGAAACAATGCAAATCTGACAAATTTGCAAAATATTGATTTTGGGAAAGTTGGTAGAGAAGAAAAAAATTAGATTGAGGAATTAATATATGCAATGATGTCAAAATTCAAGAACACTCCACTTGAATTGGATAATACAATGCCTAAGGATCTATATACAACTGTTGAAAATAAGTGGCATTATTGTTTAAACCTAGAGAAACAAATCAGAGAATCCACACTAGCCCAAGTGATGCCAGATTTAACAAAAGCACAAATTGTCAAAGAAAATAAGCAATATGGTGGATTTTTTGCACCAAAATATAGGGCATTTAGCATCCTTCAGAACAATTTTGAAGATGTTGTCAAGAAATCCACTCAAATGTGGAAATTGATCTATGGGTTGACAACTGTCAAAGAAGGAGAAGAAGATTCCTTTGAGGGAAGAAATAATGATGATGAAAAAAATGATAAGGAAGAAGAAGATATACAAGAGAGAAATGGGAGAAGGACAAAACCCCTTAAGAGGAAAAACTCCCCCCCCCCGCGTAAAGGAGAAGAAGAAGGAGAAAAGGCAGTCTTGCCCCTAAAGGTAGTTTTTGTTGATCAGTGAGAAATGCTCCAATGTAGAAGCTAATCCATGACTGTTGAATGATGTTCCTCCCCTTTGGAAGAAAAAATAGTAGAGATACTGGTGAGACACTTCCCCTTTGTATAGAAAGAATCTCAATGATGTAAGGTGTCTCTGAAACCTATTCAAGTTTCCCTATGTTGATATTAATGATGGCTCCTTCCAAACCTATTGAGAAGAAGTGCAGATCTAGCAAGGAGTGATGCAAAACCTATTTCAAGTAACCATCTATCTCCTCAACTAAAAAAGAGACCATCAACAATTGTTGTACATAATTATCCACAATCACATTAGCTTGTAAATATGGATCATGTAGAGAATGGACATGAGGCCCAAAGTGAGCCCTCACAACAATTGTAGAAGGATAATCATCATCAAAGAGAAGATGCAAATCATCAAGGTTGTCTCCCAAATCTATGGTGTGTGACTCAATGAAGATACCTATAATGTCTACCAAGAAGTCATCAACTAAAGCTGGAGCTGGAAGACAACATGTACCCTACTATACTGGACCTTTCACTGTGGCAATATAAGCATGTGGACTATATTGATGCAATTACCTTTTGCTACAACTATCGATAGAACCCCATGTATCTGAATGTGTTGAAGCACTATCATTGGTGTCACAATTAGTTTCCATAGTGTATGAAGTGTGGAGAGGATTAGATGATAAGTTGGGTGAACTTTCCTCAAAGTGAACATCCTTCTCCACAAAAATCTCAGAGTCTCAAGATCCATAAATCTGGAAGCCTTAATACCATCTAGCCTAGGTGCTGGTGCCTTGCATCCCCTGGAAGATAGGTTTTCCCATGTTGGACAACTAAAGACTCTAAAGTGACTCACAACTACTTTTCTACCGCACCATGCCTCAAAAGGGATCTTCCCATCTAGGGAATTATGAGGAGACCTACTAAGTATGTGAGTGGCACTGCTAATGGCTTCAACTTCAAGTGTTGAATCAAGATACTTGGCTTTAATCATGCAAATTTCCATGAAATTAAGAATTCTAATTCTCATGGTTGCAATATTTGTCTTGTGTGGACTAAATGCTGGTGGATTTTGAAGATCAATTCCCTCAAGTTTGGAAAAGTCCTTAAGTCTTCTGTCCACATATCTGCTTCCATTGTCCATCTGTAGAACCTTGAAGGCTTTCCTAGATTTTTGTTAAACATGAATCTTAAAGGCTTGAACCTTATCAACCACTTTATTATTTTGATGAAGGAAATATACCCATGTGAACAATGAAAAGTCATCAAAAAAAGTAAGGATGTAGTAGCCTTCGCTAACTGAAGTCACTACAAAAGGTCTTACTAATACCATGTGAACCAAATAGAGAAAAAATGGTGCTCTAGAAGACTTCCTTTTATCATACTTCTCCTCAAGATGCATATCCACTAAACATGAAGAACACTCACCCTTAGAAAAGTTGATGTTAGGTAGACCTTTGCCCATGTGTTTTGAGAAAAATTACTAAAGATAGTAGAAGGCAAGATGACCAAACTACTCATGCCATATTTTGGTTTGTGAATTAGATTGAGTTAACAAGGCATGTGAAGGAGAATTAGGCACAAAGTGGGAGAAGGAATAAATCCTTTTTCCATGATTGACTTTCTCCAGTACAACTAATGAATCATCTGTAAGACTTTGCACGATCACTAAATCTGGAAGGAGCTCAACTTTATGACCATCTCCAAGGTGAGTGATTTGGTAAAATAAGAGGAGATTGGAGCTAAGGTTTGGAACATAGAGAACATCCCTAAATTCCACATTTTCCATTTCCACATGTCCTTTCCCTTCAACTTCCATTTTTGTATCATTTCCCATGAAGATGTGTGGTACTTGTGACTGCTTCAATGAAGAAAAGCCTCCCTTTGAAGAACCCATATGATAGGAGGCACCTAAGTCAAGTATCCATTCTAAAGAAGAACTTGTGCTTGCCATAAGTGCTTTCCCTTTTCCCTTTGAAGTGTTTGGAGTTGAATCCTTGGAAGTACTTGGCACTTGAATTTTGTTCTTCTTGAGTAGATTTTCCAACTCATTGATTCTTTTAGTCTTGCAATGATGCTCATCATGGTTTGGCTTTTTGCAATATGTAAAAAAAGGTTTGTGCTTCTTTTCATTACTTCCCTTCTTATTGGAAGAATAATTGTCTTGCTATGAGGAGGATTGCGATGTATCATATTGTGATTTCTACTTCCACTACTTCTTCTTGCTATAGTTAGAAATTTTCCCTCCTTGACTTGATTGGTGCTCATCACTAGTGAACAAAAGCTTTGGTCTTTGATGTCATGAGAAGTCCCAAATCTATCAAGTGAAATTGTTCAACAATCAACATCTTTGCAAATGCATCAAATGTAGGCTTCTAGAAAGCACTTCCCATGGTCAACCTATAAGTATTATAACTCAAAACAAAGGAAGCATACTTTGAAGGTAGCCTCTTTAGGATGTGATGAATCAACTTGTCATCCTTTGTGGGATTTACAAAATCTTTAATTAGTGTCCTATACTCATTGGCTTTGTTTTTGTAATCATGAATTGTGTAAAAGTTCTTTGGATCCAAGAGAAGTAGATCATCCTCAATCTAAAATCCCTTTTTTGTCATCCACCTTACCATACAATGATTCAAGTTTGTCCCATGTAGGTTTGGATTCTGTGAAACTAGAAATGTGGAAGAAGAGATCTCTATCTACACAACTCTTGATAATTCCTAATGCTTGATTGTCTACAATTTTCCAATCAATGAGTTCTTTAGCATTAGTTGGTTTTAGAATTGTACCATCAACATAAATATTTAGACCTTTTTCCATTAATCTACTCCATACAATATCTTTCCATGTACAAGAATTGTGTAAAGTTAGAAGAGGACATTTAGGTGAACCCATGATGCAGAAAAGTAAAAGAGCACAAGAGAGAGATACAATACACAATACACACCCCCCCTTTTCACTCAATCAAAAGACACCCACCCACTCCCCCCCCCCACTCCCCCGCGAAAAAAAAAAAGAGATGCTTTTGGAACTTTATATGTAGTGCATGTACAATAGGCCAGTTGTCAAAATGAACAAAGTGGATTTGTAATTTTTCTCTTTTTACAACTACCTTTTGAGCCCCAAATCTATCACTAAGCACTATAGCTCGGATGTACAATAG
Organism: Cupressus sempervirens; assembly: GCA_028749045.1. Classification (NCBI taxonomy): domain Eukaryota; kingdom Viridiplantae; phylum Streptophyta; class Pinopsida; order Cupressales; family Cupressaceae; genus Cupressus; species Cupressus sempervirens. Next base: position 416,531,227 of record CM053790.1, read on the forward strand.
TTCTGAAAAGTAATCAAAGTAATACAATGTAGAAAAAGACCTAGTTCTAAAAGTGAGATTTTTGTCCAAACAACCCTAGAATCTAACTATAAATATAGAAAGTAGATGAAAAATAATGCACTTTCAAAAAAATGGAACCTATTTTTGTGTCCAGATGAGCCCGTATGGGGCATTTGAAGTTGCAATATGTAGGATTGAATAGGTACAGTCACCAAAAAATGTAATTTCTAACAAATCCCTTCACCAAAACTAGAAAAGAACACCACCACTGAAATTCTTAGGAAATTCTACCCAAATTCAAAAAAAAATTGCACCTAATTTGGAATCTAGATGTATGAGTTATGGGCTCTCAAAGTCAGACTGCCAAATCAAAAAACAATGTGGAGAGGGATCTGGAAGGAAAATTGTGTGCTTAAATTTGATGGTCAAATGGCCTTCATAGTGGTTATAAAATGCCTAGTTTTGATGGTCAAATGGTCATCAAATTTAACTTCATGTCTGGCTGACATCAACAAAAAAAGTCCCCTAGGATGACGTGGTGTATGGTTGTATGGCTGGATGACATCACCTATATTGAATAGTATGGAAAATGGTGACATGGCTCCTTATTGGCAGTCCTTGTGGTAGTCTATAAGTCTGTCTAGCTAGTGGTACGGTTGGCTGAATTGTCAGTCCAACCATGGCAGAGAAGTGTCAAAACTGATGTGGGTGGGTCTATTTATATGGCAAGTGAGCTACATTTTGTAGGTCACAGGTGGCAATCTAGATTACTGCATGGAGAGGCTAGGAAATGTCATGTGGCAAATAGTCAATAGTGCCCAAAATCCTCATGTGATTGCTACGTTTCTGAAAACCAATGCCGAAAGTGTATTTTTGAGGGTTGAGAAAGGAGAATGGTTGAGAAAATTTGGTGGTAGTCTTCAACTTGGTAGGGGCTAGAGCCTTAACAACTACACTATAAACATGAAACAAATGACTAAAAAATGTAGTGTTCATGACACTAGATTACAATAGATGTGCCACACAAAAAAAATGTTGCTAGGAGGGAAATCCATTCATGGGGGCTGAAAGTTGAAACAGTTGCTGTCAGAATGGAAAAAATGTTGCGAAGAGTTGTTACTTATTGTTGGAAAAGGAGTAAGTAGGCCCTACTTAATAAAACCCAATAGGGTAAAAATTTTATCCCACATCGATGGGGATTTAGGAATGCAAAGGGTTTAAAAACCCATTCCCATAGTAGTAAAATAACAAGCTGCCAGATGTGGAAAGAGCTTCCCAAACTTTGTAGCTTGGTCAACTCACTAGATCTGTGTGTGGATTTGGCTAGTTTGATTATGTAAGAATTTGGTATAGCTCTAAAACTATGTAAGAATTTTTCTTAGGGAAAATTCACCCAAGATCAAAGAACTTGAACACAAGCACAACTCTAAACCCAAAAGGAGTATGGTCAATATATTAGAGTATGTCCTCATTCATTGCTCTGTATTGTATGTACAAACACACTAGGAGTACCTATATATAAAGGCCTCTCAAGGAGCACCTAGAATGTCTCTAGAAAGAGCTAGGAGACAAGATAAACATGACAACTAACAACACATCTTATCCATCATTCTAGATGAGAGAATAAGAATGGCAAGGTGTATCTCAAGTGGAGATGTTGTAGACACCATGTGCATAAAAGAGGTTTGAACTCTTGTGTTGTCAAGATGACAACTCACAAGAGTGCACATACTCCTAGCTGACTAATAAATAAATATTAAAGTAATACATTAACCTAAGTAAACTTAAGTAAGTGTAAATAGTGAATAATTATTTGCATCAACAATAATTGATCATAGAATATTTGAAGAAAGTAAGGACATACCAAAGGAGAAGGAATAAAAGGCCGCCCAAGCATTGGTAAGATTACCAACATCTGGCACTCCTAAAAAAGTCCTTGAAGAGCCAAATACTGAAGCTATACCATTGTAGATCTCAGCACTGGGCTCAAGTTCCTTCAAAGTTGCTAAGGTAGTTCACTATGGAGATGTAACTCTAGATGAAGAAATAGTGATACCTAAGTATGATTATGCAACCATAACATTAGAATAGATAGGCATAATGCAACAAGCCTTAGTAAAGAAGAAAAATCAAGAAATGTTGAGAAAGGAGTATAGACAGAGGCAAGCATTAAAAGAAATCAAAGACATCTTCTTAGATGCATTCATCTTGAAAACACTTGCTTTGTGGAACTGTTGAACAATGAAGATCAGGACACTAATGTAAAACTTTTGGAATGGTATGAAAGGAAATTTCAAGAAAAAGTGAATGAAAAGATATTTGGTTACATAGCATTGATGCAAGTCTAATTGGCTACAAAAATTGAGAAAGTAAATAAGGTACTTGAGAACATTTTCTCATTGTACACCAAACTGTGTGATCCCACACTCTTCACTCAAGAAACAAGCCATAAAATTTTGAGTCTGGAGATAATTTTAAAAGTCTTAGGTATGAAACTACCTTAGAACCCAACGCAGATTGAGAAGTATTTTAACTCATTGCTTCAATCACAAAGTCAATTAGCTATGTTAATAGCAAAAGAGGCTAATATAAGAGCCAAGTTGATTAATATCAAAAGCTTCCTTACCCCCCATATGGAGATACTCCATAAAGAACTAGGATATGCAAAAACTTTGTTGAAGAAACATCTTAATCTTTCTATGTTAGATGGACTAGTTCACCTTGCAATAGAGCTAGCAATCAAAATAAAGTCAATACATTTTGCATGTGACAATTGGGATATTGTTCTAAAAATAATCATGGAGGTCCACAAATCCTTTTTTGACAAATACACCATAAGTGTATAGACCCTTTGACATAAGTGTTGAAAAGGGTGAGATAAAAAAGCAAAGTGGGAGATAAAAGAAAAGAGAAGGGGGGAGATACAAGTGAATGAAAAGGGGGCAATGAAAAAGGGGGGAAACAAACCAAAGGGGGAGAAAATAAGAAGAAGCAAGAAGAGAGAAATGAAAGGGGAAGCTAAATTAGTTTTTAACCCCAATGATATATATTTTGAAGAAAACAGATACAGAGACAAATACAAAGCAAAGCATATATTAGATGATAGAGCATCAGATGAAAATACATTAAAGAGAAAGAGTATCAACAAGGGACAGATCTACTCATAATGGAGAATAGATTTTTGATTTAGATTAGGCACATTAACTCAGAGGGAGTTAAAAAATTTTGAGGTATATAGTCTATTACAAAATTTTGAAATTTTCAAGTTTTGTATATAAGAAGAGTTTTGAATATATTATACTCAAGAATATTAGATAGTTATGCACAATCAAGTGTTTTTGACACTCGTGAATATATTATACTCAAGAATATTAGATAGCTATGTACAATCAAGTGTTTTTGACACTCGTGTCAAAATGGGAGATTGTTGATCTCAGATTGGTTTTGACAATTGAGTGTCAACACACTTAAGTCATTTACTTAGTTCATGCCAAACTAGTAATACATGTGATGCCTTGCCTGGACATCCTTGGAACAAGGATGAAATACAAGCCAAGATTATCATTTTTTACAAGTATGAATGCACATGTCAACATCATATAGGGATCACTATGATTGCAATAAAAGACCTAACCTCCATCCTAGCAACTAGTGGACCTCTTGACACCACTACCGAACTGACACAACGGTACAAGAACAAAAACACTAGAAACTAACAATAGAAAAAGAAATCTCCAAACTACCCAACAGAGGTAAATTGGGTCAACCCCATGGGTATTAGAAACTCAGAAAACTGAAGGAGACATGTCTTGTTTCTTGCCCTCTACCAGGGTTTCATGCAAAGAAGTGCATCGTAGCACATGAAGAAACACATTTTCATGCAAGAAAGTGCATTTTTGCATGAGGAAGTTTTGGCTGTACCAAAAAAACACCTTAGGATTCACATAGGGTTTGGTGAAAGAAAGTACAAAGCTGTGCCAAGAAACCCAACACACCACGTGAAGAATTCCATCCTCGCATGAGGAAGTGCAATCTCGCATGAGATCTTAAATCAACACACAAACAAAAAACACAACAAAAAGCTAAGGAAATAAGGTAATGTCATTCCTCCACACTAGGGAGTACTATATCCATATTTCAAGGAGAAAACACTTGACAAGGACTAAAAGACAAACAATTAGAATCTAAGCATCTAATCATACAATGAAGGAAAAGAACAGAAGGAACATCACAGTGAACTAAAAGCAATATCATACTTGGAAAAAAGATTGTCTCTATACACTAGTCCCTAGTAGTTGTATGGGTAGCTATGCCTTCCAAACACATGGAACCCATAGGTCCACTCCCACCATACTGATGGAGATAATGATCCAACTACAAACACACAAGAACAACATCCATGGCTAACACTCACACCAGATAGTATGACAGTTGTAACCAAGAACCTAAGACAATGCAAGGAGTATAGGTCCTAGTTAGACACTCAAAAGGCTACTAAGTAGGGACTAACATCATGGAGAGTCACTTGGCACCAAAAACCCCAAGCTCAGATCATGCAGATTCAACATCCCTCAACAGAATGGCTTGGCACAAGCATTTTATTATCTTTAGTTTTATTACCACCCAATATTTTCTTTAGTTATAACTTAATTAAAAATTTCTTCAATCAAATGGGAAATGGATACCAAAATGCATGACAGAAGCCCCCTCCATATGCTACCCTACCCTACCCATGCTCAACCTATGAAAAGTGCTTGTGGGCATGCATATTCCCAACCCAACCCCAATGATCATAACTTTTGAAAGTACCATGGAAGATTAGGCCTCACAAGTCACCTGACAAATGTACATGCATGTTCTCATGTATGGTACACCACCATTATGAAGATCAAAACACATGGACTAGATGAGAACACAATACAAAAGATCACTCAAGTGAAAACAACTTGGGAGGATGAATTCTACACGAATCTCAAAGACATAAAACCATACATCATAAAATCACTCGACCAGCCTCAATTTGAGAGTATGGATTCTACATGGATTCCAATGATGCAACAAGACCAAACATCATGAACTCAATAAACTAGCCTCAATCCAAGAGTATGGATTCTACATGAATCCTAGTGTCCAAAAAAAAACAAGAAAATAGGGTGGCATGCAAAACAAGATAAAAACCCCAAATTTTGAAAAAACTTTGAAATTAAAACCCATTTGGCTTTTGGGTAAAAAAAGCCCAAAAATCAAAAAATAATTAAGTTCGAACATGGTATGTAAAAATGGCCAGCATAATGGTGCAAAACCCCAAACCCTCATCTTAAAAAATAAAGAAATGTTTGTACCCGCCCAACCAGGTAGAACTAGTGTACAAAAATGGAGGGAAACACTAGTTCTCAGCCTCCTAACAAACAACTACCAAAAACAAATGCTGAAAGGGAGCAGAAAAAATAAAATTGCAAAGCCCTACCTCACAGCCAAAAGAGGCAAAATGGTAATCTAAACTAGAAAATAAAAAGCTCGTAGAAGTGGCTAAAAATTGTGGTAATCCAAGGCCTCCCCAAACTAGATCCAGCAAGCTCAACCTCGCGATGATCCCATGCTCGCAGCTCCCGCAATGAACAAAATAACACATCCTCATGAAGATGATTTTGGGTTCTACTCTCCAAATTTTTAATTTGAAGGTGAGAAGTGAAGAATTAAATTTCTTTTTCAATACTTATTCACTTTTTGAGTGAATAATCAATTAGGGCAATTAACCAGCCAATTTAGTTAAACCTCGAATTGACCATAACAAAAATAGGTTATTCCTCATAATGAGAATTAATTTAAGGAAAATCTACTAGAAATTAATTTCAAGAAGATTTAAAGCCTAAAAACCCAAAAACACAGAAAATCACTTAACACTTTCATGACAGAGTGACCTCTAAATACACATACATGCTCACAGGTCTAGTCACATAATTCAAATGAGATCAAATTTAATAATCACCAAAAGGATTAACTAAATAATTAAAATAAGGATATGTCAACCATACAGGGATGACATTGGTAAAATATGAATAGCTGAATCACTAACTCCATGTGCCACTACCAGGGATATAAATCTTCCATTCTAAACAACACGATCAAGTGCAATTGGATATAATAATATAGCCAAAGAAATAAATGCATTAAATCACCCAATTTAACTATTTATTTAATTATATCAAAATACTCTATTTACATCACTCACATTTGCATAAAGGATAACAATATCATCATAAAACACACTGTCATCTCAAAATGGCATCATCATGTAATATGATCAACTGAACAACATAGTAGTCTAATATCTATGATACTAAAATCAAGGTATAACATCTGACCCTTAGGTCATCTCAAAACTAAAACATAACATAAGTAGCAAATATCTCTTGGATCCAAAACATAACAAGGTAAATATCCTCAACACAAAACCAAATAATCCAACATGTACAATCCATTTATGATTATTTAATGATTAAATAATGGTTGCTAACACAACATAAAAAGGCACATAAAATACATTAGCAACCATAGTCATAAACATGACTAACCACTGCTATAGGAACCCAGTCCAGTTTAGCATGGTAAAAGTACACAGTACAATATTTTCACACATCTCAAGGTAATCAAAAAACAACCTCATGATACCACATTCATCCTAGTAACCACTAGCACAAACCTCAGTGAACCATAAATCATCATAATCTCAAAAATCAGTCAAAGCATAAACAAAGCAATTGATGTAGAAACATGACTCCAATCACCTCAATCATGTAGACCACTCATGGTACCAATCACAATCCCATATCAAGGAGAGATCAAAAAGGTTGCATCCATTAGGATGACTTAAAAAAGTCAAATGGGAAAGAAATTGCATCATCGCCCCCAAAGACTAGGCTTACTCCTGGAAGCCTGCAATCCAAGAATAGAAACCAAAACACACCAAGAGAAAAATCAAAACTGAGCAATAGGAATGACCCAAGAAGCTCTCCACAAGTCAAAACCAAATCACTCCAACATTCTCAAAGCATCCCATCAACCCCAAACATGTCAACCATAAGAGAATGCGTGTCACACTGACATAAGGTCCTCCAACAAGGAACTTCCTAAATGCTAGGAAAAAATCCATCTAGCCATAAAGTCAACAACATAAGGGAAGGAAAATTTCACTCTACCTCATCCACAGGTGCCAACTAAACATGTTCCTACCACATAACCATAAAACAAGGTCAAAAGCACTGCACACTTCCAAAAAGAGTTGGAATCATGAGCAAATAACCATCCCGAAATTCCCAAGAACACAATCATGTCACACATGAGTATTGTTGAAACCACATAAACTCATACTTTGAACAAAGTGGATGACAATTTATTAACAAAATTGCACACCCCAAAAGACTACTCACTACCACTAACCACAAAGTGTAGGAGCACAATGCCTCTCCAAAGTACAAAAGCTCAACTATCACCAAGAACTAGGGTTACACAACCCAACTAGACAAGATATCACCTTTCCACAAGGTTGCAAAGACTTTCGTCAGTGGACACAATCATGTAATATTTGCATACCAATTCATAAGATGGTAACATGTTTCCAACGATACCATGTCCCTCTAGCACCATGTTAGGAATACTACACCCAACCTACCGCTAAACTCAATCTCTAGCATCAAGTCAATGGTCTAAGAGAAAACTTGACTGAGATAATCCTCTTGAAGAAACAAGCTTAGGGAGGAAGAAACTATAGAGTATTAGGACTGAGAGGGAGTCTCTCTCAACCTTTGCACTAAATCAACCCAAGGTGCATTAGGGAACTCACAATCCCACCAACCATTAACATACTCATTTGAAAACACTAACTGAGCTATTGGCATAACCACAATAGCCTACTTTCTCAAGAGAGAAAAGAATGTGGAGATGTACCAAAGTCAAAGTCCAAAAAGAAGAATCTAGACTCATCAAAGAACTAAGTCACTCCCAAATGACAATGCAACATCAACCTTGAGCAATGAATGCTCACAAACCACACTTCACCTCACAAGGGTTGGATGGTGCTATAGGAAACACACAACCCCAAGCACAAATTCAAACAAGTACCTAGTAAATTATCAAGATTTGTTAACACCTCCCTAAGAATAATCATGAAGGGTTAAACTTCTCTAATAGCCATAAATGTGACATGTCGCGATTGAATTGGCTTCTACTCAATAAAGAGTACTCAAAACAATGATCTACACCTTCAGAAGTGCAAAAGAATTGCTTGATGTTCCCCATGCAAAATTTTGCATTAGCACAATCTCATGTGAAGTTTCTCATCAAACCAAGTGAGAAAGTGCAATGAACCAGGTGAGAAAGTGCATGACCACTAGATTCTCACATGAAATTTCAAAACAACACAAAACTACCTACACTTTGGAGGCCATAACTTTCACATTTAGAATCTGATTGGCTCTATTTGAAAAGTGTTAGAAATATATCAAAAATGCCTAAAACATGATGAAGCTTAGAGGGTTCTAAGACCTAGGAGGTTTAATCACCACTCTAGATAAAACATCAGAGGCAAAATCAACAGTCTCAATTACCAAAACAAATGACAGACAAAATGTCCAAAACCACTCAAGAACAGACATGCCCAACACAACATAAGGCATGGAATGAAAGGTAGTTCACACAATAAAAGAATCATTACTTATCTTTCATAATTTCATTAGTTAAACATAACATGAGCACTAATACACAAAGAACTTAAAGGTTTTCAAAGCAAGGGTTCAAGAGTCACTTACCCTAAAACAAGTACATATCTTTTAAATTTCTTTCAATAATAACATTACGTTCACTCATAATTTAAACCATCCAATTACAAAAGAAATTTTACATCTATGACAACCACACTAGTATATTCTATATGATATTATCCCTTGTACATACTACCAAAGGTTCGAGATGAACATGGTAGAGTCACAATACACAACTGGGCATCAATTAGAAACACATTCAAAATAGTCATCATGAACCAAAAAAAAAGTCCAAATGGGGAATTGTCAATTCCAATAGTAAATAAAAAAGGATATTAGTTCAACAATAAATTGAATGTGACAACTATCACAAAGAGAGCAATAGAGAAAATTTGATGATTACTCCAAGAGAGAAAAATATTGAAAACCAATGCTAGCCCAACAACATGAGGAAAATACCTCCAGCCAAATAGAATAAGGCATCAAAAAAATCACATCACATGTGACAACTGAGAACAGTCACACAAGAGGCATAAATCACCACATAATTCTAAGGAATACATCATCCTAGCAATGTTAGAGAACACACTCAGACACACCAAGTAGTATACCATTAGTAACCTCATGCATATGCATACAACAATACTTTCCATGAAATCCAACATTTAGATATCCATCACTTTTAATACAAATTTCCACAATGCTGAAGAAGTAATTAAATTTGGGACTTAAGTATTTAACCCAAGTATATAATACAAAACCTAATTCTTTGCAATGATTCATAATAAACACTTATTTCTCAAACAAAAGAACCATTTCATTAGTATAATGACATAATATAGAGTCACAAATAAGAATCCTTTATTTACTTACAAGTAGGAGAAAATAGAGAAACAATGCTCCTTACTCCAAAGGGAGAAATAGAAGAGGCACTCTAAGCCATCACATGGACACCAATCAGTGGTTCCATCGAATACAATCACACAAGAAACCAACCAAACAAGGCACATCAATTCCATCTACAGAACCAGGAAGACTCACTTCCTTCTCTTCACATTGATCTAGTCACATCTCTTGGACAAGCAAGTCCATCACAAGTAGAGGCTAAAGCAACAAATATCATGAGCTCTTTACCAAGACACTTGCACTTACACAACGCATCATCAACTATATGGGCAACATATATGCTGAGATCCCAATGTTAGAACATGGGCTTTGATACGAGAAGTGATGCCCCACCCAGAGATCCTTGGAACAAGGATGAAATACAAGCCAATATTTTTTTTTTAACAAGTATGAATGTACATGTCAACATCATATAGGGATCACTAAGATTAGAATGGAATACTTAACCACCATCCTAGCAACCAACAAACCTCCTGATGCCACTACCAAACAAGCACAACACTACAAGAACCAAAACACTAGAAACTGACAACAGAACAAGGAATCTCCAAAATTCACAACCAAGGTAAATTAGGTCAACCCCATGGGTATTAGAAACTCTAAAAATTGAAGGAGACACCTCCTGTTTCTCGTACAAGAACTTACCTCTACCAAGGTTTCACATGAAGAAGTGCATTGTGGCATGTGAAGAAATCCATTTCCATGTGAGAAAGTGCATTTTCATATGAGGAAGTGTTGGTTGTACCACCAAAACACCTTAGGAATAGCATAGGGTTTCACGTGAGAAATCCATTTCCATGTGAAGAAATCCATTTCCATGTGAGAAAGTGCATTTTCATATGAGGAAGTGTTGGTTGTACCACCAAAACACCTTAGGACTAGCATAGGGTTTCACGTGAGAAAGTACTGAGTTGCGCAAAGACTTGTATCCTTGTGCAAGAAAGTGCAATCTTGCTTGAGATCTTAAATCAACACACAAACATGAAACATAACAAAAAGCTAAGGAAATAAGGTAACAACATTCCTCCACACTGGGGAGTACTGGATCCATATTTCAAGGAGAAAACACTCGACAAGCACTGAAAGAAAAACAACTAGAATCTAACCATCTAATCATACAATGAAGGAAAAGAACAAAAGGAACATCATAGCGAACTAAAAGAAATATCACAATTAAACAGAATTAACATCAAAATGAGAAATACAAAAAAACTAAGTATGGAGTTCCTCCTAACTGTCAATAGCATCATAAGATCATCATGGATCCTAGCCATCCCTCACGCATAACATCTCAAGCCACTAACTAGATCATTGGTACTATCATAATAGGGACATCACTACTAAAACATGCTACAATAAAAGCATAGGGAAATCTAACATGCTAGTAATAAAGCATAAGATAATCCTACAAAGTAGATAACATCACCTATCACATGCTAACATCATACAAATAGGAAATCTAACATGCTAAACCAATAAGAAATAGATAATGCAATAAATTAATTCACATCATCTAGTCATATGCTAAACATCATAATATGGAAATGCATAAAATAAACTAACATCATCTAAACATGATATACAAGCATTCCAATGAAAGCATAAATCAAAAGAAAGCATACTCTGGAACCCAAAGTACCGAGTGAAAACATCCAGCAATGGTCACACTAGGAAAAAAGAATGTCTATGTACATTAGTCCCTAGTAGTGGTATGGGTAGCTATGCCTCGCAACCACATGGTACCCATAGGTCTACTCCCACTGTGCTAAAGGAGATAATGATCCAACCACAAACACACAAGAACAACATCCATGGCTAACACTCACACCAAACAGTATGATGGCTATAAACAAGAAATTAAGACAATGCAAAGAGTATAGGTCCTAGTTAGACACTCAAAAGGCTACTAAGTAGGGGTTGACATCATGGAGAGTCACTTGGCATCAAAAAGTTCAAGGTCAGATTGTGTAGATTCAGCATCCCTCAATGGAATGGCTTGACACAAGCATTTTATTATCTTTAGTTTTATTACCACCCAATATTTTATTTAGTTATCACTTAATTAAAAACTTATTTAATCAAATGGGAAATGGACACTAGAATGCACATTAAAAGCCCCCTCCATATGCTACCCTACCCTACCCATGCTCATCCTATGACAAGTGCTTGTGGGCATGCATATTCCCAACCCAACCCCAATGATCATAACTTCTAGAAGTACCATAGAAGATTAGGCCTCACAAGTCACCCGAAAAATGTATGTGCACTACTCGTGTGTGGCACACCACCATCATGAAAATCATAACACAAGGATTGGGTGAGAACACTGTTGGTGTTTTAAGAAGTGCTAAAACTACTAAGTGACAAAATGCTTAATACCAAAATGATAGTACATACACAATCTAAAGACTAGCCTATTCTTATTAACAATTACATATGTAAGGTATTTGGACCCAACTTCAACAAAACCACAGATGGATTTCTACTCTTTTGGCTCTACAAAACTAGGGTGGGTGTACCTAGGGATGGTTGAAAATTGAAAAAAATGTATGAGGATTGTTCTTAGTTTCATTCTGATTCTCATTTCAAGATCCTTGAACATATATATAATTCTTACTAACTTGATAAAACACATCCCATAAACAGATATGGCCAAGAATTATTCTATAGATCTGCAGATGTTTTCAACAACAATGGCTAACTGAAGCTAAAACATTCCATGCAGACAAGTGCTGGCCAACTTTGAAGATCTACAAGGAATAAAAGTAAAATTTGATTTGATGATGCATTTGAAAAACTATTTGTAAGATATTTCTCCTTCAGCTGAAATAACTTGATCAATGCCTAATCCATTGGGGTTCAGAGTCTATTGATTTCTCCAGATTGATCTTTTAAAACAGCCATGAAATTGTCCTAGGTCTGAAATTGATGGCATCCCTTTTGAATTTCTTAGAAGGAGTTGTAAAATGTTTTAAGTTAGTCCTTTATGTTCTTACGATGTGAGGTTTCACATAACAAAAAAATGCCTTTTGCTTTTGGTTTCCATGGCCACGCTTTCTGATACAATGAAGAGGCATAAAGGATTTATTGCACCTTGAAAAGCTCTTTCTACGGGCTTACGACTATACCTTGAGCAAAGGAGCGGGGAAGCTTGCAATGTGATCTACACGTATATGCCTCAATGGGTAGTGTAAAGGCGTAAAGCATGATCTGAAGGGCATGCGAGGGTATTATGGTGTTACGAGTAAAGGTTTTTCTGTAAGCACGAAGGCAAGGTTTCATGGTGTTTGCATGTCTATGATTCTTGGGTTTGCAGACAATCGTAAAGATTTGTTCTTAGCGGTAAAGGAATCATGTGGGACCTGTTGAAGTGTCAGAAGGGCCCAGTTACAGAAAATCAGATGGAGACATGACATTTATGTCAGATGTGCCCATCCCTTGTGGCATATGAATTAAGCTTTTGATATTATGCCCTTACGCTTGTAGGTTAAGCGTGTGAATGAAGAGCTATTTTTTCTTTTTTTCGTGGTTACAGATCGAGTCTTAGAATGTAAGTGTAAAGAGGTGAGAAGGAAGATCAGTAAAAGGGGTTTAAGCTCATACAATAAAAGAAAGATGTGAGACCGCAATAGCAGTTGAGAGGGCTCTTTGGTGATATGAATAAAGCTAAGTCGTAAGAGCGGGAGATAAGTTTTGAAGCCTTACGCTGCCCCAAGAAATGAAATAAGTGGAACAACGTAGAAGAAATTTCTAAGGTCTCCACAGATACATGCACGTAGGAGCATAAAGGCTACAAGGACGACTTGAATAAGGGTTTTATGCTCACACAAGGAATGTTGAATCATAAGAATGGAGATGTTAGTAAAAAGGTTTTCGATGTTCTGGTGTAAAGGGTTACGTATAAGCATAAAAGGTAATAAGAAAGAGTTAAGGATCTTTACGCTTATATGGAAGAAGCTTAAATCGTAAAGGCAAAAACACACAGTAGAAGGGCTTGAGATCCTATAGGGTAAAAGGTTTCGTAGGAACGTAAAAGGGATTTGCAAAATAGTGTAAGAGCATCATTATATTCCTATGATTAGTGCATTTTGAAGCTTCTCTGAGTGAGTGTAGAGATCCATCAAGAGCATTTCCGACATCACGAAGATTGAAGATTTGAGTCAGCGTAAAAACAAAAGATAGTCATATAAGAAAGAACCTTTGATGTGTCATGACAGATAAGCAAAAAAGGACAAAATTACTGTAGCCAAGCAAAGTAAGGCTTTGAAAAGTACAATCAGAATCCAATTTTGTGGCTGATATACCCTGATGGTGACCTGCGATCATAAGTTTTAAATCTCATGCATGCTAAATTTATTAAAAAGGTTGGTAGATATATAATTAAAACATCAAGGATTTAATTGAATTACCGGCCTCAAGAAGCTTGTTCCTGTGTTGTTCTAAAGTTTTGAAAGCTATAGAGCTCTGTGTATCCTATGAAATTGCAGAAGAATTCAAAGTAAAAAAAAAACATGGCTGACCAAGAAGTTGAAGAGGTGCATGCAGAAGAATTCAAAGTCAAAGATGAGGGTGATGATGTGGTAGAAGTCACACCATAAGGAAAAAGGAAGAAATTTTCTGTCAAAATAGAAAAGAAGACAAGGGTCAAAAAACTGAACAAGCATGCAGAAGACTGGTTAAAACTCCTTCCAGGGTCATCAAATGCAATTTCTAAAAATGATCATATATTCAGAGACCCTTATGCTTTTGTTCGAGATGCTGAATACCCTAGAATTACTGGCTATGATCTTTTTATGTACTTTTATCATAATAGAATAGAGAATGTGCCAGTATGTTTGGAATAGAAATATGGCAAAATTAATTTTTCCAGAAGTGTTCGTTGATGTTGACCTATTGAAGGCCCTAATAAATTCATACAATCCAGTAACCAGGACTTTTCATAGGCATAATGGGAGCATATTATGTACATTGGACAAAACTTCTTTTATTGAGGCTTTTGGATTGATGGGACAAATGGATGTACCTATTGACATTGCAGACTTACAAGGAAAATTTGCTAGGAATAAAACCTACTTTGTAAACAATGTCATGCTGCCACACATTCCTTACAAAGTTAAAAAGGCAGGGTTAATCCCAAAAAAGGTGGGAGACTTTTTACCTTTGAGTAGGTTCAAAAATTATTTCAAAAACACAGTGTATGGGTTGCACAAAGTATTGGGAAGTGATGGTGTAGAGGATTGTGTATATGGTTCTCTTTTTCTGATGGCATACGACATACAGGATCCTTTTCATGATAAGGAGTATGATTATGTGGCTTTTATCATTGACAATATGCACATGCAGATTTGTGATGCTAAGAAAGGAGAACTGAAAGACTTCAAGTTCCACCATTATTCATTATTGATGCACCTTATCCTGTATAGCAACATTGGGTACATCAGTGGAGACTTCATTGATCAAACTTCTGATGAATTTGGTGAGTTACCTGTGCAACTCTGGACTCGTATTTGGCATAAAGATTTCTTCTATTCAAATGCTCTAGTATTTTTTCAATTTTTTCAGTTCTGTTATTATGAGGCAGCTAGATCATACTTTCTTTAGGGCACCCAATGTTTTGAAGACTCTACTTAGGCCCTCTTTCTTAGATGAAAAAATAAAATTAGATCATAACTGGGGAAGCATATTTTTGTTTAAAGAATGTACTTTAATCAGAGTTTTTGCATGCCCACAGCCTCCTCATCTATTTCCTAAGTATCTACCCCGTAGATTGGCCATTATTGAATTCTTTTGGCAATTCTTATTGATGAATAAAGAAATGATCCCTCCCTCTCTGCATAAGCCTACTTTTGTATGTAGAACCTTTAAGGTAGGAGACTTTGAAATAGGCAAGAATGCTTTTGAGGAATTGAGTGACTATTTAGGTCAGTATAAATTTTCTACTGGGCCCTATAGGATGTATGATCCTGACAGTTATATTGCAAACGAGGTTAAGACCATTAGGGGTTTTGTTCTATCTCTAAGTAAGCCTATCCCTGTAGAGGACCTAATTGCCAACATATTAGAAACAGGGGAGGCAGATGAGTTATTGAGGAATTATGAAGAAATAAGGAAAGTGGAAAATGCTTTGAAGAGGACTAACCCTGATTTTAAGGGTTTTTATACAGAAGTTCCATATCCAAATAATTTGAGGAAAATGATTGAGAATTTTGATCATATTATGTTACAAATGCCTCATGAGCCAGAGGGAGAAGAAGCCATTGTAAATAGAGAATCCCCTGAACCAAATACACAATTAGAAATTGATTTGGAAGAAGAGAATCCATCAACATCAGCCTAGATGCCACAAGGAAATAAAAGACAAAAGACAATGCACATCCCTAAAAAGGTAAGGTTTTAAAAGAGGGTCAGGTTTTAATGTGGACACTAAAACCCTAGCAGTATGGAGTGTGGCCCCTGACACCAAGAAGCCTAAGATGATGGATATAGAAGAAACTACTCAGGGCAATATGATTGTGTGGACATTGGAGAGCACTAATGGGAAGGAAATATCCAGTTTGGTAAAACATTTTGCTCTTATGAATGAGGAAAAGGTTGATGAAATTGAGGATAAGTTAGCTACAATGTTTAATGAATGCCTTGATATCAGGAGAACATATGAAGAAGAGCTCAAAATGAGCCATGTACAGAAACAAAGAATAGAGGAGTTGGAGGAAAAAATTAAGATTCTGGAAATAGAAATAAAATCCCTTAAAGAACAGCTCAAGATAGTAATAGATGCAGAGCATGCACCAAGGCAAGAGGAAGAAAGAAGGCACAAAGTAGAAGCAGAGGCCCAAACAGAAGAAATTCTTATGGGAACAACAGTGTCAACACCTGCGATTAATGTGGAAACAGAAGTTTCCCAGGTCGACAATAATACCAAGAAAAATGTTTTGATGAATGTATTAAATCATAGAATCAGCATTCTGAAAATAATATCTCAGGATACTTATAATACATTCATTAGTCTACAATTTGTAGAATAGGTATGCATGGGTGCAGTTAGATGGCTTGAGCCTATTTTTCAATAGTGGGGACCCTATATGCAATTTTTTGATAGGTTGATACCCTTGTTAGCCAAGAAGCCAGATCTCCTAGATAAAGTTATTACTATGAAGGAAGGTATGGACAAAGTGAAAGAATTATTGAAAATCTTCATAGGGAAGCTGGCAGTAATTCAAAGTAAATTAAAAATGCTAACAAATGGTTTCTATTCTTTGATTCCTTCTATTATCGATTCTAATGATAAGTTAATTGATTTTGATGAGTGGTCTAATTATTTTGATCACATTATAGACTTGCCACAAGTGGTGTCCGTCCTCCAAGATGGTATTGATGAATGTCATTTCAATGAACTAATTGATACCCTTTTCAAGATTGAAACTAAAGTGAATAGGTTTATCATAGAAGGAAGGGTGATTGCTGATGCCAAGTGGCAGAAAATGGTGGATGAATTAACAAAAGTTAAAGAATTTGATTGGCCCACTAAAAGAGAAATATTTGTTTGGGAAGAAATCACAGAAATCAAAGCATGACCAACTGGGAGCAGTTAGAGAAAAGGAAAAAATTGAAGATTTTATGCTCCAGCTATCATTTTCCTTCTGTTTTATTTTTTTTGTTTTGTTTGTTCAGTTTTCTTCTGAAAAGGGGTAATTTACCCAATTTTTGAAAAAGGACACATGTCACTTTCTTTAACCCGAAGCTTGTTGCATCTCACACTATTTAAGTGAGATCCCAAGGCTAAAGAATGGTCCGAATTCTATTTCTTCTAAGTATTGTGCTTAGTCTGGTTTTTTGTCCAAATTTTGAAAGCAAGTTTGTAATTTATTTTGCTGTCAAATTCTCTGAGAATACATGAATATAGAATGACCTATGTTTCTTTTTGAAGGCCATTCCGAGTCTACTATAAAGGATATACCATTTTCAAAGGAAATGAATACAAATTATGAACTGTCCCCATATCAGTTCTTTCTGAATTTTGTCTCCTTTTAAATACTTAGCTACCTTGATGTTGTATGAGTAAAAGCATGTGAAATTGAATGCAATCAAATTAGGTTGTATATCCATTTATCATTGTTGTTAATTCAATGGATTAAATAAAGGCTTTGCTAAATGTGATAAGATTCCTTAAGTATTGAAAATGATTTTTGAACGATAAGTTCTAATAAGAATTGTTGATAAAATTTTTTGTAAGGCAACAAATTAGATCTAAGAATTTTCTATAGACTCTGAACCCCAATGGATTAGGCATTGATCAAGTTATTTCAGCTGAAGGAGAAATATCTTACAAATGGTTTTTCAAATGCATCATCAAATCAAATTTTACTTTTATTCCCTGTAGATCTTCAAAGTTGGCCAGCACTTGTCTGCATAGAATGTTTTAGCTTCAGTTAGCCATTGTTGTTGAAAACATCTACAGATCTATAGAAGAATTCTTGGCCATATCTATTTATGGGATGTGTTTTATCAAGTTAGTAAGAATTATATATATGTTCAAGGATCTTGAAATAAGAATCAGAATGAAACTAAGAACAATCCTCACACATTTGTTTCAATTTTGAACCATCCCTGGGTACACCCACCTTGGTTTTGTAGAGCCAAAAGAGTATAAAACCATCTATGGTTTTGTTGAAGTTGGGTCCAAATACCTTACATATGCAATTGTTAATAAGAATAGGCTAGTCTTTAGATAGTGTATGTACTATCATTTTGGTATTAAGCATTTTGTCGCTTAGTAGTTTTAGCACTTCTTAAAATACCAACAAACACAATACAAAAGATCACTCAACTAAAAACAACTCGAGAGGATGGATTCTACATGAATCTCAAAGACAATAAAACCATGCATCATGAAATCACTCGATCGGCCTCAATTTGGGAGTATGGATTCTACATGAATCCCAATGATGCAACAAGACCAAAAATCATGAACTCACTCAACTAGCCTCAATCTGAGAGTATGGATTCTACACGAATCATAGTGTCCACAAAACAATAACAAGGGTCCAAAAGAAACCATAACACCGAGTACAAAATCACTTAACCAAACACAAAGTCAAAAGTATAGATGTGACACATATCCCAATGCAAACAAAAAAGTGCAACGATGGTATTACTAATATCCAAATGGATAATCTAGGTCCACAACCCAACACATGCCAAGAAAACCCAAGAAAATAGGGTGGCACACAAAATGAGGTTAAAATCCCAAATTTTGGAAAAATTTTAAAATTAAAACCCATTTGGCCTTCAGGTACAAAAACTCCAAAAATCCAAAAATAATTAAGACACTGTATGCAAAAATGGCCAGCATAACAGCACAAAACCCCAAACCCTCATCTAAAAAAATAGAGGAATGTTTGTACCCACCCAACTAGGTAGAACTAGCATACAAAAATAGAGGGGAACACTAGTTCTCAGTGTCCTAATGAATGGCTACCAAAAAAAAAAGCTTAAACAGAGCAAAAATAATAAAATGGGAGAGCCCTACCTCACAACCAAAAGGGGCAAAACAAGAATCTCAACCAAAAAATAAAAAGATTGCAGAAGTGGCTGAAAATTGTTACAATCCAAGGTCTCCCCGAGCTAGATCGAACGAGCTCAACCTTGTGACAATCCCACGCCCATAGCTCCCACAATGAAAAAAAAGTAAATTCTCATGAAGAGGATTTTGGGTTTTACTCTCCAACTTTTTAATTTGAAAGTGACAAGTGAGGAATTAAATTCCTTTTTCAATACGTGTTCACTTTTTGAGTGAATAATTTATTAGGGCAATTAACCAGGCAATTTATTTAAATCCCAAATTGACTCAAAAAAAATAGTTTATTCCTCATAACAAGAATTGACCTAAGGCAAAGCTGCCAAAAATTAAACTCGAGAAGATTTAAAGCCCAAAAACCAAAAAACACAAAAAATCACTTAACACTTTCGCAACAGAGTGAACCTCTAAATGCACAGACATGCTCATTGGTCTAATCAGATAATGCAAATGAGTTTGGATTTAATAATCACTCAAAGGATTAATTTAACAATTAAAATAAGTATACGTCGACCATACAGGGATGACATTGGTAAAATATGAATAGCTAAATCACTAACTCCTTGTGCCACTACTAGGGATATAAATCCTGCACACTAAACAACATAATCAAGTATAATTGCATATAATAACATAGCCAAAGAAATAAATGCATTAAATCACCTAATTTAACTATTTATTTAATTATATCAAAGTACTCTATTTATGTCACTCACATTCGCATAAAGCATAACGATGCAGGAATGAAGTAAATAACCATAGCATTAAATCCATCACATAACATAACCAGGGATATGTCCAAATACTAGATAACCATATATCATCATAAAAAATACTATCATCTCAATATGATCAATTGAATGAAATAGTAGTCTAATATCTATGATACTAAAATCAAGGTATAACATCCAACCCTCAAGTCATCTCAAAAGTAAAACATAAAATAAGTAACAAATATCTCTCAGATAAAAAACATAACAAGGTAAATATCCTCAACACAAAACCAAAGAATCCAAAATGGACAATCCATATCTAATTATTTAAACATTTAATAATGGTTGCTAACAAAACATAAAAAGACACATAAAGTACATAAGAAACCAGAGTCATAAACATGACTGACCACTGATACAAGAACCTAGTCCAGTGTAGCATGGCAAAAGTACATAGTACAGTCTCTGGAGACATCTTAGTGTAATCATGGAACAACCTCATGATACCACATCAATCTTGTTAACCACTAGCACAAACCTCAATGAACCATAAAACACATCATAATATCAAAAATTAGTCTAAGCATAAACAAAGCAACTGATACAAAAACATAACTCCAATCATCTCAATGGTGTAGACCATTGATGGTCCTAATCATGATCCCATCTCAAGGAGAGATCAACAAGGTTGCATCCATCAAGATGAATTACAAAAGTCAAATGGGAGAGGCACTATAATACACGTCAAGTTGAAATGAGTGTCGATTCACTCATGTGCTAAGTCACTGAAGTGTTGAGTAGATAGACCATGTTGAGTGATTCAAGTGCCAAGTAAATAGTAGATGCAGAGCAGTTCAAGTGTTGAGTGAAAAATAGAATTATAGTATTTGCCAAGCATTAGTAACTTCAAGTGTCGAGCAACATAGATTGGACATATTTGTTTGTGATTGCACAAATAACTATGTAAACCATTGTTCAGCTGACCAAAGGATAGAATACAATCCTTTGAAGATAAGGATGAATCTGTATGTGGACACCCTATGCAATTACATGCAGCCAATTAGAAAATAGGAAGGATTAAGTGGCAAAAAGGATGAATCTTAGTCATAGATTTATACTTAACCCTAAGTCTTCTAGTCTTATTAAGGAGGACAAAACCCTAAACTTTATATGAGCATGTAAGGAATTGAAGGAGAAATATAGAGAAGTTTGCATGCAAAAAATAGAGCATTTCATGGAGACTTAGAAGTTATAGAGAGTGAATTGTAGAATCAGTTGGAGGAGAACAAAAAATAGAGGAATACAACAATTGTTACATTAGATCAGGAAGAATTAAGAAGGATACTATACATATTTGATCTTTAATTAGGCTACCAGAGGTAATCACAAGATCTATGTTGAAACATCCTAATAATTGATTTTAGTTAAATCTCCTAGGTGGAGTAGTCCTTACAGATCATGGTAAATCCTTTAATAGGGTGATATTCTAAGTGGATGTTATGAAGTCCTTTAACTAGGTACACTTTTAATAGGGTGTTGAAATCCTCTAACAAGGTGGGACTTAATAATCCTTGTAAGCCTTTAATAGGGTATGCCTTTTACAAGGAAGATCGTGATGTATGGTCAGTCCATTGTAACCTTAATTAGCTACACTTTATTATTGCAGTAGTGAAGAATTGTGGCTCTCATCCCCACCCTATTTTGACCTTCTCTTTGGAGGGTTTCTAGGTAATCATATAAGGTGTCAAATGTGTGATTGCTTATATGTTTATATGATTTAGATGTATGTGGTTTACATGTTATTTCAATTTATCTATTGAATGTATGAGATGGATGAGTGGTGAAAAGTTTTATGGGTTCATATTTTTACTTCTGATTCACACCCTCCCCCCCTCTCAGAAGTTTACCTTTCCTACTTGTAATTCCAATAGCTAGGAGAATCATCATTCACATAGATGAATGTACTATAATCTTTAGGTTCTTCATTACATGAAATGTCACTTCTTTCTATAAACTTGTCAACTTTCACATTTGCACTTTCCACAACTTTGTTAGTGTTAAAATTTAACTATTTATTTATCTTTTATTTTGGTAGAATATCCTAAGAATATGCCTTCATCACTCTTTGCATCAATTTTTCCATTCTTGTTATCTTTCAGTATAGAACATCTATTTCCAAATGTTTTAAAATATTTCACATTAGGAGAATATACATACCATGGTTCAAAAGGTGTAGCATTTGTACCTTTCTTTATTTGTACTCTATTTAGAGTATAGACAATAGTATTAATAGCTTCTCTCCAGTACTTCTTTAATACACTCTTCTAAATCATTAATGTTCTTGCATAGTGTATTATTGATATATTTCTCCTTTTAGCTATCCCGTTTTGAGGAGGGGTCGTTAGTGCTGACATCTATCTTTTAATTCCTCTATCAATGCAAAATGTATTGAACTCATTTGAAATGAATTCACCACCTCTATCAGATCTCAAGAATTTTAGATTCTTCCCTATTTCTTTTTCAACTCTAGCTAAATATCACTTGAATAGCTTGAAAGCATCAGATTAAGTTTTAAGAAACATACATTAGTATGAACCAATTCCAAAATATCAGTAGTAAAGTATATTTTTCTCTTAAAAAAGACTTGATTGTTTTTCCCAATTGACATTGTTTACACATGGTATTGTCAAGCTTCTTTAGTTTAGACAACCCTCTTACTTTCTTATTTTACTTATATTCACTAGATTGTCAAAGTTCACATGCCATAATCTCTTGTGCCATAACTAAACATCTTTTTGTGCAAAAAAAATTGTCTCATTTGATAAATCTAAATATAATGAGTTGTCTCTTGCTCGATCACCAGTTCCAATGAAATTACCATCAACATCATGTATCTTGGCCTTCCTATTGTGAAATTCAACTTTGTAACCTAATTTTTTCAGCTGTGAAACACTCAAAAATTTATAGTTAAGTCCTTTAACTCAATAAATATTGTCACATTTTATCTTGTCACTCAGTTGAATAATGCCTTTATCTTTTACAACACATGGGATATCATTACCAAATTTAACACACCCACCTTTATATGGACCAATAACCTCAAATTTATCTTTATCACTAGTCATATGATTGAAGCATCTACTATCAATTATTCATCTATCACTCTTTTTTATATATGAGATTAATGTAGTTTTCTCATCTTCATCAGAATCTTGTTTCATAGAAACATAGACAACTTCATTTTTATTACACATAGATTAATTATTAGTTTCTTCTTCAACAATAGAACAAGATTTCTTACCTTTGTCATCCTTGCTTCTGTTGTAGTCTTTGTCATCTCTTCTTCCTTTGTACTTTATTTCTCTCCTTTCACCTGTATCCTCTCTGTTAGGACACCTAGTAGCAATCTAGCCAACCTTGTTGCATGAAAAAAGAAGAAGGAAATTTTACTTATAATTTACCTTTTCCTCTTCCACATATTTTTGCAATTATGGCTTCAAGTTCATCAATCTCATCATTAGAATTGTCACTATCACTTTTCACATGTTTACCTTTTCTTTTTCTAAGGACTAATTGTGACTTGAATGTAGATTCAATAGTAGTAGGTGTGTAGTTATCAAACTTAGACATCTCAAAAGTAGTATGTCTACCAATTACACCTAAGGCTGAAGTGTTACCTAGTGTGTATCTCAGTTCTTAGATTGCAGAAACTCTAATCACATAAATAAGGAGTAGAGTCCTCAATACCTTTCTTATTAATGTTTCATCTTTTATTTCTCCATTTGCACAATAAATAGCATTAACAATGTGTTTGACTCTTGTGTAGTATTGCACTACGTTCTCACCTTCCATCATTCTCCTATCATCAAATTTTCATCCCAGGATTTCAGACTTGGCTCTTAAGACATTGTCATCATCTCCATATATAGTTTTCAATATGTCCCACATTTTATTTGCACCATCAAAATCCTTTAAGTCATCAAAGTCAACATAGCTAGGGCTAAGGGAATCTCCAAAATTTCTTGATTCTATTCATGCTTCTACTTCAATTGATCAATTGTCAGATGAGTAGTGGTTACCTTTACATACTTATTGTCTACAAAGTTGATAGCAAAATCACTAATACTCGATATGTGCAACCTCATTAAGGATTTCCATGTGGGAAAGTTCTCCTTTTTCAGCTTGGATGCATCTCTCTTATGAGTCATGATCTTTAGCTTTAAGTACTTTCAAAAATTTCTTCATAATCACTACACTCTGTTGGTGTTTGAAAATGTTACCCGTTTCCAATTACCTTGATGAGAACAAAACATATCTAGGGGCAGCTAACTCCCATTTTCAACATGCCCATTCAGACACTAGGCCAACTATAAGGCATGACCCTTCTTCTTCTTCAAGCTCTGCAAAACCTAAGCGGGTAAACCTCTTTAGATCTGACTATGTGACCAGTGCAATAACCATATTCAGGATCTATAAAAGTAGATGAAACCCCTAATTCTTCTATGCTTAATCAGGAGATCACAAGCATGAAATAGCTAAGGACATGACTCATGAAATTGGAAAACTAAGTGCGGGTTATACTTTGAATACCTTTCAACATAAAAGGGAAAATTGATTTAATATGTTGATATCAGCAAGACCCAAGTATTAGCAACAAAACCTAATGATCTTATCTCTGAACAGTGCCTTATCTATTGGGAAATTAAATTAATCATAACCATACATCTCCTGGAAACCTCAGATGTATCTCTACATCAAGATCCCTGATCTATCTTTCACCTTGTGAATAGACATCTGCTACAGAATGAATCTCATACTCAGAACATCCTGTCATGAAATCTGCAAACCCTATGACAAATATCAAGCAATTACATGGTTCTTTGTTCCATAAGCAAGACATTTTAACCACATACATTTCAAAATGTAATGCAACCTAATTCATGCTCTTTGATCACAAATTAGAAGAAATAAAAGAGTCATAATCAAGATACAAGATTCAGACTGAACTTCAAACTTTTGCTGCACTTTATTTGTTTTCCTTGAAATCAAATACATGAAATGTACAAAAAATAACTCATAGATCACCTAACAGAATAGAACTATCTGCATAAAACTTAAAATGCTGTTCAATACAAGAAGAAATGCTGAAGAATGGTTTCTTAGTGCAAAAAATTGGAACCCTTACAAAGTATCAAAGAAAGAAAGATATAGACAAGAAAGAAATCTCGGATCTGATCTTTACTTGACAAGTGTCCACTTGAAAATCAATCTTCTAGCAACTAAAAACTTTGTCCTTCCTTCTCCATCTTGCTCTAATTTGATTTCATCATTGCATTGTAACTGATTTGCAAAATATCTCTGCTTAATGATGAAAGCTTTTTGAATCACCAAAATATCTGATAGAAAACCTCGTGTAGCTCAAACTGACTGATACCTGTGCAAAAAATGACTCCAGAATCATAAAGTTCATCTTCTCCCGATTCCAGTGATATATAACATTGCCTATTTGGGCTCTCAAAAACCTCCTGAAAGTCATTTTGAAAATGACTCCCTTGCTAGGAACATCCGGTCTGCACAACCTTTAGATTTTTTTAAAAAAATTTAAAACAATCTCTAAAGTCACAACTTTAAAACCTTTTAAATTTAAAAAGAATTTTTATGTCCAACTTGAAAGAGAATAATAAAAAATAATATTTTTAATTATTTTTCTTTTTTGAATTTCTCTTCCCTCATCTGATTTTGGGGTCAATCTGATTTGATCAAATGACACATGTCACTTTCCTATTCGCTCCTTCAACACACAGTCATTGCCTAGTCACTCACACCACATCATCATCGCTACCTTGCTATAGTTAACTAGCGAGCATCTTCGCATGGCAAGGTAACAATGGCCGCACGATCAAGACATGTGCCTCAATCTCCTTTCCTGAATCCACCTCAATGCGCATGCATCTTTTCTCAAAATTCAACCTTTGTCATCGTCCATGTCATTCTCATTTAGGGTTGGATTGGATGATGAGCCCTACCACATGGGCTTGGCTTTCCAAAAGCCTTTTATCTTAAGACACTATGTATATTGTTTAAAATTGTATTTAAACCATTTTGGAAGGTACCACGTTCCCAATGTGGGATTAATCATGTTTTATCCCTGTTCTATGCTGCTGCGTCTCCTTTATATCATGGCACCCAATGGCTTAAGAAGGAGTTCCGGTGCCAATTTCATACCCAGGTAAAGTATTCCATCCAGAGATAGAATCGATAGAGTGCATCATCTTTGGAAGATTGCTACTTTCAGACCTTACTCCGGACCTACCCTGCTACTGATGAATTGCTTTAATTTCCTAGGGCGGAGAAGAGTCGAATTTTCTTGTTTTATCCCCTATCCGACCTGGTGGGTCAATAAGAGACTGCTTGATAGCTTTTAAAAGCGAAGATGTCCCCTGATCGACATTGAAAATGGATTACCTTGATTCCAGACCTCCTGTTAAAACAATGGCTCCACTCAACATTTTTTTTTAATGCTTTTCGGTGACTTCATTTTGACTGTGGCTGATGCTTCTCTTTTTATAGCAGCAGATTCCATCCTTTGTAGCGGGTTCTCTCTCTTCTTATAAAATTGTGAGCCCTTGCTGCTGAAAATGTTGCCTCTGTTCCTGCTACCAAGCAACTTCTAATGTGCTCTGTTCGTGCTCCTGCTTAACGTAGGCTCTTTAATTACTATCCCTGTTGGTGTCCTCTGTCGATAGCACCTCCCCTGCAGTCAATGCATATGTATGGGTGGAATTTGTGATGGTGTCTTCCTTGCTTTTGGTTGCTACCGATGAAGACCTTGGAATCCATGTAGTTTTCCAAGCTCGAAAGCTTATCAACCCGCCTCCAAAAAATCTCGAGCGAGTAACCTCATTGGCTGCCAGTATGTATTGGTTTTTTGCCAAAGAATTTCTAGGGCCTGGTAGGGCACCATCAACTATATCTCAGGAGGGAGGAGATCAGAACATGGGTGGCTTTGATGTGAGGGTTTTCTACTCTTATTGTTGAGCCTTCGCTCTTTGAAAGATGCTGCCTCACTTGTTGTTGTCAGCTGAAAATGATTTGGCTGTGACTGCAGAACCACTGAATTGTACATAGTTGACATCATTCTCATGACTTGCCAAAACATCCAGTTCATGATTAACTTGATTGCCGACCTCTCCACTCCATCTGCAAGCACTTCAAACCCTTGCCATTGTGTCAGAACTACTAGTTACAAATATACTTCCATTTGCATTAAAAGCATAGCAGAGGATCTAACCTCCACGTTGGCTTGCATACTGAGAGAGATCATTGGCCTTTAAGCCATTAGTCTTGCACTTAATGCCTCTCCCTACACATATGAATTTGAAATGTTTTAAGAACTTGTAGATTCTGTCTATTTGAAAACGAATCCTCTACTTTGGCTGGATCTCGCTCCCTTACATGGCAGATTCTTTTGAAACTGGTGTGGCAACATACCATTGGTCACCCAACGCGACACCAACATGCCCACCCCTAGGAATAACCAAATCATTTGGTTTTTGAGGATGAGACCACTCCATCTTTAAAACCACGTGTAGATCTATGATTATTATAATTCTGATGAATTTAGCTGGGCTCCAAAGTGGGTCCGGCTAAAAACAATTGTTTCTGAACAATTAACATCTCAAAATGGCCTACTGAATCATCTAACATTAACTAGATTCAAATTTGATCACTGTTCTACCATTAAAACTTATTTTAAAACATTTCTGCATCACTGTGAAAACTGTGTCAGGAGGCCTGTTGCCTGGCTTTAAAAATTGACTAGAACATCTGGCAAAGCTTTGAAACTCAGGATTTTTATTCTCTCTGACATCATCAATAGGCCCATCAGATCTCGTCTCATGATGACATTGGAGTCAAAATATATCGACCTCTGAAGTTTCCCACTTAGACTTACCTGTAATCAAACATGTCAGAAAACTAGAAATTGCATTTGGTTTGAACTCCAAAAACTAAGCAAACGAGCAATTGAGGATCTGGAAACTGAGGCATTGATACTTTGTCATAAGGAGAATGTACTTCTATGATTTTGGCTCATGATGAATCATGGGACGAATTTGGCAAGCGTCTAAAGTTGGCTACTTGGAGTTGTAGGACAGTGGACAACAGTAAAATATCATTTTTTGCAAATGGAAGGACCTTGGTAAAATATAAAAATAGATCAGTCAAGTTCTAAAAATTGGCACACTTGTAGTATTTTCAGTATAGAACATAGGGAAACCAACCATTCGATCACACCTATCATAGACCAGGAGATATGATGTCCCGAACAGGGGATATAATCAATCTGCAATTACTGACACTAGTTAAAACTTATAAATTGCGTTTGGAATCACGCTTGAAAACTGACCAAACGGATTCGTCATAATCTGAAACTTGGAAAATAATAAGTCTTTGACATCTACAATACAACACAAAAGGAATTTCAATAGTTGGGTCAACTAGTCAAAATTTATTGAATGTCAAACAAGACTTCTCAGAATTATGTGCAAAGTGCAAAAGCATGAAAAATAGTATCTGGCCAACTTTGAGGGATTCAAAACCTATTCAAACGGACTTGAAACAACTCAAAATCTGAAACATAGGTTCTCAGGTATGGATATTAGATACTCCCAAAGCGTTGAATCATAAAACATTTCTGGGTGTGAGATATTCATTTACAAACAAAGCCTCTTGTCGTTGTTTGACACTTAGGTGAAAATGCAAAATTGATACTAGCTCAAAACAGAACTTTTCCAAATGACTCAGAAACTCAATTTAACTTCACGAAATGCTTAGGCATGCTGGATGAAATGTGTTAGAAGCATTAAACACTTTAGGGGTTTCAAATGGTCAGTTGGGTACAACCAAGCACATATGCATTTTAAAAGCATTTAAGGGCTTGATTTTTTCAATGGTGCTCAAAATCGGGAAGGCAATTTTGAGTGCCAACACACTCTAATACCAACTATTAGAAATGTTTAGAATAGATGAGGTGGGGGTAGGGTTGGGGGGGTGAATCAGTTACTCAAGGTCCTTAAGTACCACTTGAACAATTAAACACAAACACTCATTATTATGCTTATCCTATTGTTGCTCAGTCTCTATTGAAAAAATATTGTCTTAAACATAACATGCTTTCCTTAGTGAAAAAATCATCAAATGTAAAAATGTAAAGCATGCAACACAAATTTGATACTAAGATTTTACATGGAAACCCAATTTGGGAAAAACCACCAGCAACATGTCACCATTTTTTCACTCTTTCAAAGTGAGCCCTATTAGGAGCCAACACTATTAAAGGTTTATAAAAAACACTATTACATGTGACTTTCTTAAGGATTTAATCACCCTATTAGGAGTGGCCTTATCAGAGGACTTTGGTCATTCCATTTAGAATGTCACCCTATTAAAGGATTTACATAGATTGTTAAATCTTTAAATGACTATTAGGTCAACCTATGTTAAAAGGATTTTAGTAAAAATTGTTTACAATCATTAGAAAGAAAATAGTAGGTTATTATATGTATGATTACAACTCACTTTGAAAATTTAGATCTCTATTTAGTTCAAGTGTTGACTCACTGATAAACTCTTCGTCATCATATTTGTTCTCAATTCACTTGGAAACCCTTCAAGAAATCTATCCACTCTTCTCAACAACACTTAAACCTTCTACTTAGATTCACTTATCAACATCAACATCATCTAAGTAAGCAATCTCCTTTAGCTTTGCATTCACTCACTTGTGTGTTTTTGATCCATCGTTGTCTATATGCCTCCCTTACATCTACTTGTACTCACACTCTTTCATTTTTTCAGCTTTCTCCCTCTTTAAATAGGCAATTATTGCTTTATCATTTTTAATCATCACTATAGATCTTAGGGTTTACAATCAAGTTTGATGTAGTTTGTTGTATCTTTCTATCTTCTTGATTATGCTTAGAAACTTCTCTAAAATTAGTACATTAGGTCTTTATCTATTCCTCTTCTTGAATTTAATGATCTGACTCATCAATCTTATCTTCAACATGATTTACATCTACCAAGAAATCAACTAATTCAGCTAAATCTCATGATTTCCTCAAATTCACTCTCATATTGTTACTCAACAATCTCTAAATTTTTGCACTCAGTCATCACTAATTTACTTGGTCATTGTAAAGCTTTTGTCTTGGTATCAACTATCTTGCTTGATATCAACCATCTTGCTCATTCGATACTAATACTTAGTCAACACTAGATTTTCTCAACACTAATTGTAGCTCAATTAAGACTAGCATCACTTGGCATTCCTTATTCTTTTACTCTATTTCTCGGCTTTGCTTAACTTTCTTGAAATAAACAATTACTTTGCTTTATCAAAGTCCATCTAATCGAATGTCCATTGTAACTTCCTTTTAATAACTCAACCTTTTCTTTAGATGTTATTGTTATGAGCAATTTCTTGAGTCCTCTTCATCAATCAAATAGATACAATATTTAGATTAGGTGGCAATATCGCTTATCAATAGGTTTGACATCCATGACAAAAAAACAATTGCTCCAATTGCAAGTTTCTAAAAAGGGTTAGGAATTCCATAATGTATGATGAGATGGTAGATTCTTACAGTGGTATTGAGTTTTAAGTGATTATGGATTGTAATCAATGGATACTAATAATATTAGACTTGTTGTTGGTGGATGTAGCCTAGGGATTGGGTGAACCACATTAAATGTTTGTGTCTTATGTTCTCTTCTATACGATTTATTATTTTTTGAGATTGGTTATATTTGCATGTAATTGTTCTTTCTATCCATGGTAGATCCTAACAACATACGTTAGTCACTTCTTATATCAAACTTACCAATGCCATCATCTCTCTTGATATAACATTTTCTTCCAAAAATTTTGAAAATATTTCACTAATAGTGTTTGTCAAAACTAAATTTCATAAGGTGTCTTATTTGTATGTTCTATGATTGGCACTATGCTCATTGTATTGTCAAACTAACTACCAATGTTCCACTTCAAGATTTGTGGCATGGCTTAACTACCTCTAATGTTCTATAAGTCTAGTGGTTGTTTTGAGCATTAATAGGTCAATCTTTTTGTGCAACATAAGTTCTAGATTATAACAAATAATATTAGACCTTGATCATAGGTTTGAATCTCCTCAAGTAATGCTAAAGGGAGACTTTTTGACTAATCACCAATGTTCCCCTTTGACATTCATGACATAGTTTAACCACCTACTGTGTTTTATAAGTCTAGTGGTTGTATCAAGCATTAACACATTGATCTTTTAGTGCAACATCAACTCTAGCTTGTAACATGTATATACTACTATATTAATTTCTTCTCTCCAAAATATCTTTGATACATATTTCTAAAACATCACAGCTCTTTTTTTTTTACTTTCATAGACCTATTTCTTCTCTTAGTAATTCCATTTTACTCAGGAGTCCTAGGATCTGATAGTTTACTCTTGATACCATTTACTTCACAAAAGGTGTTAAACTCATTTGAGCTAAATTCTCCACCTATATCAAATCTTAAAAATTTAATCTTCAATACAAACTCATTCTTAACTCTACTCTTAAAGAACTTAAACTTTTGAAATTCTTCAAAATTTTCTCTAAGGAAAGCTACCCACACCATCCTAGTTATTCACCAACATTAATCATGAAGTATCTTTCACCATAGAATCCTCTTGTCTTAGTGGGACCATTCAAATTTGTATGAACAATATCCAATATTTCTATTGTAGTGAATTTATTGCTAGGAAAGGAACTCTTGTTCATCTTTCTCATTAATAATGAATGTCTTTCCTATGAACTATAACTAACATCCCTTATCAGTAAACTATCCAACACTCAATAGATTAAGTTTTAATATATCAACAAAGTAAACATCATCAATGTTAGTTTTCCCATCAAGAGTAATAGATCACATTCCCTTGATATGACAAGCCACATTATTACCAACTCTAGCAATTCCTCCATCATGGCTCTTGAACTAACAAATTTATGATCCAATCATTTTTCTTCTCAACTTGTAACACTAGGGATTTCTCTTTTCTAAATTCTTTTTAAGATTTTCTTATTTTATAGCAACAAATCCTAACTCATCATCACTTTCACTCCAAACTCTTTGATTAGAGTCATCATCTTCATTTGAATACAAACATTCTCTAGGAATTCTATACTTGAAATTCCTTTTGTACTCTTTCACTCTTTTAGGACATTTAGAAGAATAATGACCAAATTCATCACAAGTCCAACATTTAAATATTTTCCTTCTATCTATTTCTTTCCTCACAAGCAAGGTAACTCATTCTTTAATCCTTCTATCTTCCTTAGATTTGGATCTACTACTACTAGCATAATCTCCACTGGTGCTTTGCACATCATGACAAGGAAGGGCATGCAATTAATGAACTAAAAGTAGTTTCTACTCTAGGAAAATCTCTAGACTATTTCAACCTTATTTCTACTACTTCCAAAAGAGTTTCTTTGTTAAATTTATTAGTAAAAGGTATCACTTGTTCAATCATCTACACTGTCTCCTTGAATAGTGGTGTCAAGGTTTTCAAGATCTTCCATATAATCTCATCTTCATCTTTAGTTCCATTATAGGACTTAATTCCTACAAAATTTAATAATATTCTAGCAATATAACTTCTTACATATTCATCTTCCATCATTTTAGCCTATTGAAAAA
Source organism: Cupressus sempervirens (assembly GCA_028749045.1). Classification (NCBI taxonomy): domain Eukaryota; kingdom Viridiplantae; phylum Streptophyta; class Pinopsida; order Cupressales; family Cupressaceae; genus Cupressus; species Cupressus sempervirens. The sequence continues at coordinate 416,563,921 of CM053790.1, forward strand.
AATCCAATTTTGTGATTTGATTCTCTTTGCAGGCTTACCACCTTCAAAAGTAGATTCCAATTCTTTCCAAATTCCATGAGATTTTTCTAAGTATTTTACCTAATTGTATTCATTTTTAGGTAGAGCTGACAAAAGTGTTTATCTAGCAATAATGTTACACATGAATTGATCTCTTTTAGCTTCACTATATTCTTCAAGTTTTCTTCCACAATTTTCTTTCTATTCTTTGTCATCAACCAATATCTTGGACCCATGCACAAAAAATGTGTCTTCATATTCTCTTTTCATCTATCATAGTTAACTTCATCAAACTTAGGAATTTATTTTGTTGAAATGACATAACATTGATCTCCCTAAGTTGTCAAGATTTTTCTTCAAGGACTTGAAGATCTAATACCGATTGTTATAGAGTAAAGTCCATCAAGATAACTAAGAGGGGCAAGGGAGGGGGAGAGGGGTGAATTAGTTATCTCATCAATACAAATTTTATCAATCTTATTAAACCTTAAACATGTGATCAATAAAATTAGAAACTATAAGAAGATACACATACACATCCACAATAACACCAAATATGTTGACTAGGGAACCCTTAATCAGAGGGAAAATCCTAGTGGGGATGGTACCCAAAAAATAATGTACTAATATATAAGTTCCTTGTAAGAGGATGGACTCTATTAGGAGCCAATGAGATACATTCATTACATATCAATCCCTGTTAGGAGACTTTGAATGAATGTTAGGAGATTCCAACCCTGTTAGGAGTTGTGCAACCTTGTTAGGAGTTGTAGAAGATAGATGAATCCATTATCAAAACAACTTCAAGGGAAAGACCACCAAACTCACTATCCAACTAGTCTTTTTAATATTCATTTTAGAATAATAGAAATGAAATTTATCCCTAGCAACTCAAACTCTTTCTATTTCCTCTTACTATGCCAATACCATACCAAATACCTTTCAAATCTCAATACTAGATCTTTAACTTTGCATCTTAATAATCCCTTTGATCACTTGCTAGAATTATATTCATAAATTGACTTCAATATATACTTCATCACAAGGAAAATAACTTTAATTTAAACCATATCCTCAAATTAATTAATTGAGTTGGCCTTGAGGCTTTCCTAATTAATTATAATAGGACCTTATTAAGATAACATAACTCATTGCATCTTTTCACAATTACAAAGTATCATTGGCTCACTATCTTCACAACTTTTTACATATGTGACCTTAGACCTCACACACCTGCTGACATCATCATTAGGTTATCTATTGTCACTTTCTAACATTTCCCATCATGATTCTATCTCTAGTAAGAGATATAATCCAAACATTGGAAAACACTTCTCGGGTACTCTATCTATACCCTACCTTATGTAAATCACAAATAACTTTGACATATTTTTGAATTTTTATATGTGCACTTATCCACATCATCCATATACACTATAGAACATATCATTAACACTAATTGACCTCATCACCAATACTCTATTTGTACGACCTCATTCTTTGTTTGTTTCTATCAGGGTCTTAATAGATATAATATGATGTTGACATCAATGAAAAATACAGCCATAAATGCAACATGTCAATCTTCCAAATGTTCCATAAATGCTTTGGATACTTCCCCAAAGGAATATCATCAATATTCATGCTAACAATAGCAGGTGATTGCTAATAATTTTTATGATATTTTATGTTATTGAGAATGTTTTAAGGGACTATAGGATAATTGAACATAAGTGATTAACCCCCCCTCTTAGTTATCTAACATGAATAACTCTTTCCTTGATGGATGACTCCACTATATCCAATAAAGGAAAACACTAGATCTAGAGAAGGAATATACACACAATTGTTGGAATTCTTTAGAATAACTAGTGGGTATGAATCAGTTATTCAAGGTCCAAATATACAAATAAAACTTTTCCAGTACTTCAAATATTCATTTCCATAAAACCATATCATGTATACATCCATTAGAACATCCAGTACCTTAACTTAGTAGGTCACTATCCTAGGTCAAAATAACTTTGCAGTAATGTAAGCATGAAATACCACAAACTCATTCACACAATTTGACACAAGGATTTTACATGGAAACCTAATTTGGAAAAAACCACTAGTAATATGCTACCAATTTTCACTCTTCTGAAGTGATGCCCTTTTGAAGTCTAACCATATTAAAGGTTACAAAGCACATTATTAAATGTGACTTAGTTAAATGATTTCAATCATCCTATTAGGAGTGAGCCTTGTTAGAGTACTTTAGAACATTCTATTATAATGTCACATAGTTCAAGGATTTACAAATGACTACTAGGTAACCATTAATCCAAAGGATTTATCCAGACCGATATAGTTGTTAGAAAGTAATAGTAGGACTTGATCTAATAATAAAACATAACTCACTTGCAAATTATAGATCTTTGGTTCAATCCTCCATTCTACTTAGCATTCATACTCTTCATCTTTGAAAGCTTGTTTACCCTTCAACATTCATCCTCTTAAGCCTTCTTTCATTCTATGCCAATTGTAGACTCTTCTACTTGGCCACCATATGAAGCAAAACCCTAGACTCCTTGTCTTTCTTAGTTTCTCACAGATGAAAATAGTTGCTTCTAGCCTTGTATCTTCTTATAAAGAGAATTTAGGTCTTTTTTTTCTTAACCACAATTGTCCATTTTAGGGTTAGATAAGATTTAATGAATCTACCCACCTTTCCATTTTAGTCCCTTCTAAAAATTCTTCTACAATCCTCTTTGAATTAACCTCAAAATTATTTATCTTGAATTTTGTGCCACCAACTCATCATACTTATCCTCCACACACTTCACACAATTCAAGAAATAAAATTAGTCAACTCAAAATTTTCAAATCTTTGATTTAACTTGGTTTGTTATCACTCGGCATCCACATTGTTCACTCAGCAATAATAGTCTTCTAATGCTCAGCCAACACTAGGTTTCTCAGCATCTACTAAGTCTTCCTCGCTTGGTCATCAATTTTATTTCCATAACACTCGACACATACTAAATTTAACTAATGCTCAACACCTATTTTATTTTTTGACACTCAACACTTACTAAATTATGCTCGGCCTGAACTAAGTTTTCTCAGCTTACACTATTTTCTTAGTCAGGATTGGTAGACACTTTTTATGAAAACTCTTCTTCTTGGCTTAGCCAAAGTAACCATTTACTTTAGCCTTAAGTAGATCAATAATACATCATATCATCCATGTCTTATTTGGTCTTAGTGCTCCTTTTATACACCAAATAACTCAACCTTTCTCTAGGTACTCTTGTTAATCTTATCTTTTCAAATCCTCTTCATCAATCAAACAAATGATAGCATTAAAACTAAATGTAATTATCTTACCATGAAGTAGCAAGTTTGATATAATTGAAAAATAATGATTGTTTCATGATAGGTTCCATCCTTCAAATAATCTCTTATCAACAATCTCCCTATTTGGTGTTGATGGCAAGCCAATCTCAAAAACAACACCAAAAAGAGCTTAATACATTTGAAACTCTCCCTCTATCAATATTTGTCCTTCCTCTATTTAGGGAAATGTAATATTTTTCAATCTCCTTCCATGTATCTTGTCCCTTTGACTTCTATGTTATATCTCCCTCTTTAGGTTATCTCTCCCTCTTTGACAACAATGAAAAAGACTTGTCATCTCAATGTGCAAATATAATCAATTCAAGTTCTCCCTCTATCACCTTATTTGTGAATTTAAATCTTCTATTTCAACTCCTCCATTACTTTAGTTAGCTCCTAAAATTAGATCCACTACATCAAATTTTTAAATCTGACATTCAACTTAGTTGATGTAGGGTACTATTCTTTCTTCTTCAATGCTTTGGATAGGGGTATCACCCTAATTTACCTCTAAGATATTCATGTTCATCCTTAGGTAAAGCTTTTGTGAATATATTAGCTATTTGTTCCTTTATATTCACATATTCCATTTGTTAGAGTAAATAATTAATTATTAATTATTTATTCTATTTACTTAAGCTTACTTAGGGTCATGCATTTATTTAATATTTTGTATTTAATGCATGTAGTGGTTAGTTGATGACAACACAGGAGTTTGTTCCCTTCTAGCATGTTCCACCTTTTTTGGATGTGTGTTGAGTTGTCATTCTTATCTTCTACCACCTTCTAGCTTGTTCTACAAGCTTCCATGAGCTTTTTATAAGCAATCTCTCTCATTGTATTTTTATCACATCATAAGGCATTGTGCATATTGTAAATACATTTTCATTGTGTTTGCATATTTGTCTCTCATGTCTGTTTAGGGTTTTACCCTTGCTCCATGCTCTTCCTCTCCTTGGATTCTCTTTGATAGGCTCTCGGATGCAGGTGATCTTGGGCATCTTCGGAGTTGGCTTTCCTCAACTCCAACATGGTATCAGAGCCTTCTTGCTGCTACTTCATTGAAGAATTTTTGAAGCCATGATTTGGAGTCACAAACCCTTGTTTGTTTGTGCATTTTTTTTTCAAATTAGGAGATCAACATTTTTTCAAAGCACTTTGGGACCAAACGGACATCACCATTGGATCCGGAAGGCCGTTTGCAGTCAAGATTCATATAAAACTTGTCAAATTTGGAGATAGAGCTTTGGGAGGCAAAAAAAATTTCATCTCAAGGCATTCCATACAGTCATACAGACAGATCGGCATTTAAAAAATTAAAAAAGTTATTACAGTGTGCACCGCCGCTGCGCCACCACGGAGCCACCACTGCGCCACCCGTGCACGGCCCACATCAGCTGTAGCCACTGGCGCCACTTTTCTCTTTGCCCCGGTGGCTTAGTTTCTAGCCGCTGTCGAGCTCCTCCCGCTTGCCGCCACTGTAGGCACCTCTGCCATCTGCTCCACCTATGGATGACTACTCTGCCACCACCCTGGCGATTTCTCCACTCTGTGCTCTAGTTTCTCTACCCATGATAGCTCAGTGCCACTTGCAACATGTGGACAGTTGAATTACAGTCAGCAAGCCCTACTCCGTCAGCATTTCCTGCTGCGCCCAATCTGTCCGTGGCACGTGGCACAGGCACCACGTGGCACTTTTCCATGTGGTCCCTACCACATCATCCACTTTTCCATGTGGCGTCCATGTGGCACTCTTTTTTTTGTGGCAACGGTTGTCTAGCTGTCAAGTTTAATTGCTAGTTTTGCTGACATCAGCATGAGGTCAGTGCTTAGTCATCAGACTTTGCATGCACCTCTCTTGATTCACTTTTGGACCTACCTTTGGTTTTTTGGCCATAACTTTTGCATACAGAGGTATTTTTCCAATCTGAAAGAAGCACCGGAAAGCTGGTTCTGAGAAAAAGACTTTGGTGTAGGTATTTTTAGGTTTTGATGCTTTTTTATTGCTTGTTTTTTCAGTTGAAGTTCAAAGTTTTTTTGACTTAGGTAAGCATATCTTTTGCGTCTCATGCCTATTTTTTGAAAAATTTATATTTTTGGAAAGTTGGTTCTATGTACTTTTTAGAGATGTAGTCCTTTTCTTTAGTTTTTGGCCTTTGCTCTTTATATCATAGTTTTGGTGTTTTAGCTATATGGTGGATATTTTGAGTGTTTTAGGCCCAAGGATCATTTTCTTGGCATGGATTCTCTTATTTGAGGCTTTACTTTCTTTTTTCATAGCTCTTTTTTAGTTTTGATCATTGTAGCTATCATTTTGAAGCACTTTTTTGTATCACACTGAGATAAAGTGCCACTTTTGCATTTCGGGGATCATGAACGTTGTTTTGAGTCAATTGTACATGCACTATTTTTATAAAGCACCATGGGGGGATTATTATTTTCTATTTTAGGCATTCTCCCTTTGTTGAGTGAGTGTCCCTTCCACAACATTAGCCCCATGCAGAGTTAGTTTGATTGTGTCTTTATCAGTGTTTGTACCTCTTTTCCTCTCTCCTCATTCTTGGTTCGTCTGCAGGAGATTTTGGCCCACCTTCTCAGTTGCCTATCATCACACCCCGTCTGCATTAAGGGGGGGGTATGTTTTTGTTCTAATGCATCCGTGGTTCAATGGTTTGATAGTGTGAACTATGTATACAGTGGTTGATCCTATATACAAGGTGATTATAGTGGCTGGCTACCTATGCATTTCAGTTAGATGGATCATCTACCATATAGACATGCTCAGTTCATGCCTTCTTCTTTTATGGAGGTTCTTTAGATCAGAAGTTTGGTAGATTTGCAGCTTCTTCATGCTTCAGTGATGCTTCTTTATGATCACTCCATGTTCCTATTTTAGGGGACAATTTTCCTAGTTGGAGGCTTCTTCAGTTCTTCACTAGGTTCTTACCTCTTTTTGGGGGAAGCTTTTTTCCCATGTGGTTTTCTCTCTTTCTCCGTTTTACAGAGGTTGCATTTTCTTGCATTGTACATGGGTACCTAACATGGCCTCATTGTCGGGACCCATTCTGCATTCATCTTAGTTTTGTGAGCTTAAGGCATTTCCCTAAGTTGCACTTAAGGCGGGGTGTTAGAGTAAATAATTAATAATTAATTATTTATTCTATTTACTTAAGCTTACTTAGGATCATGCTTTTATTTAATATTTTGTATTTAATGCATGTAGTGGTTAGTTGATGACAACACGGGAGTTCTTTCCCTTCTAGCATGTTCCACCTTTTGTGGATGTGTGTTGAGTTTTCATCCTTATCTTCTACCACCTTCTAGCTTGTTCTAAAAGCTTCCATGAGCTCTTTATAAGCGAGCTCTCTCATTGTATTTTCATCACATCATAAGGCATTGTGCATATTGTAAATTCATTTTCATTGTGTTTGCATATTTGTCTCTCATGTCCGTTTAGGGTTTTATCCTTGCTCCATGCTCTTCCTCTCCTTGGATTCTCTTTGATAGGTTCTCGGATGCAGGTGATCTTGGGAATCTTCGGAGATGACTTTCCTCAACTCCAACAACATTCTCATTTCTTTGTCTTGAACCAACTCTCTCAAGTAATGATACTTCATTACAATGTTCTTTGACTTTGTATGCATCACAAGGTTCTTAGATATGTTTATAGCACTTGTATTGTTACAATAGAGTATCATAGGTTCAGTAATTTCCTCCTTCATTTCTTTGAGTAATTGTTTGATCCATACCACATTTGTACAATTCATTGTGACAACCACATATTCAGCTTTAGTAGTAGATTGTGATATAAAACTTTGTTTCTTACTGGTACATGAGACTAATATTTTTCCTAAGAAAAATGCTTCACCAGTTATACTTCTTTTGTCATCAATATTTCTAGCCCAATTAGTATCTGTATAGGCTCTTAATTCAAACTTATCATTCTTCTTGTAGTATAGACCATAGTCTTTTGTTCCTTTCAGGTATCTCATTATCCTTTTAATAGCCATCAAATTGTTCTCCTTAAGATTTGCAGAGAATCTTGAAACAATCTCAATAGCTAATGCAATGTCAGGTTTTCTATGAACTACATATTGTAATTTACCAATCATAGACCTATACAATGTTTGATTTACTTCAGTAGAATCATCTATTTTGGATAGTTTGTGTCCTATCACCATAGGAGTACTAACTAGTTTTGAGTCCTCCAAACTAAAGAATTTCAATATTTTCTTCACATACTTGGACTGAGTGGTGTAAATACCATGTTTCATCTAATATACTTGCAATCCAACAAAGAAATTTATCACTCCAAATATAGACATCTCAAACTCTTTATTTATTTCATTTGCAAATGTCTTACACAATGCATTTTGTCCTCCAAATATGATATCATCAACAAATATTTCAGCTAGTAAAATCCCTTCACCTCCTTCTATCTTCAAGTATAGATTGTTGTTATCATAGGTTTTCTCAAAACCAATCTTTACAAGATAGTTGTGAAGCCTCTCATACCATGCTCTTAGAGCTTGCTTCAAACCATATAAATCTTTGTACAATCTACATACCATGTTCTTGTTGTTTGGATCAAAAAATCCTTTTGGTTGTTCAATGTAAACCTCATCTTCTAGTATATCATTTAGAAATTATGATTTCACATCCATTTGATAAACTTTAAATCCTTTTTATGCAAAGTAAGCAAGAATATTTCTTACTCCTTCCAATCTTACAACTGGGGTAAATGTCTCTCCATAGTCAATTTAATCTTCTTATGCATACCCCTCGCAAACTATTCTTTCCTTATTCCTTGTGACTTCACCATTCTCATCCAATTTTTTTACGTAGGCCCTCTTGATTCCAATAACATTCTTATTCTCTAGTCTGGGTACTAGATTCCATTTTTTTTCTTCTCATTCTAATCAATCTCTTCTTTCATGACTTTACTCAGGTCTTCTTTCTCTAATGCATCCTTCACTCACTTAGACTTATGCATTCTTAAAAAAAATGTATCACTTCTTAGCCTTTTCCTTTTTATTGATCTAGCATCTTTTTCTCTAATAATTTTTCCAGTAGGGTGATGTCTTCTAACATACTTTGACAATCTTGGTCATGCTCTTCTTTCTACAATGTGTTTGTCAACATCAGAGTCATTATGCACTTCTCTATCAAGCAACTTGGCTAGTATAGGAGCACCCTCAAAAAATGAATTTTCTTAATACACTTCAAGGAATTCTTCAAGGCCCTAAAACCTTTAGGATAGGTTAGGAATAGTGGTTGTACATTTGGACCCACTTGTAAGGCCTAGTTCCAAGTTTGGCACAAATATAAGCCCTTGGTCAACTATTATGAAAGGTGTCTAATAGCCCAAAATCTTAGGATAGATTGTTGTTTTCATCTATTAACATGTTTTGGTCCTTTTTGGATCACTTTAATAGGTTTGAAACCAAGTTTGGTTATTAGTTACAAAGTTGCATAATCAGTTGCATTGGTGCTAAAAAGTTGTCAAGCAACTTTTAAGCAACATTTTGCAAATATTGTAAAATCATTTCCAAATGGCCAAATTAGTTTAAAAAATTGTGGTGACCATTGTAAATTCCTAAATATCCCTCATAGGTGGGTGGTAGGATCATTGAGATGTGATTTTTCTTTTCAATCAATAAAACACAATGTTTTCCTTGCAAAATTGACGTTCAAACATCATGTATGGATATATTGATCTTTGAGGGTGACACATTTGGATTCTCTAGTGATTCACCTTTCTAATGCATTTTTTTGGAAGACTTGAATCAACTTACAATTTGAAATATTGGAATTTCCGTAACTGCTACTCTAGATTTTGTTGTAACCTAGGATAGTGCATAGTCCAAGAGAGGTACATTGACACCCCCCTCTCCACCATTATGTGAGGTGGCGACCATGTTTCAAGGGGGAAAAAAAATACTTTAAAAAATAATTGAATCTCCTAAGCATGGTCTGCAAAAAACAATGGAGGGGACAGGGGGTGACGTCATCCTATGTGATGACCAAAGACTTTGTAAAACACTTTCCAATAAAACTTTTTTTTTAAATGCATTCCAAGAGCAATGCCCAAGGGGAGATGGTGACACATTTAAGTCATAAAGTTTATTAGGTAAGTTTAGGATATTTAGTTATGTTTTTTTTTTTTTTTTGATGGTTATTTTATTATTGTTTTTTCATTTCAAATATATATTTTTTTAAAAAAAGCAAAAAGGATATTTAAGGAATCATTTTGATTCTCTGTTACCAAAGGCCATTTTTTCAAGGTGTATTTTTTTTTTTGGATGGATTTAAAACAAAGATTTAATCATTGTGACACAATAATACAAGATTAATTGATATCTTAAACAACTTGAATTGAACTAGCAACCATAACCATTTTTCTTTCCTTAGCATAGTTTTTTTATATTTAACATATAAGGAACTTGAAAATTTTTCTTAATTAAACCATCATCCTATCATCTTATTTTTGATGTGCATCCATCTAACTAAAAATTATGATTAAATCACATGATAAACAAATATACTCAATCACCATTTTTATTGGCAAACTTGATTCAAAGGCTTAGCCGGGAAAGAAACAAGAAGAAAACCCAATGTTGTTTCCATTACAAAAAAGTTTGAAATAAAAATTACATGGGATTTCAATCTCGAATTACAATAATTTAATTGAATTTCCTTCATGACCCTCATCAAGGGTTCCATAACAATTTTTGCAACACATTTCTAAGAATCGTGGAGAGAACAGAATCTGATCAAGTGACAACAAGCATGACCAAGAGACAAGAAAACATGCATATTCATACAAGGTTTACACAATAGGATTAATAATGAATCAAAACTAGGGAAAGGTGGATTCTTCTAATAGGAGAAGTTAGGCACAACACCAAAATAGATGCCCAATCGAGGATATAAACCAAGAACTTTCGTTCTTCCATTTTAACATAACAAACTCATAGAAGTTTTGTGCTGATAGGTAGGGGCCCATAACACCCTACCCTCTCTCCCTCTTCTCATCCTGAGAAGAAACTCTACACTAGTTGGAGTCCAACTAAAAAGACCTTTCCCAAAATTGGTCACTTCTGCACTATCCAAGGGTGAGTAATACCAAAACATCCATGCAAGAAAATCTCAAAATTCAAACATAAACATGAAAGGAAAACATTCAAGAACATGGTTTTCAATCCTTCCCAACATACCCACATACATACAAGCATCCAAACAACAACAAGGTAGCATAAGCATGAAGCAAGCATGAAAATTTGAACAAGGGAGATGAAGAACTCCTACCTTCACAAAGAGGTAATGACAATTGAAAAAATTTGAGTAGAGCTTTTCCCTTCCTTGCTTCAATCTTCCAAGACTCCTCTATAAATGTAGAGATTGGGTAACAACCTAAACTACTCCAAGAAGGGCTTCTAAATAAGCTTCAAACTCACCCACCAAAAGGAGCAATAACTTCTCCCACCCACCTAAAAATCTAGAAGTTCCTAACTCAACACACACTATGGTTAATCACTAGGTGGAGGTGAGGTGATGCAACTTATGGTAGCCATAGTCAATTTTCGCACAAAGGTAAAAAGAGACTTTTTGAGTGATCTCAAAAGTCAATAAAAGGGGCTTAGGGGTTGGAAAAGACCCCCAACCCATACCCATACCCCTTGGGTATAAATATTTCATGTTTTAAAGCCTTAGGAATAGGTTTGGAACCAAAAAAAAGTTAAGAAATAATTTAGGACCATCTAACAACTCTAACAATGCAGATTAAGCACTAATCTAGATTAAGGATGACTAAACTTGATTAAGAACCAAATTAGCAAAAAGACACTAACTTAAGCTGACTTAGTTCCAAAGGTTACACAGCTAACCCTAATAGGCATGTTGAAGATCACAAACAATTCATGAGTGTCAAGTGACACTAAAAGAACATAGTTATGAACATTAACATTTACTGATCATAGAAAGATACATACATACATCTCACAATAAATTTTATTACAAACAACAAGGTTTTGATAGTTAGCATATAGGGATCAATTCTATTCCTCCATCGAGTTTCTCATCTAAAATATCTTGCACACTAATTGCACACATTAGTAGTCTCATAAAATCACATGTACATATATATTTACGTATCAAAAATTTACATAGATTAAAACATACATCAATAAATTAGTCAAGGTTTTCTCTCATTTCTTAACCATTAAAATCTCTTAAATCAAAGTATCAATCCTACATTTACTAATTTCATCAACATACATATACATAAAACATTAAATGACAAACATCAAATATCTGAAAGTAACAACACACAGCATGAAATAATATAATATGTTCTAAGCATCAGATAATGTCTCAACATCTCGAGTCATGATATCAAAATAGTAATAATGTATCACTATGCTACAATGGGTTAGGGAAAGGCCTCACATCCTCCCCTACTAGGCATGAACTTCCTCCTGCAGTTCATCAAAAAGATAAGGGTACTAAGATCGCATCTGTGCTGCATCCTCCCATGAAGCCATGACCTCATTGTAACAATCCCACTGGACCCTAACCTGGTCTAGCTCTTGGCCTTGAATTGCTAGGGTCTATTGAGCAATAATATGGATAAGCTCTAGTGCTAGCTGTCTGTCTGACTCCACCTGTAAAGCATCCCAATCTATAATATGAGACTCATCATAAATGTATCCTCTAAGTACTAAAATGTGAAACACATCGTGGATGTGTGATAGGCTAGGTGGAAAAGCTAAATGGTATGCAATAGGTCCTATCCTCTCTAGGATCTCGAATGGCCCAAAAAACTGAGGTACCAACTTAGAGCCCTTTCCAAATCAAATTGAACTCCTATTTGGTCGCACCCTCAAGAAAACTCTATCACCAACCTGATACTCTCGATCTGTCCTCTTCGCATCAGCATGCTTCTTCTGCCTATCCTATGCCTCTCTTAGGTGCTATCTAATTAGGGTCACCTGCTACTCCATCTTCTTTACTAACTGGGGACCAATAGATACTTGATCCTCGATCCTATCCCAACTCAAGGGCATCCTACATGGTCTTTCGTACAAGGCCTCATAAGGTGGCATACCTATGGAGGAATGTGCCCATTGTTATAGGCAAACTTGATAAGATGTAGGTATTCCTTCCATTTGACCTGATGGTCTATCACGTACATATGTATCATATCCTCCAAAACCTAATTCACTCACTCAGTTTGAACATTAGTCTGAGGATGGTGTATTGTACTAAAATTGAGCCTAGTGCCCAAAGCTGCCTGTAAATCTCTCTAGAATGAAGAAGTGAACAAAGAGTCTCTATTGGAGATTATCTTATAGGGAACACCATGAAATCTAACAATGTCCTACAGGAACACCTAAGCTATGTCTCATTCTATAAATGTAGTATGCATAGGTGAGAAATGGGAAACTTTGGTCAATGTGTCAACTATCACCAAAATGGCATCATGGTGGCGAGATGACATAGGAAGACAAACAATGAAATCCATAGATATAGTATCCCATTTCCATTCTATAATCTCATGTGGCTGAAGAAGCCCACCAGGATGATGGTGCTCCACCTTCACCCTTTGGCAGTCAAGGCATCTCGCTACTATGCTAGAAATATGCACTCTCATGCTTGGCCAATGATACAACTGGCCAATGATATAACTGGGGTGCACTGCATAAGGTGTTCTGTGAGCCTCAAGTACAATGAGCTCACACAAACCCCCAATGGAAGGTACATACATACATCCCCTATGACAAAAAAGTCTGTCGAACTCTAAGGAATACTCTAAAAACTTCCCTTCCAAGGGTCTTTGAGAATGTACTAATTGACTCACTTCTACATAAAGCTCATTGACTAGTAAGTGTTGTAAGATCCGCTCTCTCAAGTCAGTGCAAGTAGTCATAGATGAAAGCTCATGGCACCTTCTACTTAAGGCATCTACAACCACATTCTCCTTTCCCTTGATGTAATGAACATCAAAATTGTACTCACATAGAAACTCCATCCACCTTCTTTGCCTAGCGTTAAGGTTTGGCTATGAAAATATGTACTGCAAACTCTGGTGATGAGAATAAAGCTCAAATCTATTACCCAGAAGGAAGTGTCACCATCTCACCAAGGCATGAACCACTACCAAAAGTTCTAGTTTGTGAGTAGGATAATTGAGTTCATGATTCTTCAACTTCCTAGACTCAAAGGAACTAGGTTGTCCATCCTGCATAAGGACTGCACCTATACCATCTAAAGATGCATCGATGCACACCACAAAATCTGCAACAGGATCTGGTAGTACAAGAATCGGTGCACTCGTGAGGGTTCTCTCGAGCTCTTGAAAAGCTCTACCACACTTCTTTGTCCACTCATACTTCTTCCCCTTTTTCCAAAGAGATGTGATGGGGTGTGCCAATCTAGAGAATCATGAAATGAAACGTCGGTAATATCCTGCTAGCCCCATAAAGCTCCTCACTTCAGTAACATTAGTGGGTTCTGGCCAATCCATGATGGGTCTACTAAGACTCCATCACCTGATATGGCATGACCTAAATAATGTATCTCAGGTCTAAAGAATGCACACTTTGGCAAGCTACCAAACAATTGATTCTCTCTCAACTTCTGCAATACCTGCCTTAGGTGCTCTTCATACTCTTTCTCATCATGAGAATAAATTAGAATATCATCAAGAAAAAAAACCAAAAACTTATCAAAAAAGGTATGGAATACTCCATTCATGAGGCTCATGAATACAGCTGGAGCATTTGTGAGGCCAAAGGGTACCATGGTGAACTCGTAGTGGCCATACCTAGTACAAAAAGCTATCTTGGGGATATCACTATCCACAATCCTCAACTGATGATAACCTGACTTTAGATCAATCTTTGAAAATAATTAGGCACCCTGCAATTGATCAAAGAGATCATCGATTCTGGGAAGATGATATCAGTTCTTGATGGTCACTTTGTTCAATTTCCAATAATCAATACACAACCTAAGTGATTCATCCTTTTTCTTGACGAAGATCACTGGTGCACCCCAAGGTCACACACTAGGTCAAATATGCCCCTTCTTTAAGAGTTTCTCCAACTGAGCCTTTAGGTCACTGAGCTCATGAGTAGTCATCTTGTATGGTGCTCTTGAAACTAGCTCAGCTCTAGGCACAAGGTCTATGTGAAAATCCATTGCTCGAGGTGGAGGTATACTAGGAAGCTCTAAAGGAAACACATCTACAAACTCCTACAGGATTGGAAAATCATATAGGGATGGCTCCCCCTCTGAATCTTCCTCTTTATCACTAATGGTGATAGTGAACAACTGACAACCCTCTCACATGCACCACCTAAGCTGCATAGTGGAAATCATATGAAGGGATACAAGTCTCTTCACTCCAAAGATCTCCCTAGAGATACCATCATCATCCATACATTCTACCCTCTTCTATCAACAATCCATCTTACCATTGTGGGCATAAAGCCAATCCATGCCAAGAAGAACATCATAAAAATCTACAGGGGTAATGTGTAGATAAGTTCTAGTGGACATGTCTCCAATCTACATCTGACAACTCTGCACCATGGAACTAACTGACACACTGGCCCCTGAGGCTAACTCTACTTCCCAACATCTTGTCTAACTGCCACTAGCCTACAACACTCCACCACATATGGAGATATAAAAGAGTTAGTAGCTCTAGAATCAAATAAAACTGCAACCATATGGCTCTATATAATACTTGTACCCTTGATAACTATGGCCTGATGCTCAGCCTGGTAGTTATCAACCACTGCAAAAACTATGTGGGATCTACCCATGTCACCAACTGTCGGCTCTGAAAAAGCTCTACTCTAACCATTAGATGCCTATCCCTGTGAACACTTCCTAGCTATATGACCCATGCCACCACAAGTGTAGCATGGTCCCTGAGTATAAGATTGTGCACCCTATGATCCAGATTTATGTGGGCTTCCTAACCTACAGGATCCACTATAACCACCCCTAAAAGACTACTAAGTCTTCACTGATTGTGACTATGGGGCCTATACTTTTAGATCTTGCTTGGGACCCTATGACTGCCACTGCTTGGGCTTGGAGCCCTGGTGACCCTAAGAAGGTTTTTTTTGTTGTTGCTATGGTTTCAGCTGCTAAGACTCTTGGCCCTAAGAGGACCCTACTGTATAGTTCTAAGTCTTTTTCCAAGGGGGTTTTTGCTGGGAAGAGTTTCAATTCTAAGACTGATCCCATGACTCCTGCCTACCTCGAGTATCCTCAACCACTAGTGCTATCTCCACTACGTGTCTGAAGGTAGTGGGGAAGGCCATCTAAACTAGGCCCTAAAGTGATAAATTCAAACCCATAATAAAGTGATGCACCCGCAGTTTCTCATCCTTCATGTATTCCACATAAGGAAGGAGCTCAAGAAACTTGCTCGCATACTGAACCACTGTAAGACATCTCTGATAAAGAGAATGAAACTCCTCTATCTATATCTGTCAAAAATGCTTTGACAAGTACCTCTCTTAGAATATTTCTAGGAAAGAATCCCATGTGAGGGTTTCCATCCTCACTCCACCTATGATCTCCTCCTGATACCACCAATTGGAGGCATCCCCTCTCAACTGATGAACTACTAGGTGTGCCTTTAGATTACTTGCATAGGGTCATAATCAAAAGCACTGATGTTGGCTCTACAACCATGCCTCTGCTACTATTCCCTCAGTGGAACTCATATACAATACTGGCCCGAGTCAGATCATTTCCTTGATGTCATCTCCTATATGTCTTGAAGGTCTATCAAGTGGGGGTCCTCTCCGGTGTATTGAATCTTCCTCGTGCTCACCTTGACCCTCAATCTGTCTTGATGGGGGACTCCTAGTCCTCTCTCTAATTCCAGGTCTACCTCACCTAGGTCCCTCTGCTTCCACTACTGGAATCTCCTGAGCTGGCTGAACTACAAGCACTACTCTCTACTGGACTACATTGATCAAAGTTTGAAGTGTATCTATAATGTCCTAGTTCGGGTTTGGTGGTTCTGGTGGTGGAGGTGGAGGTGGTCCATCCTCCTATCTCGCTCTACCACCTCTAGTCCTATGACCTCTACCTCATCGGTTGGTTCAAGTAATAGGAGGCATCTTCACAAATAAAAGTTCGAGTTAAGTTTAGGAAGCACAATGGTTTAAGGTTCCTAGTATTGAAACATAGGCTATGATACCAAAATGTCATGCCCAAACTATGAGGCAAAAACACACAAATATTTTTTCTTTTAAAAAAAAAATTAATAATCAGAATGCTCTAAGTTTGATAAATTTGTGATCAAAGTTTAAGTAAGGTTCTCAACATCTCATCTTAAGTTACATATCTTGTGAAGGAATACATCGTTAAAATTTGATGCTCTTGTTATTAGATTTATAGCGATCATTAAACACGTTATTTCACTAACTTCTCAATGAGATAGGAAGATTATTTAAATAACAATTTTAAATGAGTTTGGTTTTAAAATTAATTGAAATATCTAATCAAGGACTAGTTAAAAGAATTAATACATCTACTCATACATATATATATACTTTATTTAGCTTTTCTTAAATTTCAATTTTAATTAAAAACCCATAATGTTATTAAGAGTTAAACATTTATGAAGATATTAATAATATAAATTACACTTAAATTTGACTAGGTAATAAGGAAATCAATTTAACATCTTTTGTTTGTCTAACAAATACTTACGTGATAAAACATGATACTAGTTCACAAAAAGTTTACTAAAACTTTAAAAGTACAAAATTTCTACTAAATATATTAAAATTTAAAATGAATAACTTAAAAAAAATAACAAAACATGTATTAAAACTTTCCAAATTAATTAAACCACTAAATTAATTTTAAAACTAAATTAACTACATCCAACATAGTTTAACTTTTAAATTCAAAACTAAATAATATTCAAAAATAAATTAACATTGATAATACAACTATCTAAATTTACATTAACATTTTTAAACAAATAACTATTAAACAACATAAAGAAAGACTAACATAAACCTTTAATACACTAAACTAAAATTAACTAACATGCTAAAATAAACTACTTACAATTTCTAATAAATTAAACTAACTAACAAAATAAATTACATAAACAAAACTAACATATTAACTAAACCTAACATCGTACTAACCTACTTACTAACACACACCCAAAAACTAACTTTCCTATACTAACATATACTTCCCCCCCTACACTTACTCCCCTACTCCCAATGTCAAATCGACCCCCCCTTACCCATGCACAATCCAAATCTATGCTTCCCAAGTGCTGCACTTGGGATAGTGCATAGTCCAAGAGATGTACATGTAGGTAATCATACATGTATACATACATAGATACATGTATGCAATATGTATGTATACATAGATACATATATCTATGTATGGAATATGTATGTATACATAGATACATGTATCTATGTATACATACATATTGCATACATAGATATATGTATGTATGGATACATGCATGCATGCATGCATCCATACATACATGCATCTATGTATACATACATGTATCTATGTATGTATACATGTATGCATACATAAATGTATCTATGTCATACATAGATGCATACATGTATGTAAGCATCCATGCATGCATCTACATGCATCTATCCATACATACATGTATCTATGTATCTATGCCATACATAGATGCATGAATGTATGTATCCATGGATGCATACATAGATACATACTTGTATACATGTATATATCTTTCATATATGCATATGCATGTATACATGCATACATGTATGAATCTATGCATACATACATGTATCTATATATGTATACATGTATGCATACATATATATGTATGTATATATCCATGTATACATACATACATACATGTATCTATGTATGCATCCATGCATGCATAGATGCATGCACGTATGTATCCATGCATGCATAGATGCATGCACGTATGTATCCATGCATGCATACATATTGCATACATAGATATATGTATGTATGTATGTATGCATGCATGCATGCATGCATGTATCTATGTATGTATGCATAAATCCATCCATACATATTGCATACATAGATATATGTATGTATCTATGCATGCATGCATCTATGTATACATACATGTATCTATGTATGTATGCATGGATACATAGATGCATGCATGTATGTATGCATCCATCGATGCATAAATGCATGCATGTATGGATGGATGAATCCATACATACATGTATCTATGTATGGATGCATGCAAGTATCTATGTATGTATACATGTATGCATGCATCCATCCATACATACATGTATCATGCATACATACATACATACATACATGTATCTATGTATGCATCCATTCATGCATAGATATATGTATGAATACATAATGCATACATAGATATATGTATGTATGTTTTCATGCATGCATGCATGTATCTATGTATACATACATATTGCATACATAGATAGATGTATGTATTTATGCATGCATACATACATACATACATACATGTATCTATGTATGTATGCATGGATACATATACGCATGCATGTATGGATGCATCCATGCATGAATAATGCATGCATGTATGTATGCATGTATGGATGGATGCATCCATACATACATGTATCTATGTATGTATACATGTATGTATGCATGCATGTATCTCTGTATGTATACATGTATGCATGCATCCATCCATACATACATGTATCATGCATACATACATACATACATGTATCTATGCATGCATCCATGCATGCATAGATGCATATATGTATGCATCACTGCATGCAAAGATATATGTATGGATGCATGCAAATGTATCTACATATGTATGCATTCATGTATCTATGTATGTATACATGTATGCATGCATCCATCCGTACATACATGTATCTATGTATACATACCTATTGCATACATAGACATATGTATGGGTGCATGCATGTATCTATGTATATATACCTGTATGCATGCATCCATCTATACATACATGTATCTATGTATACATACATATTGCATACATAGATATATGTATGTATGTATGCATGCATTGTATACATGTATGCATGCATCCATCCATACATAGATGTATCTATGTATACATACATATTGCATACATAGATATATGTATGTATGTATGCATGCATGCATAGATACATGCATGCATCTATGGATACATATATGTATCTATGTATGTATGCATGCATGTATCTATGTATGTATACATGTATGCATGCATCCATCCATACATACCTGTATCTATGTATACATACATATTGCATACATAGATATATGCAAGCATGCATGCATGTGTGTGTGTCATTACATACACACATACATACATACATACATGTATACATGCATGCATGCATACATAGATATATGCATGTATGGATGAATCCATACATGCATACAGGTATATATGTATGCATGCATACATGTGTGTGTGAATACATACATACATACATACATGTATGTTTGTATGTGTATGTATGCATACATATATATACATACATACATACATATACGTATGTATGATGCATGAATACATACATCTATATATGCATGCATGCATGCATACATATTGCTTTCATGCATACATATATGTATGTATGCATGCATCATACATACGTATATGCATGTATACATAGATATATGTATACGTGCATACATATATATACATACATACATATACATATATATGATGCATTCATACATACATATATGTATGCATGCATGCATCCATACTTATGCATATCTATGTATGCATGCATGCATACATACGTATATGCATGTATACATAGATATATGTATTTATATCTATGTATACATGCATACATACATATATGTATGTATGCATGCATATATACATAGATACATGTATGTATGCATGCATGCATACATATATTATATGTATGCATGCATCATATATACATATATGTATGTATGCATGCATACATGCATACATACATATATGCATGTATACATAGATATATGTATGTATATCTATGTGTACATGCATACATACATATATCTATGTATGCATGCATACATACATAGATACATGTATGTATGTATATCTCTATATACATGCATGCATGCATAGATATATCTATGCATGCATGCGTGGATACATAGATATATATATGCTTTAATGCATGCATATGCATACATACATATCTATGTATGCATACATCCATACATACATGTATCATGCATCCATATGCATGTATGCATACATATATATGTATGTATGCATATGCATGAATACAATACATACATAGATGTATGGATGGATGGATGCATACATGCATGAATATGCATACATACATGCATATGGATGCATGATACATGTATATATATATATACATACATATACATACATATTCATATATATCCATATGCATATATCCATAAATACATATATATCTATGTATGCATGCATGCATCCATACATAGATATATCTATGCATGAATGCATCCATACATACATTTACCTATGTATGATTCATGCATGCATGCATAGACATTCATACATAGATATGCATGCATGCATTATACATAGATACATGTATGTATGGATGCATGTATGCATGCATGCATATATATATATCCATACATACATCCATGCATATATCCATATCTATCCATATGCATATGTCCATACATACATATATATCTATGCATGCATGCATGCATCCATGCATCATACATAGATACATGTATATATATATATATATATATATATATATATATATATATATATATATATATATATATATATATATATATATATATATATATATATATATATATATATATATGTATGTATAGATGCATGCATGCATCCATACATACATACATGTATCTATGTATGTATATATGTATGCATTCATCCATCGATACATACATATATCTTGCATGTATGTGTGCATGTATGGATGTATGCATACATACATGCATGTATACATGTATGTATGTATACATGTATGTATGTATGATCAGAAACAGAATACTTCTTATTTGCATCATTCAATTTTTCACTAAAATATGCAATAGGCTTACCTTCTTGGCTTAATACAGCCTCAATAGTGCTGCCACTAGTATCAAAATCCACCTAGAACACCTTTCTAAAATCTCAAAGTGCCAACACAAGTTGTTCTATCACTTTCTTCTTTAGCCTTTCAAAACTTCTCGTAGCTGTTGCAATCCATTTGAACTCTTTTCTATCCCCTCTTATTGTGTCAGTTAGGGGTGCACATATGCCACTGAAATTCTTAATAAACTTCTTGTAAAAACTAACCAGACCATGAAATGATCTTACCTCAGTAGTAGACCTTGGAGTAGGCCATTCCAAGATGGCTTTTACCTTCTCTGGATCCATTTTGAGACCTTCAGATGATATAACAAACTCCAAATAGAATAACTCCCTTTTTGTAAAGATACACTTCTTCAAATTAATTAATAGTTTTTCTTCCCTTAACCTTTCAAGGACACTACAAATATGAAATAAATGTTCTGCCAAAGTCTTGCTGAAAATTAAAATATCATCCAAATAGAAAATAAAAAATTTTCCCAAGAACTTCTTAAGTACCTCATTCATCAGCCGCATGAAGGTGCTTGGGGCATTTGTCAATCCAAAGGGCATGACTAACCACTCATAAAGACCCTCCTTGGTCTTGAAGGCCATTTTCCAATCATCTCCTTCTTGTATCTATATCTGATGATAGCCACTCTTGAGATCTATTTTTGTGAAGTACTGAGCTCCACTCAAGTAGTCCATAAGATCATCCATTCTTGGCAAAGGAAATTGGTACTTGATGGTTATCCTATTTATAGCTCGAGAGTCTGTACACATCCTCCACTCTCTATCTTTCTTTGGTGCCAGTATTGCAGGTACTGCACATGGACTCAGGCTCTCTTGATTCAAGCCCTTCCTCAATAGCTCCTAAACCTGTCTATTTAGCTCCTCTGTTTTAGTAGGAGTCATCCTGTGAGTAGCCTTGTTAGGTAAACTAGCTCCTGAAATTAGATCTATCTGATGACTAATTGTCCTTACTGGTGGTAATCCTTCTGGAACATTATCAGAGATAATATCTCCAAACTCTCCTAGTAAATTTGAAACTTCAAGTGGTATTTCACTACTACCTTCTTTATCTTTCCTAGGAAACAAAGCATAGCACATACACTGATGTTTCACTCCATGTAAAAACTTTCTTCCATCAACAAGAAAAATCCTAGCACTGCTACATACCTTTTCACCTTCCTTTTTCATGGCCTTCAGTTTGTGGCAAACTCCATCCTTTGTTAGAGAGTATGTGTTTGCATTACCATCATGTATTGCATGCCTATCAAACTGCCATGATCTACCCAACAATAGATGAAAAACATCCATTGAAATAACATCATAGATAACTTCATCATGGTAACTCCCAATTTTGAATTTCACTAGACATTTTTCACTTACTAGGACTTTATGATCATCTTTCACCCAAGCAATGTGATAGGGCTGGGGGTGTTTCTCCCTCTTTCGCTTCAGCTTAGAGACCATCTCCTCTGACACCAAGTTGTCAGTGCTACCACCATCAATGATCACATCACAACATTTTTCCTCAGATTTATACCTGGTATGGAATAAACTCCTCCTTTGTCCTGGTTCAATCTCACCACTTAGTAGGACTCTTTCATTCACTAAAGTCTCTCCTCTTTCTGCATCCTTTGAATGTGATGACTGTGTATCCTCATTCACATGAGCAACCCTAGCTTGACCCTCAGCTCTCCTATCTTTCCTTCATTGTCATTGAGGGCATTCAAAGGAACAATGACCTTCTTCATTGCAATGGAAATAGGTATCACAGAAGCCTCCTCTTCCTTGTTCATGTCCTCTACCTCTTCCTCTCTGATTTCCAAAGTCTTGATCATGGGAGTGGTTGAAACCCTCATTCCTCTGGTTTCTGCTAGTACCCACATCTTCATTTTTCTTTTGGGTTTCATTTTGGCCTCCAGATGACCTACCACTTCCCCTTCCTCCTTGACCATGCCCTCTTTGTCTCCCTTCAAACCTTTTATTCAGCTTCTCTTTGACTCGTAGGGAAAACTAGTATGCCTCTTCAACGCTGGTCATTCTTACCAGACTTAATTCTTCCTAGATGCTAGGTTGCAACCCACTGATATAACAAGAAACCTTATCCTTATTTGTCCTTTGCATGCCCTACTCTAATAAAAAGTTGATAAAACTCTTCTGTATTCTTGGACTAATCTTCCTGCTTGCTTTAGCCCATGCATCTTCTTAAAAAAATCAAGCATGTAGTTCACAAGAATGAACTGCTTCTCCAATTTGTCCACCATGCAATCCCACCTTGTGATCTTCTCCTTTCCTCTTCTATTTCTTTCCAATTGAACCTCTTGCCACTAGATTTTGGCATGGCCTATCAGTTTGGCCTTTGCAAACTTAACCCTATCTGGGTCCCTAATATGCTCATACTCAAAGTATTTTTCTAGTTCATTGATCCAGTCGATCAACTCATCTGATTTCAGATTTCCTGAAAATACACCCACATCAATTGTAGCTCTTTTCTCAAACTTAGTAATGGCCCTAAAAAGACTTTCCTCTACCTCATTCAGAACTTCTCTATCAAATTCCCCTTCTGGTCTAATTTCTTCTTCTTCATTGTCATCCTCACTTTCATCACCTACGGCAACATTTTTTCCTCTACGGAGCTCCTCTTGCAATGCTTGTACCTACCTTTGGAGGACTCTAACCTCCTTAGGATTAACAACTCTGGCCCTTCCACCATGCTCTCTTCATGGAGGCATCTTCTTAACTCAAACCCATAACCACACAGTCTTGGTGCAAACTGTCTCACAATCGGTGCTCTGTCTACACACTTAGGAAAACCAGCTCTGATACCACTTGATGGAGACACCACCCAAGCACAGAATGGACATAACAGGAAAGGAAAATTTTAATAACTTTGTAAACAAGCTAATACTTCCAGTATCGAGATAATAGACTTCAAAACATGCCCTATGGGCTTACAATAGCATAAATTTGGAGATAATTTCTCCTTTCAGTACCTCCTCTCAAACTCCACTTCAAACTGCCTTTTACAATGCTAGAAATGTCCTTAAATAGACCTTGGAGGGTTAAGGACTAGGAATATATTCTAGAAAGTGCTAGTAGGTATCCACCAACCAAGTAGAAGGCTCTAGAAGCCATGTTAGAAGTTGGTGCAAATCTAGAAGAATCAAAAAATGATAACCGAACTTTCGGGAGGCATAACTTTTGAACCATAGCTCCGATTGACAAACCATTTACATTTCCAAAAAGCTCTCAAAGTTCTCTATAGCCCTATGGATAGGCTTTGCTTATCCCCCATTTTTTTGGCCCTTTTCAAAATCATTTAATGCCCCTAACTTGACTTTGAAGCATTCTTAGGAGGTCTCCAAAAATTAAAAAATTGTAATAACTTTCAAACTATGGGGCCTTTTGACTTAATTCTTTTTTTGGAATGCTCTAAATTATAATTACATTCATCCAGCCAATTTACACCTTCTAGTTCACCAAAATGATTATTCAATTACATACTCCTATTTTTTTTAGCATTTACACATATCCCAAGGTGTTCAAATACTCTATCCTAGAACACTAATAGTGAAACTATGAGAGTTAAAACCTTTATTTGACCCAAATGAGTAGCCAAAAATAAAAACACATGAAACAAAAACTAAATCTAAGTACATTTTTTGGGTGACACAGGATTTCCCTTATACCTCTGGATGCTCCTACATCACATACATAGATACATGTATGTATGCATGCATATATATATATCTACTCATGCATGCATTCACAGATACATGTATCTCTGAATGGATATGCATACATACATATATACATAGATACATGTATGTATGGATGGATGCATGCATGCATGCATCCATCCATATATACATGTATCTATGTATGTATACATGCATGCATGCATCCATCCATACATACATGTATCTATGTATACATACATATTGCATACATAGATATATGTATGTATCGATGCATGCATGCATACATAGATATATGTATGGATGCATGCATGCAGGCATGTATCTACGTATACATACATGTATCTATGTATGTATACATGTATGCATCCATATAGATGGATGCATACATGTATACATACATAGATACATGCATGCATGCATGCATAGATATATGTATAGATATATGTATGGATGCATGCATGCATGCATGTATGTATACATACATGCATGTACCTATGTATGTATAAATGTATGCATCCATATATATGGATGCATACATGTATACATACATAGATACATGTATGTATACATAGATAAATGCATGCATGTATAGATATATGTATGGATATATGTATGGATGCATGCATGCATGCATGTATGTATGTATACATGTATGCATAGATATATGGATGCATACATATATACATACATAGATACATGTATATATACGTAGATACATGGATGCATGCATGTATCGATGTATACATACATGTATCTATGTATGTATACATGTATGCATACATATATATGGATGCATACATGTATACATACATGTATCTATGTATGTATACATGTATGCATCCATATATATGTATGCATACATATATATGGATGCATACATGTGTACATACATAGATACATGTATGTATACATAGATACATGCATGCATGCATAGATATATGTATGGATATATGTATGGATGCATGCATGCATCCATCCATACATACATGTATACATGCATGCATTGTAGTGCCTCTCATGTTTGCAGTCTAGTCTATTTTGATTCTAGAGATACTTGATACTCTTATTATTTTGCACCGTATGATGACCCGAGGGTCAGATGCTAAACTTGGATTCAGTACCATAGATGCTTTACTGCTATACTGTTCAGTTTATCACATTTTCATGTTGATGCCATTTTGAGATGATAGTAGATCTATGATGATATCTGGTTATATGATGTATTGGACCTATTTTTTGATTATGTTATGAGATGGATTCTATGATATGGTTATTTACTTCATTCTTGTATCTTTACGCTTTCTATGAATGTGAGTGATGTAAATGGATTAAATAGGTATTTTAATACATGTTTCTTTGGCTATGATATTATTTTCCATTGCACTTGATCATGTATATTAGTGTGTAGGAATTATATCCTTGGCAGTGGTACATGGAGTTAGTGATTTAGCTATTCATATTTAGCCATGTCGTTCCTATATGGTCGATGTACCCTTATTGTTATTTTTTAGATCAAAACCTTTTGATGATTAGTAAATCTGAACTCATTTGCATTATGTGATTAGACCAATGAGTGTGTCTGTGCATTTAGAAGTTTGCATTTGTCGCAAAAGTGTTAAGTGTTTTTCTATGGTTTTGGGGTTTCCAGGTTTTAATCTTTTCAGATTTAGTTTTTGGCAGCTTTTCCTTAGGTTAAATCCCATTGCGAATAATAACCTATTTTCATTTGGGTCGATTCGGAGTTTAACTACTCCAGCTAGCATATGGAGGGGGTTTCTACCTCATAGCCTGGTGATCATTGTGCCCAGAGGGTTGGCGAAGGAAGCTTTAATTAAGTGAAAATTAAATAAATATTGGGTGGTAATAATCTTAAGATAATAAAATATTTAGGGTGCAAGAGCCTTTCTGTTGAGGGATGTTGAATCTGCGCAAGTCCTAGCTTGGACTTTTTGATGCCAAGCGACTCTCCACAATGTTAGTCCTTGCATAGTAAGCCCATTGAGGTGTTTGACCAGGACTTGTAGTTTATGCATTGTCTATGTCTTAGTTTCAGTCATCATACTGCTTGGCATGAGTGATAGCCATGGTTGTTGTGTTTTTATGTGTTTGTGGTTAGATCACTATCTCCATCAGCACGGTGGGTGTGGACCTACGGGTGCCACATGGTTGGGAGATGTAGCTACCTTCACCATTTCTAGGGACTAGTGTACAGAGATGGTGTATTGTCCTAGTACAATTGTAGCTGGATGTGTCACTTGGTACTTCGATAATCGGAGTATGCTTCTTGTGATTTATGCTCTCATTATGATGTTATCATGTTTAGATGATGTTAGTCTTAACACATTCCTCATTATGATGATTAGCATGTAGTAGATGAGGTTATCTAATTACAATTTTATCTTATGCTTACTACTAGCATGTTAGATTTTTTTTACTTAAATTGTAGCATGTTTAGTAGTGACGTCCCTACTATGACAGCACCAATGATTTGATCAGTGGCTTGGGATGTTATGCACGGGGGATGGCTAGGGCCCACGATAATCCTATGACACCATTGATAGTTGGGAGGAACCGCATACTTAGTTGGTTATTTTACTCATTGCAATGTTAACTATGTTATTGCGATGTTTATTTTAGTTGAATGTGATGTTTCTTTTCTGTACTTTTCCCTTCACTATTTGGTAGATGGTTAGATTCTAGTGTTCTTTCTTTCTGTTACTCTGTTATTGTTCGAGTGCTCTCGCCTTGGAATGTGGATCTGATACTCCTCAGTGCGGAGCTTTTTCTGTGTGTTTGGCCTTTTTCGAGTTTCTTGAAGTGTTTTTATTTTCTATGGGTGACATTTGTTTAGCATATTACGACAATGATAAAGTATCACACACCCATAGATATATGTACAGATATATGCATGCATGCATCCATACATACATGTGTATATACATACATGCATAGATATATCTATGGATGCATGCATCCATCCATATAGATTGCATACATAGATATATGTATGTATGGATGCATGCATGCATGCATGTATACATAGATATATGTATGGATGCATGCATGTATGTATACATACACATATTTATGTATACAATATGTACACATACATATTGGATACATAGATATATGTATGGATATATGTATGAATGGATGCATGCATGTATCTATGGATACATCCATGTATCTATGTATGTATGCATGTATACATATATGTATGGATGAATGCATACATGTATCCATGTATGTATGCATAGATACATATATGTATGTATGCATGTATACGTATATGTATATGTATGTGTATGTATGTATCTCTCTCTCAACCTCTACACTAACCAGTCCATGATGTGTTAGGAAACTCACAATTTCACAAACCATCAACATACTCACCTGAAAACACTAACTGAGCTAGTGGCATAGCCACACTAGTGTACTCTCACAAGAGAGAAAAGTATACAGAGGTGCACCCAAGAAAAAGTCCAAGAAGGAGAATCTAAACTCATCAAAGAATTGAGTCACTCCCAAAAGACAAGGCAAAATCAACCCTAAACAAGGAACGCTCACAAACCACACTACACCTCACATGGGCAGTTCAGTGCATTAGGAAACACAAAAACCCAAGCACGAACCCCAACAAGTACCTAGTAGATTATGAAGACAAGACAACTCTTCCATTATGAATAACATGAAGAGTTAAACTTCTTCAATGGCCATAAATATGATATATCATGATTGAATTTGCCTCTACTCGAGAAGGTAATAGAAACAACGATTAGCAACTCTAGAAGCCATAGCTTCACGTTTGGACTCAGATTGGCTCCATTAGAAAAGTGCCAAAAAGACAACGACAAAAACATCAAAAATATGGAGCTTCGAGAGTCCTTAGACCCAAGATCTGAGTCACCACTCAAAACAAAACCACAAAGGCAAAACAACAGTCTTGGCCACCAAGACAAGTGACAGACAAAATGTTCAAATCCACATAAGAGGACACATGCCTAGAACAACATAAGACATGGAATGAAAGGTAGTTCACACATTGAAACCATCATTACTCTTCTTTCATAATTTCATTAATTAAACATAATATAAGCACTAATGCACGATGAAACTGAAAGATTTTCAAGCAAGGGTCCAAGAGTCACCATAAAACAAGCACATATCTTTCAATTTCTTTAAGAATACACTACATTTACTCGTCTTTTAAACCATTCAATAATAATAAAAAATTTAAATCTAAAAAAGACACACTAGTATGTTCTCCATGATATTATCCCTTGAACATACTACCAGAGGTTCGAGTTGAGCATCA
The DNA here is from genome assembly GCA_028749045.1 of Cupressus sempervirens. Classification (NCBI taxonomy): domain Eukaryota; kingdom Viridiplantae; phylum Streptophyta; class Pinopsida; order Cupressales; family Cupressaceae; genus Cupressus; species Cupressus sempervirens. Next base: position 416,593,457 of record CM053790.1, read on the forward strand.
TAGATTCACAACACACAACTGGGTAGTAGTAAAACACATCCAAAATAGTCATCATGAACAAAATCAAAAGCCCAAATGGGGGAAATTATCAATTCCAATAGTATGTACCAAAAAGAGCTCATTTCAAAAATAAGTCAAATGTGACAACTATCACAAAGAGAGCGATAGATAAAATTTGATGACTGCTCCAAGAGATGAAAATACTGAAAACCACTACTAGCCCAACAACATGAGGAAAATACCTCCAGCCAAATAAAATAAGGCATCAAACAAATCACATTATAGGTGATGACTGAGTAAAGTCACACAAGAGGGATAAGTCACTGCACAATGCTAAGGAATACATCATCCTAGCAATGTTAGAGAACACACTTACACACATCAAGCAGTATACCATCAGTAACCTCATGCATATGCAGACAACAATAATTTCCATGCAATGCAACATTTAGATATCCATCAAATTTATATAGTTTTACATAAGCTTAAGAAGCAATCAAATTGGGGACTTAAGTCATTAACCCAAGGATATAATGCAAACCTACTCTTTGCAATGATTCACAATAAACAATCATTTTCAATGAAAGGAACAATTTGATCACCCTAAAGATCAAACATAGAATCACAAATAAGATTCATCTATATACTTGCAATAAGGAGAAAAATAGGGAAACAATGCACCTTACTCTACAAGGAGAAACAAAAAGCAGCACTCAAAGCCAACACATGGACACCAATCAGTGGTTTTGTCCAAAAGGGGTCACACAAGCAACCAACCAAACAAGGCACAACAATTCTGATCACAAAATTAGGAAGAATCACTTCCTTCTCCACATACTACTCTAGTAACATCTATTGGACAAGCAAATCCATCACAAGTAGATACCAAAGCAACAAAGATCACGAGTTCTCACCAAGACACTTGCACTCAACCAACGCAGCAATAGCTACAAGGGAAACATACATACAGAGATCCTAATGTTTGAACATGGGCTCTGATATGAGATGTAATGCCCCGCCTGGAGATCCTTGGAAACAAGGATGAAATGCAAGCCAAGATTTTTTTTTACAAGTATGAATGCACATGACAACATCATATAGGGATCACAATGATCACAACAGAAGACTTCACCACAATCCCGACAACCAACGAATCCCCAAATGCCACTACTAATCTGACACACATAAACAAAGCCAACAACGACAACGCACATGATGAGGGCTCAAGAAATGACCACTCATCAACAAAACACCAAGTTAGGGTAAATGCAGAATCTTGAAATTTGACTAAGCCTAAAATCTTGAAGCCCTAAAAAATTGGCTAAGTCTAGATTTTTGAAGCCCTGAAATTTCCTAGAATCCATAACTTATCTCCGAGATGTCTGAAACCTATCTCAAAAGATTCGTCACATATATTAAAATATATCTTAAGTATACAAAAATTTCTTCTACTTAAACGATATATTTTAAACCCCCAAGAGACTAAAATAGAAACAGGAAAAATTGATTCAAGAGAAACCAATAGAATTCAAAATACAACAACATAGGGTCAGAGAACTCCTAAAAGGGTATCCAAAACAACTCTCAAAAAGTTTGGATCATGAAGAAAAGTGCTCGCTAATGACACGCGCAAGTTTTTTACAAAAACTGTGCGACACTTTTTACTAAGGGAGGGTGACACTTCTCCTTAAGGCATGCGGCACTCTTCCAGTGTCATACGACATTTTTCAAGAAGGCATGCGACACTTTTCAGCATCATATGACATTTCTCAAGAAGGCGTGTGACACTTTTCTAGTGTCGTAAGACATTTCTCAAAAAGGCGTGCAATACTTTACAGTGTCATATGACATAGTTTGCATGGGTGTGCGATACATTTTTATGTCGCACAATGCTGACAAAATGTCACCGATAGAAACACAAAAACACTCCCAAAAGAAAAAATGACCAAAAAAAAAGCAAAGAACCTCCATACTAGGGAGTAACGGATCCACAAAGGCTGGAGGAATGAACACTCGAGTGCAAGAACAACACAGAAAGAAGAACACCTATCCATCTAAACTACAGTAGCGAAGAACACACTAAAATAAACATCGCAGTGAACTGAACAACCAAACTAAGTGCTTGGTTCCTCCCAACCATCAATAGCATCATAAGACCATCATGGGTCCTAGCCATCCCCCACGCGTAACATCCCAAGCCACCGACTAGATCATTGGTATTGTCATAATAGGGACGTCACTACTAAAAACATGCAACAATATAAGCATAAGGAAATCTAACATGCTAGTAGTAAAGCATAAGATAATCCTATAGTAGATAACATCACCTATCACATGCTAAACAACAATAAGCAATAGATATGATAATACAACAATTCACAACATCTAATCATATGCTAAACATCATAATAAGGGAATGTGTCAAATAAAATAACATCATCTAAACATGATATACAAGCATCCCAATGAAAGCATAAATGACAAGAAAGCATACTTTGAAATTCAAAGTACCAAGTGGAAACATCCAGCAACAGTCGCACTAGGAAAAAAGATCGTCTTTGTATGCCGATCCCTAGTAGTGGTGAAGGTAGCTATGCCTCCCAACCACATGGCACCCATAGGTCCACACCCTCCATGCTGATGGAGATAATGATCCAACCACAAACACACATAAAGCACAACATCCAAGGCTAACACTCACGCCAGATAGTATGATGGCTGCAACCAAGAACCTAAGACAATGCAACAAGTAAAGGTCTTGGTCAGACACTCAAAAGGCTACTAAGTAGGGGCTAACATCATGGAGATTTGATTGGCATCAACAAGCCCAAGCTAGGATCACATGTGGAAACACTTGCAAGGTACTTCCCTCTCGAGGTACTCCCTTGGAACCATCACACGAAGTTTTATTATCTTAAGTTTTATTACCAGTCACACATTTTTTTTTTTAATTATCACTTATTCAAGCTCCTCTCAGCCATAACCATGGCGTCATGATTGCTGGGCTGAGAGATAGAAGCCCCCTCCATATGCTACCCTACCCTACCAATGCTCATTCTATGACAAGTTCCCATGGGCATGCATACTCCCATCCCAACCCCAATGATCATAACTTTCGACAAATCCATGAAAGATCAGGCCTCGCAAGTCACCCAACAAATTTACATGCACGTACTAGTGTGTAGCGTACCACCATCACAAAGATCATAACCCAAGGACAGGAATGAGAACATAATGCCAAGAAAACACCCAACTGAAAGCAACATAGGAAGGATGGATTCTACACGAATCCCAAAGCCGATAAAACCATACATCATTAAATCACTCAATCGGCCTCAATCCGAGTGTATGGATTCTACATGAATCCCAATGATGCAACAAGACTAAACATCATGAACTCACTCAACCGGCCTCAATCTGAGAGTATGGATTCTACACAAATCCTATCGTTCATGAAACAAAAGAAAAGGTCCAAAAGAAGACATAACAGGTAACAAATCACTCAACCAAACACAAAGTCGGGAGTATGGGTGCAACACACATCTCAATGCAACAAAGGGTGCAAAAGTGGTCTGGCTGATATCCAAATGGATCATCCAAGTCCATGAACCACATTATGCCAAGAAAACTCGAGAAAATAGGGTAGCACACAAAATGGGGTAAAAACTCCAAATTTTAGAAAAATTTCAAAATTAAAACCCATTTGACCTTTGGGTTCAAAAACCCTAAAATTCCAAAAATAAATAGAATCAGACACCATATGCAAAAATGGCTAGCATAATGTGTAGTGCCTCTCCCATTTGACTTTTGTAAGTCATCCTAATGGATGCAACCTTGATGATCTTTTGTTGTGATGAGATCATGATTGTGACCCTGAGTGGTCTACACCGTTGAGGTGTTTGGATTTATGCTTCTTTATCAGTTGCTTTATTTATGCTTTTGACTGATCTTTGAGATTATGATGTGATTTTTGGTTCACTGAGGTTTGTGCCAGTGGTTACCAGAATCGATGTGGTATCATGAGGTTGTTCCATGATTACCCTGAGATATGTGCAGAGATTGCACTATGTTCTTTTACCATGCTACACTGGACTGGGTTCCTATAGCAATGGTTAGTCATGTTTATGACTGTGTTCACTTATGTGTTTTTAAATGCTTTTTTTTAATGCAGAGTAATAAATCGTTATTAAATGCTTAAGTAATTAGAATTGATTATTCTTGTTGGATTCTTTGGTTATGTGCTGCGAACATTTACCTTGTTTTATTTCTGATTAGAGAGATATTTGCTACTCATGTTATGTTTACATTTGAGAGGACCTGAGGGTCAGATGTTACACTTTGATTCCAGTATCATAGATGTTATACTACTATGCTGTTCAGTTAATCATATTGCATGATGATGCCATTTTGAGATGACAGTGTGTTTTATGATGTTATCTGATTATCTAGTATTTGGACATACCTCTAATTTTGTTATGTGATGGATTTAATGCTATGGTTATTTACTTCATTCCTGCGTTGCTATGCCTTTTGAAAATGTGAGTGATGTAAATAGATTATTTTAATATAATTAAATAAATGGTTAAATTAGGTGATTTAACGCATTATTGCTTCGGCTATGTTATTATATGCAATTGCACTTGATCGTGTTGTTTAGTGTGCAGGATTTATATCCCTGGTAGTGGCACATGGAGTTAGTGATTCAGCCATTCATATTTTACCAATGTCGTCCTTGTATGGTCGACGTATCCTTAATTAAATATTTAAATTAAAACTTTTGGTGATTATTAAATTCGAACTCATTTGCAGTATGTGATTAGACCAGTAAGCGTGTCTGTGCATTTAAAGTTTCGCTTTGTCACAAAAGTTGTTTAGGAGATTTATGTGTTTCTGGGTTTTCGGGCTTTTTAATTGATTTATTTTAATTTCTGGCAGCTTTTCCATAGATGAATTCCTATTTATAGGAATAGCCTATTTTTGTTTTGGTCGATTCGGGGTTTAACTGGATTGGCTGGTTAAATGCCCTAATTGATTATTCACCCGAAAAGTGAATAAGTATCCAAAAAGGAGTTTAATTCCTCACTTTTGACTTTCAAATTGGAAAGTTGGAGAGTAAAACCCAAAATCCTCTTCATGAGGATTTACTGTTTTGTTCGTTGTGGGAGCTACGGGCGTGGGATCGCTGCGAGGTTGGGCTCGTTGGATCCAACTCGAGGAAACCTTGGATTTCCGCAATTTTCAGCTACTTCTGCGAGATATTTATTTTATGGTTCAGATTCCCATTTTGCCCTTTTGTCTGTGAGGTAGGGCTTTCCCGTTTTATTGTTTCTGCTCCGTTTCAGCTTCTATTTTTGGTAGCTATTTGTTTGGAGGCTGAGAACTAGTGTTCCCCTCCATTTCTGTATGTTAGTTCTACCTGATTGGGCGGGTATGAACATTTCCCTATTTTTTGGGATGAGGGTTTGGGATTTTGCACCGTTATGCTGGCCATTTTTGCATATGGTGTCCGATTTCAGTTATTTTTGAATTTTTGGGGTTTTTGAACCCAAAGGCCAAATGGGTTTTAATTTTGAAGTTTTTCAAATTTTTGGAGTTTTTACCTCGTTTTGTGTGCCACCCTATTTTCTCAAGTTTTCTTGGCACATTGTGGGTCGTGGACTTGGATGATCCATTTGGATATCAGTCAGACCACTATTGCACTTTTATGTTGCATTGGGATGCATGTTGTATCCGTACTCCCGACGTTGTGTTCGGTTGAGTGATTTTATACTTGTTATGGTTTCTTTTGGACCTTTGCTTTTGTTCGTGAACGCTAGGATTCGTGTAGAATCCATACTCTCGGATTGAGGCCGATTGAGTGAGTTCATGAAGTTTGGTCTTGTTGCATCATTGGGATTTGTGTAGAATCCATACTCTCGGATTAAGGCCGATTGAGTGATTTAAAGATGTATGATTTTATTGGCTTTGGGATTCTTGTAGAATCCATCCTTCCCGTGTTGCTTTCAGTTGGGTGTTTTCTTTGCATTGTGTTCTCATTCCTGTAAACTTATGTTACGATCTTCGTGATGGTGGTGCGCCACACACGAGTACATACGCGTACATTTGTTGGGTGACTTGTGAGGCCTGATCTTCCATGGATTTGCTAGAAGTTATGATCATTGGGGTTGGGATGGGAGTATGCATGCCCACGGGCACTTGTCGTAGGATGAGCATGGGTAGGGTAGGGTAGCATATGGAGGGGGCTTCTATCTCGCAGCCTGGTGACCTTAGTCCCATAGGGTTGGCAGAGGAAGTTTTAAATAAGTGATAATTAAAGAAAATGTGTGACTAGTAATAAAACTTAAGATAATAAAATGTGTGTGCGGGGCCCTCCGTTGAGGAGTTGAAATGCACGATCTGAGCTTGGGCTTGTCGATGCCAAGCGACTCTCCATGATGTCAGCCCCTACTTAGTAGCCTTTTGAGTGTCTGACCAGGACCTGTACTCCTTGCATTGTCTTAGGTTCTTGATTCAGCCATCATACTATATGGCATGAGTATTAGCCTTGGATGTTGTGCTTTTGTGTATTTGTGGTTGGATCATTATCTCCATCAGCACGACGGGTGTGGACCTATGGGTGCCACGTGGTTGGGAGGCATAGCTACCTTCTCCACTGCTAGGGATCGGTGTACAGAGATGATCTTTTGTCCTAGTGTGACTGTTGCTGGATGTCTTCACTTGGTACTTTGGGTTCCGGAGTATGCTTTCTTGTGATTTATGCTTTCATTGGAATGCTTGGATATCATGTTTAGATGATGTTAGTTTACTTGACGCATTCCCTTATCATGATGTTTAGCATATGATTAGATGATGTTATTTGATTTAGTAGTACATCTATTGCTTACTATTGTTTAGCATGTGATAGGTGATGTTATCTACTGTAGGATTATCTTATGCATTATCACTAGCATGTTAGATTTCCTTGTGCTTATATTGTTGCATGTTTTTAGTAGTGACGTCCCTATTATGACAGTACCGACGATTTGGTTGGTGGCTTGGGATGTTATGCGTGGGCGATGGCTAGGACCCACGATGGTCTTATGATGCTACTGACTGTTGGGAGGAACCGCGTACTTATTTGGTTTTTTAGTTTTGAGGTGTATCTTTGTTCATTGAGATGTTTATTTCAGTATGTGCTTTGCTTTTATGTTTTAGATGGTTAGATGTTCCTCTTTCCTTGCTGTTAATGCTCTCGAGTGTTCATTCCTCGATTTAAGTGGATCCGGTACTCCCCTATATGGAGGTTTCCTTGTTTGTTTAGGTTTTTGTTTTTGTTTTGTGTCGTGCTGATTTGTTTCCTCATGCGAGGTTGTATTTTCCTCATGCGAGACTATTTCTTCCTCATGCAAGACTATCTAGGCTTGTCGGATGAAAGTTCAGAAGTTGGTTTTGGACACCCTTTTGGTTTTTACACCTTCCTGGTTGAAAACAGATTTCCTAGGGATTTAAAATATATCGTTTAAGTATAAGTTGACGTATACATATATTTAATTCCTTATACTTAAGATATATTTTAATATATCCGACAAATCATTTGAGATAGGTTTCAGACCTCTCGGAGATAAGTTATGGATTCTAGGAAATTTCAGGGCTTCAGAAATCCAAACTTAGCCAATTTTCAGGGCTTCAAGATTTCAGGCTTAGCCAAATTTCAGGATTTTGCATTTTACCCCAGCTTGGTGTTTCATGATGAGTGGTCTTTTCTTGTGCCCTCATGTTGTTGTGGTGGTTTTTGGCTTTTGTTTGGGTGTGTCAGTTGGGTAGTGGTGTTTGGAGATTCGTTGGATGCCGAGATTGTGTTGAAGTCTTCCGTTGTGATCTTTGTGATCCCTATATGATGTTTTCTTGTGCATTCATACTTTTAAAATATATATATATATATCTTGGCTTGATTTGAATCCTTGTTTCCAAGGATCTCTGGGCAAGGCATTACATAATGGCATAAAATCCCAAACCCTTATCCCAAAAGATAGGGAAATGTTCATACCCGCTCAACTGGGTAGAACTAGCATACAAAAATGAAGGAGAACACTAGTTCTCAGCTTCCAAACAAACAACTACCAAAAATAGAAGCAGAAACAAAGCAAAAACAATAAAACAAGAAAGCCCTACCTCACAGCCAAAAGGGAAAAATGGGAATCTGAACCATAAAATAAATATCTCACAGAAGTAGCTGAAAATTGGGGTAATCTAAGGTTTTTTTGAGCTGGATCCAACGAGCCCAACCTTGCAATGATCCCATGCTCATAGCTCCCACAACAAACAAAACAATAAATCCTCATGAAGAGGATTTTGCATTTTACTCTCCAAATTTCCAATTTGAAACTGAGAAGTGAGGAATTAAATTCCTTTTTGGATACGTATTCACTTTTTGAGTGAATAATCGATTAGGGCTAATAACCAACTAACCTAGTTAAACCCTGAATCGACCCAAATGAAAATATTCTATTCTTATAAATAGGAATTCATCTATGGCAAAGCTACCAGAAATTAAAACAAATCAATTAAAAAGCCTGAAAATCCAAAAATACAAAAATCTCCTTAATAACTTTCGTGACAATTCAAACCTCTAAATGTACAGACATGCTTACTAGTCTAATCACATAATGCAAATGAGTTCAGATTTAATAATCACCGAAAGGTTTAATTTAAACATTTTAATAAAGGATAAATCAACCATATAAGGACGACATTGGTAAAATATGAAAGGCTGAATCACTAACTCCATGTGCCACTGCCAAGGATATAAATGTTGCAGACTAAACAACACGATCAAGTGCAATTGCATATAATAACATAGCTGAAGAAATAAATGCATTAAATCACCTAATTTTAACCATTTACTTAATTATATTAAGATAATCTATTTACATCACTCACATTCGCATAAAGTATAACAACGCAGGAATGAAGTAAATAACCATAGCATTAAATCCATCACATAACATAATCAGAGGTATATCCAAATACTAGATATCATCATAAAACACACTGTCATCTCAAAATGGCATCATCATGCAATATGATTAACTGAATAGCATAGTAGTATAACATCTATGATACTGAAAAACTAGGTATACTATCTGACCCTCAGTTCATCTCAAATGTAACATACATGAGTAACAAATATCTCTCTAATCAGAAATATAACAAGGTAAATGTCTATAGCACAAAACCAAATAATCCTACATGAACAATCCATTCAGTTACTTACACATTTAATAATGATTGATTACTCTGCATTAAAAAGGCACTTAAAACACATAAGAAAACAAAGTCATAAACATGACTAACCACTGCTATAGGAACCTGGTCTAGTGTAGCATGGTAATAGAGCATAGTGCAATCTCTGCACACATCTCAGGGTAATCACAGAACAACCTCATGATACCACATCGATCCTAGTAACCACTAGCACAAACCTTAGTGAACCATAAATCACATCATAATCTCAAAGATCAGTCAAAAGCATAATCAAAGCAACTGATAAAGAAACATAAATCCAAACACCTCAACGGTGTAGACCACTCAGGGTCACAATCATGATCCCATCACAAAAAAAGATCAGCAAGGTTGCATCCATCAGGATGACTTACAGAAGTCAAATGGGAGAAGCACTACATCATCTCCCCCAAAGACTAGGCTTGCTCTTGGAAGCCTTCAATCCATGAATAGAAACCAAACACACCAAGAACAAAAATCCAAAGTGAGCAATAGGAATGACTCAACAAATCTCTACAAGTCAAACTCAAATCACTCCAACATTCTCAAACCATCATGTTAACTCCCAAATAGGTTAACCATGAGAGAATGGGTGTCACATAGACACAAGGTCCTCCAACAAGGATCCTTCTATGTCCTACAAAGAACCCATCTAGTCATAGAGTCAACAATACAAGGTAAGGAAAAACCCCCTCTACCTCATCAACAGGTGCCCAACTACAACATGCACCAACTACCAGACCACAAACAAGGTCAAAACAAGACACACTTCCAACAAGAGTTGGAATATTGGGGAAAAGCCATCCCAAAATTTCCAAGAATACTATCATGTCACACATGATCATTCTGGAATCCACATAAACTCACCCTTAGAACAAAGAGGATAAAATTTTACCAACAAAAGGACACACTCCAAAAGATTGCTCACCACCAAGCATAGGAGCACAACACCTCACCAAGGGACAAAAGCTCAACTACCACTAGAAACTAGGGTAACATAACCCAACTAGACAAGATATCACCTTTCTACAAGGTTGCATAGACTTTCGTTAGTTGACACAATCATCAAATGTCTACATACCAACTCACGAGATGGTAACATGTGTCCAACGATACCATGTCCCTCTAGCACCATGCTAGGAAAACTACACCCAATCTACTGCTAAACTCAATCTCTAGCCTCATGTCAACAGTTAATGAGAAAACTTGACTGAGACAATCCACCTGAAGATATAAGCTTAGGGAGAAGGATACTACAGAGTATTAGGACTAAGAGGGAGTCTCTCTCTCAACCTCTACACTAACTAGTCCATGATGCATTAGAAAACTCACAATTTCACCAACCATCAACATACTCACCTAAAAACACTAATTGAGCTAGTGGCATAGCCACACTAGCCTACTCTCAGAAGAGAGAGAAGGATAGAGAGGTGCACCCAAGACAATGTCCAAGAAGGAGAATCTAAACTCATCAAAGAACTGAGGCACTCCCAAAAGACAAGGCAACATCAACCCTGAGCATGGAATGCTCACAAACCACACTACACCTCACAAGGGCAGTTTAGTGCAATAGGAAACACAAAAACCCAAGCATGAACCCCAAAAAGTACCTAGTAGATTATGAAGACAAGATGACTCTTCCATTATGAATAACATGAATATTTAAACTTCTCCAATGGTCATAAATATGATATATCATGATTGAATTTTCCTCTACTCGATTAGGTACTCGAAACAACGATCAACAACTCAAGAAGCCATAGCTTCACGTCTGGACGTAGATTTGCTCCATCAAAAAAGTGCCAGAAAGATAATGACAAAAACTACAACAAGATGAAGCTTCAAGAGTGCTAAGACCCAAGATCTGATTCACCACTCAAAACAAAACCAGAAAGGCAAAACAACAATCTTGGCCACCAAGACAAGTGACAGACAAAACGTCCAAATCCACACAAGAGCACACATGCCCAAAACAACATAAGACATGGAATGAAAGGTAGTTCACAAATTGAAACCATCATCATTACTCTTCTTTCATAATTTCATTAATTAAACATAATATAAGCACTAATGCAGGATGAAACTAAAAGATTTTCAAGCAAGGGTCCAAGAGTCACCATAAAACAAGCACATACCTTTCAATTTATTTAAGAATACACTACGTTTACTCATCTTTCAAACCATTCAATAACAATAACAACTTTAAATCTAACAAAGACACACTAGTATGTTCTCCATGGTATTATCCCTTGAACATACTACCAGAGGTTCAAGATGAACATCATAGAGTAACAACACACAACTGGGTAGCAATAAAACACATCTAAAATAGTCATCATGAACAAAATCAAAAGCCCAAATGGGGGAAATTATCAATTCCAATAGTATGTACCAAAAAGAGCTCATTTCAACAATAAGTCAAATGTGACAACTGTCACAAAGAGAGCGATAGATAAAATTTGATGACTGCTCCAAGAGATGAAAATACTGAAAACCACTACTAGCCCAACAACATGAGAAAAATACCTCCAGCAAAATAAAATAAGGCATCAAACAAATCACATTATAGGTGATGACTGAGTAAAGTCACACAAGAGGGATAAGTCACTGAACAATGCTAAGGAATACATCATCCTAGCAATGTTAGAGAACACACTTACACACATCAAGCAGTATACCATCAGTAACCTCATGCATATGCAGACAACAATAATTTCCATGCAATGCAACATTTAGATATCCATCAAATTAATAGAGTTTTACATAAGCTTAAGAAGCAATCAAATTGGGGACTTAAGTCATTAACCCAAGGATATAATGCAAACCTACTCTTTGCAATGATTCACAATAAACACTCATTTTGAATCAAAGGAACCATTTTATTGCCCCAAAGATGAAACATAGAATCACAAATAAGATTCATCTATATACTTACAATAAGGAGAAAAATAGGGAAACAATGCACCTTACTCTACATGGAGAAACAAAAAGTAGCACTCAAAGCCAACACATGGACACTAATCAGTGGTTCCATCCAAAAAGGGTCACACAAGCAACCATCCAAACAAGGCACAACAATTCCGCTCACAAAATAAAGAAGACTCACTTCCTTCTCCACATACTACTCTAGTCACATCTACTGGACAAGAAAATCCATCACAAGTAGATACCAAAGCAACAAAGATCACAAGTTCTCACCAAGACACTTGCACTCAACAAACGCAACAATAAATACAAGGGCAACATACACACAGAGATCCTAATGTTTGAACATGGGCTCTGATTCCAGATGTAATGCCCCGCCTGGAGATCCTTGGAAAAAAGGATGAAATACAAGCCATGATTTTTTTTTTTCACAAGTATGAATGCATATGACAACATCATACAAGGATCACAACAATTGCAATGGAAGACTTTAGCACAATCGCTGCAGCAAACGAATCTCCAAACGCCACTACCAAACTGACACACACAAACAAAGCCAACAACAACAATGCACATGATGAGGCCTCAAGAAATGACCACTCATCAAAAAAACACCAAGTTAGGGTAAATGCAGAATCCTAAAATTTGACTAAGCCTAAAATCTTGAAGCCCTGAAAAATTGGCTAAGTCTGGATTTCTTAAGCCCTGAAATTTCCTAGACTCCATAACTTATCTCTGAGAGGTCTGAACCCTATCTCAAAAGATTCATCACATATATTAAAATATATCTTAAGTATAAGAAATTTTTTTATACTTAAACGATATATTTTAAACCCCCAAGAGACTAAAACAAAAACACGAAAAAATGATTCAAGAGAAACCAACAAAATTCAAAATGCAACAACATAGGGCCGAAGAACGCCCAAAAGGGTATCAAAAACAACTCTTAGAAAGTTTAGATCATGAAAAAAAGTGCTCGCTGATGGCACACGTAGGTTTTTTACAATAATCATGGGACACTTTTTACTAAGGGAGGGCGACACTTCTCCTTAAGGCATGCGACACTCTTCCAGTGTCATACGACATTTCTCAAGAAGGCATGGAACACTTTTCAGCATCGTACAACATTTTTCAAGAAGGCATGTGACACTCCTTTAGTGTTGTATGACATTTCTCAAGAAGGTGTGCAATACTTTATAGTTTCGTATGACATAGTTTGCATGGGCGTGCGATACATTTTTATGTCGCACAATGCTGACAAAATGTCGCCCATAGAAACACAAAAACACTCCCAAAAGCAAAAAGGACCAAAAAAAGAGAAAATAACCTCCACACCAGGGAGTACTGTATCCACAAAGGCTTGAGGAATGAACACTCGAGTGGAAGAACAACACAGAAAGAAGAACACCTATCCATCGAAACTACAACAGTAAAGAATAGACTAAAATAAACATCACAGTGAACTGAACAACCAAACTAAATGCACGGTTCCTCCCAACCATCAATAGCATCATAAGACCATCGTGGGTCCCACCCATCCCCCGTGTGTAACATCTCAAGCCATTGACCAGATCGTCGATACTACCATAATAGGGACGTCTCTACTAAAAACATGCAATAATATAAGCATAAGAAAATCTAACATGCTAGTAGTAAAGCATAAGATAATCCTATAGTAGATAACATCACCTATCACATGCTAAACAACAATAAGCAATAGATATGCTAATACAACAATTCATAGCATCTAATCATATGCTTAACATCATAATAAGGGAATGCATCAAATGAAATAACATCATCTAAACATGATATACAAGCATCCAAATGAAAGCATAAATCACAAGAAAGCATACTCTGGAACTCAAAGTACCAAGTGAAAACATCTAGCAACGGTTGCACTAGGACAAAAGATCATCTCTGTACACTGATCCCTAGTAGTGGTGAAGGTAGGTACGCCTCCCAACCATGTCACACCCATAGGTCCACACCCGCTGTGCTAATGGAGATAATGATCCAACCACAAACACACATAAACCACAACATCCAAGGCTAACACTCACACCAGACAGTATGATGGCTGCAACCAAGAACCTAAGACAATGCAAGGAGTAAAGGTCCTAGTCATACACTCAAAAGGCTACTAAGTAGGGGCTGACATCATGGAGTGTCGCTAGGCATCGACAAGCTCAAGCTTGGATCACGTGTGGAAACACTCACAAGGTACTTCCCTCTCAAGGTACTCCCTTAGAACCATCACACAAAGTTTTATTATCTTAAGTTTTATTACCAGTCACATATTTTCTTTAATTATCACTTATTCAAGCTCCTCTCAGCCATACCCATGGTGTCATGATCATCGGGCTGTGAGATAGAAGACCCCTCGATATGCTACCCTACCCTACCCATGCTAATCCTACGACAAGTGCCTGTGGGCATGCATACTCCCATCCCAACCCCAATGATCATAACTTCCAACAAATCCATGATAGATCGGGCTTCGCAAGTCACCCAAAAAATGTACGTGCACGTACTGATGTGTGGCATACCACCATGACAAAGATCATAACCCAAGGACAGGAATAAGAACATAATGCTAAGAAAACACCCTATTGAAAGCAACACAGGAATGATGGATTCTACACAAATCCCAAAGCCAATAAAACTATACATCATTAAATCATTGAATCGGCCTCAATCCGAGAGTATGGATTCTACATGAATCCTAGCGTTCACAAAACAAAAGCAAAGGTCCAAAAGAAAACATAACAAGTAACAAATCACTCAACTGAAGACAAACTCAAGAGTATGGGTGTGACACACATCCCAATGCAAAAAAAGGTGCAAAAGTGGTATGACTGATATCCAAATAGATCATCCAAGTCCATGACCCACATTGTGCCAAGAACACTCGAGAAAATAGGGTGACACATAAAATGAGGTAAAAACTACAAATTTTAGAAAAATTTCAAAATTAAAACCCATTTGACCTTTGGGTTCAAAAACCCTAAAAATCCAAAAATAAATGGAATCAGACACCGTATGCAAAAATGGCCAGCATAACGATGTAAAATCCCAAATCCTCATCTCAAAAAATAGGGAAATGTTCATACCCGCCTAACCAGGTAGAACTAGCATACAGAAACGGACGGGAACACTAGTTCTTAGCCTCCAAAAAAATGGCTACCAAAAATAGAAGCAGAAACAATAAAATAGGAAAGCCCTACCTCACAGCCAAAAGGGCAAAATGAGAATCTAAACCATAAAATAAATGTCTCGCAAAAGTAGCTGAAAATTGTGAAAATCGAAGTTTTTCCCGAGCTGTATCCAACGAGCCCAACCTCAAGATGATCCCATGCCCATAGCTCCCACAATGAACAAAACAGTAAATCCTCATGAAGAGGATTTTGGGTTTCACTCTTCAACTTTCCAATTTGAAAGTGAGAAATGAGGAATTAAATTCCTCTTTGGATACTTATTCACTTTTTGAGTGAATAATTGATTAGGGCAAATAACCAGCCAACCTAGTTAAACCCTGAATCGACCCAAATGAAAATAGGCTATTCCTATAAATAGGAATTCATCTATGGCAACACTGCCAGAAATTAAAACAAATCAATTAAAAAGCCTTAAAATCCAAAAACACAAAAATCTCCTTAATAACTTTTGCGACAATGCGAACCTCTAAATGAATAGACATGCTTCCTAGTCTAATCACATAATGCAAATCAGTTCGGATTTAATAATCACCGAAATGTTTAATTTAAACATTTTAATAAAGGATACGTCGACCATATAAGGATGACATTGATAAAATATGAAAGGCTGAATCACTAACTCCATGTGCCACTGCCAGGGATATAAATCCTGCACACTAAACAACATGATCAAGTGCAATTGCATATAATAACATAACCAAAGCAATAAATGCATTAAATCACCTAATTTTAACCATTTATTTAATTATATTAAAATAATCTATTTACATCACTCACGTTCACATAAAGCATAACAACACAGGAATGAAGTAAATAATCATAGCATTAAATCCATCACATAATATAATTAGAGGTATGTCCAAATACCAAATATCATCATAAAACACACTATCATCTCAAAATAGCATCATCATGAAATATGATTAACTAAATAGCATAGTAGCATAACATCTATGATACTGAAAAACCAGGTATACTATCTGACCCTCAGGTCATCTCAAATGTAACATACATGAGTAATAAATATCTCTCTAATCAGAAATATAACAAGGTAAATGTCTGTAGCACATAACTAAATAATCCCACATGAACAATCCATTTAGTTACTTATGCATTTAATAATGATTGATTACTCTGCATTAAAAAGACACTTAAAACACATAAGAAAACACAATCATAAACATGACTAACCACTGCTACAGGAACCTAGTCCAGTGTAGCATGGTAATAGAACATAGTGCAATCTCTACACACATCTTAGGGTAATCATGAAACAACCTCATGATACCACATTGATCCTGATAACCAAGGATTGTTCGATGTGTTAGATTTTCTGTTATTTGTTTTTGTCTTTTATGACAGACATTTGTCAGTATCTTTTAGAAGACACATCTCACTTTATTTAGCTCGAAGCTTGTTGCATCTCACACTATTTAAGTGAGATTCCAAGGCTAAAGAATGGTCAGAATTCTATTGTTCTAAGTATTATGCTTAGTCTATTTTTGGTCCAAATTTTGAAAGCAATTTTGTAATGTATTTTTTTGTCAATTCTTTGAGAATACATGAATATAGAATGAGCTATGTTTCTTTCTGAAGGTCATTCTGAGTCTATTGTAAAGGATATACCATTTTCAAAGAAGATGAATACAAATTATGAACTGTCCCCATATTATTCTTTTTGAATCTTGTCTCCTTTAAATTACCTGGTTGTCTTGATATTGTATAAGTAAAGGCTTGTGCAATTGAATGCAATCTAGTTAGGTTGTATATCTATTTATCATTGCTGTAGTTCAATGGATTAAATAAAAGCTTTGATGAATGTGATATGATTTCTTTAGTAGTGGAAAGGATTTTTGAATGATGAATTCTGATAAGAATTACTGATAGAATTTGTTGTAAAGCAACAAACTAGATCTTTGAACTTGCTATAGACTCTGAACCCTAATGGATTAGGCACTAATCAGATTGATTTAGCTAAAGGAGAGATATATCATGAATGGTTATCAAAATGATGCATTAAATCAAACTTTACTTTTATTTCCTATAGATCTTCAAAGTTGGCCAGCACTTGTCTGCATGGAATGTTTTAGCTTCAGATAGCCACTATTGTTAAAAACATCTACAGATCTATAGAAGATTTCTTAGCCATATCTGTTTTATGGGATGTGTTTACCAAGTTAGTAAAAATTATGTACATGTTTGAGGATCTTGAAATGAGAATCAGAATGAAACTAAGAATAATCCTCATATAGTTGTTCTAGTTTTGAATCAACCCTAGGTATACCCACCTTGGTTTTGCAAAGCCAAAAGAGTAGAAAACCATCTGAGGTTTTGTTGAAGTTGGGTCCAAATACCTTACATATACAATTGTTAATAAGAACAGGGTAGTCTTTAGAATTTGTATGTACTATCATTCTGGTATAAAGCTTTTTGTCGCTTAGTAGTTTTAGTAATTTTTAGAAACACCAACAAAATGGTGAATCCGCTGGGGACTTGTCCAACACATCTGTGAGAAGTACTGCAGTTTGTTTGCTCCTGTTGTGTACATGTGTTTCATGTAATCTATGTTTTTCCTAGGGTTATAAGGGAATATCTTAGTGTCAAACCTTGAGAATTTAAAGAAGATAGAGCTCAAGTACCATTGCTACACACTGACGTACCCAGCCTATCCAAGTGTCTTATCTAACAAGAAAGAGTTGCGGTCTTATGACATCAGTGATTAGTTTGTCTATGCCATATATTTTTGTCTCTACTTGTGTATTGTTTTCCTTCAATCAGCAAAAGTGTCATTATATATTTTCCTAAAATAGGGTGGCAACTCAGTCAAGGTTTTGAAGCTAGTGCTTATTGTAACAAAAGGTGAATATGGCTAAGAGAAAAAACACAAGAACTTACATGAGAGCCAATCTCAATGTATCAATGTATATTGATCTACCCCAAGGTGGTAGAAAGAACCAAAATAAGAAAAAGATAGATCCAAATCCTACTTGGAAACCCAGAGGTAGTGCATCTGTCAATTCCCATTATCAACAAGTAATAGGAACATAGTCTCCTTCACTTAGCTCTGAATCTGAAACTACAAGACTCTTAGGGGGCATATTCAGTATCCAATTACAAGATGAGAGAGTTTTTCAAGACAAAGATGTGTCTACTATGGGAATTTCTTCATTAAGACTAGATCCTGAAGCAGATATGAATTATAGGCTAGGATTTAGGAGTTCATCTGATAATCCTTTTAATTCCAGAATAGCCCCATATGTAGAACCATACCTTATAGATCTAGATGACCCTACTGAGGCAACTTTTGCAGATCCTAAACAAGTGCACTTTGAAATAGAATTTTTGAAGAAATGGATTGCCGAGGAAGAAGCTAAATGCATTCATCTTGAAAAAGAGAAGGAGCAAGCCACCTTGGATGCCATAATAGAAAGAGATGCTCTATTAAGAAGGATGGCTACTTTGAAAGAGAAAAATAAAAAGTTAGAAGAGAATACCACAACTCTCCATAAGGATTTTTTTGAAGATGTTGATAATCTAAGAGCTAAAGTTCAAGAATAGGAGAAATGCCTAAATCAAAGGCAAGAACAAATTATTTCTCAAGTCTAAACCTATAAACCTATTCAAGTTGATCCTGTAGAGCCCACTACAAAAGCTCTAGATAAAGGGAAAGACAATGCTATAGGAATCCAAATAAATGAGCCTCAAGCTATACCAAGCAAACCTATACAACCCTCCATGTCAAAATTAGAACTAGATCTTGAGAAGGCTCGAAAAGAGTAGGAAGATCTTACAAAAGAACTTGAGAAGGTTGAGAATGAAGCTCAAGCTGCAAAAACTACAAGGAAAATCCAATTCATAAAGTCTAATTTTGCATTGGCTTCATGGACCAATTTGTCTATCCCACCTACAAATCCTACACCAGTTAGTGGTCCCATAATTTCAACTCAGGGAGTACCCCAATCTGCTCCTACCTCATCTTCCACTATTGGCACCCAAGTCCCATTTGTCCCACCACAACAACCCCAAGGTGCTCCCCTGAGTCAAGCTAATATAGCTAGTACTTCAAATGTTCCTAGTTTTCGGAAGAAACCTATATACCTAGAAAAGTATAGACCAATATCATTTTCTGGTATTCTTGGTGCTCCACATCCCATATCATTTGATTTAAGAGATAAAGTGGTTAATTTTTCTAGGAATAATGTTGTTACTGGTGAAGAACGTTTGAGGATTTTCATTGATATGTTGAATGATTATGAAGTCTAACATGAAGACATGGTAATGAAATTTTTTGTGCATTCACTAACAAAGGATCCAACGGATTGGTTTAGGACGTTGCCTGATGACAGTATTACCTCGTGGAATGATTTGGAGAAATTTTTCAAGGAGCAATATGGGGACACCACTAATGCAAGATTCATGTTGAATGAGTTCAACAATATCAAGAAGAATCCAAATGAGTCCACATTTGATTTCAATGTGAGATTTCAGAAAGGTATGTACAAACTTTTTCAAGTTATGAGGTTAAATGAAGACGTCTATCTCACAACCTATTTCAATGCTTTTGATAGCAAAATGGCTTATCAATTAAGGGATAAGGATCCTAAAACTTTAAGAGATGCCTATAAAGTTGTAGTAAATATAGAGAATAATAGGAAGGCATCTGGCAAACTAATTAGGAGGGATGATCCTAAGCTATTTAATCCTAAGAACAATAATAAAAGGGAGGGTGACAAAACTCCTATAGGAAAGAAGCCTGAAGAACCTACTATAGGCTAGGTTTTAGAAATGCTCAAGAAGATGAATCCCACTAATTTCAATAAGCCAAATGTTGCTAAAAGACCCCTTGTGAATAAAAACAATTTCAATAGGCAGCCTAGAATGCAAAATTACCCTTACACCACTTAGTGGAAAGATGGTAAACCAGTTCCCAACTAGACCCAAAATGTGAAGGATAAGGGTACTCCAGACCCCCTGCAAAGGAACATTGTAAATATGAATGATAATGTACCATGGTGCATTATATGCCAATCACCTCATTCTGCTGATTATTGTGTTGTTGCTTAGTCATGTTCCCAAGCTCAAGGAGTGCAACCTGAAGAAGAAACTGAAGACAAAACCCATGATGATATAAGTTGCAATATGGTGAATATGTGTGATGACTTGATAGATTTTGATTCAGAAGACCCCAAAAATGATATTACTAGCCAGAGAATTGCTTACCAGCTACATCATCAGCAAGTGCTTTCAGATGATGAAGGGTATGATAAAGATAAGGTATGCAATAGATTTTCTGATGTAGGTCTCACAAGCTTAAGAATGCCCTCCAAGGAGTAAATTGACAGAATTACAGCAGAAATGATTTCACAAGTCCATAGTAATTATAATTTGAGAAATAGAGCAATAAATAATGATGCAGGAAGGCCATCTAGTGTATTCATCAAAGACATCACTCATAAGATGAATGATCAAAACAAGAAAGTCAATGTAGATGTGCCTAAAATCAAGGAGAACAAGGGTAAGAAATGGGAACCAAAGAAGAACCAAAGAAATCAAAACCAGATGTTATTAAGAAAAATATGGTGCCTACTGCTCAAAAGACTCTGACTCCAGGTACTATTGTAAAACCTACTATGGTTGAACCTATTGATATGATATCCATGTTATCCCAAATTCATGTAAAAGTGCCCTTGTCTGAACTTTTAGAATTGAAGAGCATAAGAATAAGGCTTTGTCATGGTTGGGTGGAATAGCAAACAATAATATTGTTGTAGATCAAACTGTATCCCAACAGGCCCCATTAGTAATAGAGGACAGTGGTATCATATCCCAGATTCCTCAAATTTTTCTAGATGATTCCTCAGTGGCATTCATAGAAGATATTGATCCTTTTTTCCTCAGTCTAATCATACAAGGGAAGACCTTGAAAAATTGCATGATAGACTCAGGAGCTTCCAACACTATAATGCCTTTCAAAGTAATGGAAGCCTTAGGATTGAAGGTGGATACCAAGTAGGGTAGATGCAGATGGATGGATGCTAGGGAAGTCCCAGTCATAGGTACCATAAATGCCTTACCATTCAAACTGGCTGCATATCCTGAAGTAGAATTAACCATGTCTATCCTTGTGGTAGATATTCCTCCACACTATAGAATGTTACTCTCTAGAAAATGGAGTGTTGCCATGGGGGGAAGCTTGCAATGTGATCTTACTTATGCAACTTTTCATATAGGGGACAAAGCTGTCAGGGTAAATAGGGAACCAAGGGTTAACCACATTTTAGGTGAAGAAATTGACAAAGATACCACTTGTTTCCTAGATACTAGGATTAATGCTTTCAAGGCCGAATTAATTATTTAGGAAGTTGAAAACTTACCTTCTATCATCAAAAATGAAGTTGAATTATGCATGAATTCACCAAAATTATGGACAATGTTCTTTCATGGGGCTAGTTCTAAAGAGGATGCAGGGGCAGGTGTAGTCTTTGTGTCCCCTGAGAATAACACTTTTAGGTATTCATTCACCTTGAAATTTTCCTTCACTAATAATATTTCAGAATATGAAGCATTGCTGGTAGGACTCAAAGTTTCCATACATCATAAAATTAAGAAATTATGTGTCATAGGGGATTCTAAACTAATTATCTCTCAGATCAAAGGAACTTACTCATCCAAGAATAAGAGATTGAAATAATATAGAAATGCAGTCTGGGATTAGATAGAATTCTTTGATGCATTTGGGATCTCATGGAGAGATAGGACCCAAAATAAGATGGCTGATCTGTTAGCAAATGTAGCAATCCAGCCAAAGGAGATATCATTTGTAGGAATCTCCTAGATTGAGGTGCAAAATAGACCTTCCAGACCTAAAAACATTGAAAATTGGTAGGTTTTTGAAGATGACAAAGATATTACAATTTTTTTGTTAAATGAAGACAAGTACCATGGTCAGGAGATGGATTGCAGTGGACTGATTGAAACCATAAATGGGAAGGAAACCATTTTTGGTCAAGAGATAGTGCAATTGAAAACAAATAAGATGCCGAAGGGGTTAGTAGTCTTGGAAAATATTTTTGATAAACAAGACAGAGTAAAATTAGGAGTAAACAACCCCAAACCTTAGGAGTTAGAAGAAATAAACTTGGGTACTAATAAAGTTCCTAAAAGGGTTTATATTGGCCAAAATTTGCCTGTTGAAATTAGGAAAACATTGATTGACCTACTTAGATAATACAAACATGTCTTTGCTTGGTCATATGATGACCTTAAGGCTTATAGGGAGGATCTGTTCCAGCATGTCATACCATTGAAGGAAAATGTAAGACCTTTCAAGAAAAAATAGAGACCAATCAATCCTACCCTTGCCCCAAAAATGCAAGAAGAACTGACAAAACTAAGAGATGGTGGGATAATCAAACCAATTAGGCATTCCACCTGGGTTTAAAACTTGGTTCCTATTAGGAAGAAGAATGGAGATATTAGGCTTTGTGTTGATTTTAGAAATTTAAACATTGCATCTTTGAAAGACAATTATGGCTTACCTAGTATGGAAGCCATGTTCCAGCAAGTGACTGGCTCTGAATTAATGTCAATGATGGATGGTTTCTCTGGATACAATCAAGTCTTAGTAAAAGAAAGTGAACAGTTCAAGATAGCCTTCACAACCCCATGGGGAACATATGTGTATGTGAGGATGCCTTTTGGTTTGATTAATGTAGGAGCTACCCTCCAAAGAGTGATGGATGTAGCATTTCATGAGTATATTGACAAATTTATGGTTGTGTACCAGGATGATCTTACAGTGTATTCTAATAAGGTTGAAGATCATTGCAAACATTTGGAAAAAAATCTTTATAAAAGCCCTGGAATATGGAGTATCTTTAAACCCAAAGAAATGCACATTCAGGGTCACAAAAGGAAAATTGTTAGGACACATAGTGTCTAAGGATGGGGTAAAAATAGATCTTGAAAGGGTAGCAGCTATTGATAAAGTTCCCAAACCAAAAAATGTGAAAGGAATT
This sequence comes from Cupressus sempervirens, assembly GCA_028749045.1. NCBI lineage: Eukaryota > Viridiplantae > Streptophyta > Pinopsida > Cupressales > Cupressaceae > Cupressus > Cupressus sempervirens. The sequence continues at coordinate 416,616,879 of CM053790.1, forward strand.
CAGTCCTATTTTGGCCAAGTCAATTTTCTGAGGAGATTTGTTACCAATTTTACTAAAATCAGTAGATCCATCTCAAAGATGCTCAAGAAGGGAGCCATTATAGATTGGAATGGTGAACTTTTAGAAGTATTCCAAGATATAAAAGTTGCAATAAAAAATGCTCCAGTGCTAAGGACCCCAGATTATGCAAAACCCATGCATATTTTCTCTTTTGCATCATTCCATACTGTAGCTCCAATCTTGTTACAGAAGAATCAAGAAGGATATGAGTAGTCGATTGCCTTTTTAAGTAAGTCACTACAGCCTATTGAACTAAAGTGAAATAAATGAAAAGCAAGCATATGCTTTGGTAAAGGCTGTAAAAGCTTTCAGATGTTACTTAGTAGGTGCTACTATTATCACTTGTGTACCTAGTGCTGTAGTCAAGGATATATTTTCTCAACAAGAAGTATCAGGCAGGAGGTGCAGGTGGATCAATAGAATCTAGGAATTTAACATTGATATGCAAATAACAAAGTTGGTAAGAGGTCAAGGTTTGGCCAAACTCATGGGTGAAACTAATCTAGAGGCTAATAAGATAAATATGGTAAATAATGATCTCAAAGCTGACTTACGTGACATGGACCAATGTCATTGGTACACCAATGTCATATATTACTTGCAACATATGGAAGCTCCTCCCCATCTGCCTGACAATGAAAAGAGGAATACTAAATTGCAAGCCATCAGGTATATAATTGTCCAAAATAACCTATGGTGGAGAAATTTTGAGGGAGTTCTGTTGAAGTGTGTTGATAAAGAAAAGGCAATGGAGGTTTTGAATGAAATTAATGCTGGAGTATGTGGGGGGCACTATATGGCCAAAACTACTGCAAATAAGATAATGAGGGCTAGATTCTGGTGGCCTTCTCTATTCAAGGATGCTCAAGTTATGGTTAGGAAATGTGATCCTTGTTAGAGGTTTGCTGGAAAGCTGAAGTTCTCAGGAAATAATCCATTGAAGCCAGTGGAGATTCAAGCACCTTTTCAACAATGGGGTCTGGACTTCATAGGAGAGATTTTCCCCAAGTCTAGCACTAGCTATTCTTGGATTCTGGTTGCTACTGACTACTTTACAAAATGGATAGAGGCTATCCCCACAAGAAATGAAACAAGTAAAGTGGTCAATAATTTCCTATTGAATAATATTATTTCTAGATTTGGATGTCCATAGAGAATTGTAACAGACAATGCTATGTGCTTCAGATCTGAGGAGTTCATCAAGTTTTGTGATAAATATGGGATGAAAAGGTCATCATCTGCTCCATATCATCCACAAGGGAATGGACAAGCTGAGTCCACAAATAAGAGCCTATTGAAGGTCATTAAGAGAACCTTGGATGATAATAAAAAGGCATGGGATTCCAAGTTACAGTTGGCAATATGGGTTGATAGAGTAACTGTAAGGAAAGAAATTGGTGTAGCTCCATTTGATTTAGTGTATGGGATTCAAGCCAGAATGCCTTAGAACAACTTGATGGGACTCTACAATTACATGCAGGTGTATGATGAAGATACTACATATGAAATGCAAGAAAGAATGGATGAATTGGTAGGACTGACTGAAACTAGAAGAGAAGCATCTTTAAAGAACCAAAAGTTGCAATTTCAATTCAAGACACTCTATGATAAAAGAATTATAAGCAGGAGATTTGAAAATGGAGATTCAGTCTTAATGTGGAATGCCAGAATTTAAGATAAAGGAAAACATGGAAAATTTGATCCTATTTGGCTAGGCCCATATCTCATTGAAAATACTTGGGGTGAAGATTCTTATATACTCAAAGATATATTTGACAATATTCTTGAATTGTCAGTTCATGGACAGTTCTTGAAGAGGTATTTTTCTTGAAAAATACTTATTTTCTTCCATGAACAATAGTTTTAGGGTTTCCTATTGTTTTGTACATTTTGTATTCTCTGTAAATCCTTGTAAGTATCCTTGTGTAGTCTAGTTCCTTGTTTTTGTGTGTTGCTTTGTGCTCTCTAAAGAAGTTGTCATCTTACCAAATATGTGGTCTCCCCTCCCAGAGATTCTAAATTTTTGCATAGACTCAGGTAGTCTATCATCCCCAGACAGAGCCACTGTTGGTATGATTTTTCATAGTATAGAAAAGTTCTGATATTTGGGTGAAAAATTAGTTAAGTCTTTGTTGATTGCAGATTAGGGTTTTTATTTTCTTATCTCCTGAAAATTGTTTGATTACCCTAGTTATGCCCTATTCTGTGGGTTGTGTCTTCTTTTTTAATTTCTTAGGGTTTGGCCATCAAATTATCAATGAAAAGGCCCTAAGTGTTAAAAAAAACCATTATGCCTTTAATTTTTGGTGCCCTCATTTTTAATTTAAAAAAAACGGTATTTTCTTCAAGTATTTTGGCGGGGTTTTTTATCCTAATGTTTTATTTACATCAAAATGCCTTTGGTAAACCTTTCATGTACCTTTAATTGTGATTCTGTTTGAAAGGATGCCAAGTTGAAGTGTTTCTCAATCATCGTTGATCTATCAGAGATCAAGGGTCAGCACATCCCCGCATTATAGAGATGTAGGTTTTTAAGTAATGCGGGGAAGCGCATTTGCGACACGTAGCCCCTAATTTTTTATGAGATCCGGTATGCCGCAAAAAGCTCTTGTATGTCAGATTTGTCAGTACTTTTGCACATGTTTTTTTTTTCCCGTGATATCATTGGTGGATTCATTGGTAGAGCTATGAAGATTACTTATTAAGCAGTATCACCATTGATCTTGTCTTGATCAACGGTTGGTGCATCCCTGCATAATAAAGATGTAGGTTTTTAAGTAATGTGGGGAAGCACATTTGTGATGCGTGGCAAAGTGGGGTCAGGTATTTTTATTTCAATGTGCTACACCACAAATGATTGATGTCGTGTACTGCTAGGTGTGCACAGAAGGATTTTTGGCTGCTAAATGAACGTGAAATCTTATCACCGTTGATCTTGTCTTGATCAACAGTTGGTGCATCCTCGCATAATAAAGATGTAGGTTTTTAAGTAATGCATGGAAGTACATTTGTGACATGTGTCCGTGATGACGTCAAACACTTGCTTGCTCAGAAGAAGATATGGGATCCGGTGGCATGGAATTTTGTCAGACAGTATGAGCTAATATGGTAGTCTCCTATTGGTCAGTTCAACTAGCTAGTCATTAATTCAAAATGGATTATTCTGATTGTCGATCTTGTCTTGATCGACGGTTGGTGCATCCCCGCATTATGAAGATGTAGGTTTTTAAGTAATGTGCAGAAGTGCAATGGTGACATGTAGCATTTTTCTAAAAGACTGTAAAGCTTATTATTTATAAATCAAGACCGTGTGATCTAATAAAATCTACAGATGGGATTCAAATTTGAGTGCAAATTGTGGGCAACAGTTACTGAGAGTAAATGTGATCTAGACCTGGTGCGTGCAATTTTAATTCATAAAAAGAACCCAAGATTTCACCATTAGCGAACCACCAAAGTGTAGAAAAAACACCAAGGCATTCAAGATTTTAGAGCTAAGACATGGAATTTCTCAGTTAATACTCTAGTAAAATTGTAGAAGACATCATATAGTGTAGAAGTGAAATTTCTGGTGGGTATGTGCTCTGTGACCTTCTGAGTAAATTTGAAGCATCTACTATTGTGAATTTTTCAAAGTTTCATTAAAAATTCTGCCCCGAAAAGAGTTTACTAGACAAAAAGATTATCTAAAACATTCAGTGCATGATGATTTTCTCGAACAATTCCCCTTATCAGTGCATGAAATAACTAAGGGAAGGGAACTTATTCCAAAAAAACCCTAGATTAGTTGTGGGAGAAGTATTTTATGACAAAGCTAATTGGATAAGAGATGCCCAGGTTTCCATGAGAGGTTTGGAGTTGTTTAAAAAATGGTTTTCAGAGCGGAAACTAGACACTCCTATGAGCAATGTATGGGAATTTGACATTGGAAAATTAGTAGTCCCCAGTGTTTTCTTTGATAGTGATTTATTGATGGACTTGGAAAAGAAGTATGATCCTATCACAGGGTGGGTAAAAAATCATTCTAGGGTCAACCTTTTTAGGGTTTGCCCTGAGCTATTCAGTGAGGTTTTCGACCTAAACCCTAACCACGCTGTGCATGAAATCATTGATATGGATGATTTGCAAGCTAGATATGATGCAAAATGAATGTACTTGAGAATAGGATCACTATAGGAGCATGCTGCTAAGGTTGGTAATTTTCCTATGATCATAGCCAATACTCTAGAGCCATTATTGAGAAGACATTTCAATCTGAGAGCTCAAGCACTATATTTTTCTCTTTGCAAGATCTTGGGGATAGATCAGGGTGATCAAATTCCAAGTTCTGTGGTCCTTATAATTGCTCAAAACCTTCAATTTGGAATGAGTACCATTCTGGATTTTTCCACTTTCCTAGCAAAAGAGATTCACAATGGTCTGGTTGGAATCGTAAAGGGGAAGGTAAACAAACCATTCTGTTGGTATTCATTAATGATGCATGTATGTTTGTACAAAGGATATACTTTCTTCTCCAAGGGTATGGAGTTAGAAACAACAAAGGATGGAGAAAGGAATCCACTACAGTTGTGGAGTGTGGATATGACTTCAGAGGCCACTGATGCTAGTTATGTAAGATTTGATAGGTATTTCGCATCAAAGCTTAGACTATTTTTAAGAGTAGATAGCCCTAGAATCCCACAAGCATTATTAGAATTGGTCAGACCCAAGGACCATGCTAAAGGGCTACTTGTCAGTCATAACTGGGGGGATATAATTCCCTACAATGTTTCAACAGTAATAAGATTTTATGGTTTCTTAGGAAAACCACACGTGTTACCTTTTCATGTGCCTTTAAAGATAGGGATCGCTGAGCTCTTATGGTAGATAGGTACTATAGATGAGAGGGAGTTGGCCAAGAAGGGCAATTTCTTTCCAATGGTTACTGTAGTACATGATTTTGTTTTTGTTAAAAAGGGGTGGAAGCATTTAAATTTGTTTTTGAATAAATATAACATGGTAGAATCTCATGCCAGATTCATTGACCCTGACGGATTCTATGACCTATTAAAAGAAAGAGTGAGAGCTTCCCATATGGTACATCAAGTTTACTATCCAAAAGATATAATCAAAAATATTTTCACATTACAGGAGCAAGAATTAAGGAAAGAGAAATTGATAGTTTTCAATAAAAACCTAGAATTCATTAATGCTTTTGACCCGCAGTACGACCCATTGAAAGATAAGAAATATTGGGGAGCTAAAATACATGCATTAATGAATAATTTTGCCATAATAATTCAGACTATGAATGAAAATAAAGCTATGTTTATTAAGGAATACCTAGACAAGGTAGTAGAAATACAAAGAAGAATGAGTGATAGAAATGTGGTAACTCCTGGCCAATATACATTGCAAAAAAGGGTAGGTTATGTCAGGGTTCAAAATGTGCAACAGGTACCCCCTCATAAAAAACCAAGGTCAAGAAGTCCATCTATAGCTAGCTCTCCAAAAAGACAAAAATTAGAGCAGGGGTCTTCTTCTTCTCAAAAAGAACAATACTCGCCAAGCCAGTCTCCAATCTAGATAGATGATGAGGCATCTCTAAAGGAACAGCTTAGACAAATGGGACAAGAAGGTGATGTGATTGTCACTTCTACAGACCTGGATATTGAAGAGCCACAAGAACCTCCCACACCTTCCTTGGACCTGACCATTGCTGATTACCAAGGTAAGGAAATTGACCCAATTGTTGCCCAAGCTTCTGAAAGATTTATTAATGTTGAAAATTTATTAAGATCTAGGGCCTTCGCTCAGTTTTTATGGAGATTAAATATAAAGAATTTTGAGAAAGCCTGTGAGAAGATCAAGGTTGAGCAACCAAATAAACTTGACCTAGTTATTAAGGAAGAGGTAAAATCAAAGTTTTTGAGTGATTTTGCCCAGTTTACTCTTGAAGTTGGGAGGCAAATAGTTAGACAATTAGGAGTCCTCCTTCTGCTAGAATGGGATATAGAAAATTCTATTATTTTTTATTCAATAAGGAAGCAGAGGGATGTTCAACTAAAAACTACTAAAGAAGTACTACAGGCTCATAGAGGGGTCAAATTTAGTGATGACCACCAAGCCCTTGTTTTGTGGTCCATAGATTAGAGAGAAAGAACCAAGATGCATGAGTTTCCCACTGTAGAACATACGGGTACATTGATAGTATATAGGGCTAGTGAGGTAAGTAGTAAACAAGTAATGGGAATGGCCTCAAAAATACTAAAATTGAGTGGTGTTGTATCTGGACAGGAAGAAGATAAGTTTTCCCAACTCAATGGTAGGTTTGAAGAAGTTTAGAAGGCATATGAGGAAAGGGGTATATAGATACAGTCACTGGAAAAAAAAATGTCTCAAATGAAGAGGATACTTGGGAAAAGAAAAATAGGAGAATCCAGTGCACCTACAATTGCATACCCTTCACAGTCATTGGTTGGATTTGGATCAACCCCTATTATTGAAATACCTGACACCCCTGAAAGGCCCCAATTCTATACTGCAGAGGACTTTGAAGAAGCAAAAATAAAATTGCATGAGTTGCAGATAGAAGTAAGAAATCAATATGAAGAAAAATTAAAGTAGGATGTGATATATTTGAGGGATAAAATACAATGGTTAACCTTTTTTGATCAGTTGGTAAGAATTGCAACCCTCATGGATGAGTTGAACAGGGATAAGGATAAACTGACTCCTCTTGCACAGAAATGGAGGGAGAGGAATAATGATATTACAATCATATGTATATCTACAGTCCAAATGCCTTATCATCAAGTTGAGAAAATCTTTCATTTATTAAATAAGCTAGAAAATTTTGATGATAAAAGAGATTCTTTACAGAAAATATTAACACTCTGTTTTTCCTGATATATTGCTGAAAAATTCACCCTATTTCCTTGTGCTTTAGAATCTGTTGATACAATAAAGGAAAAGGAAAAGTGGAAAATGGAGTTGGACAAGTTATTTAATGAAAGAATAATAAACATCATGAGTGAAACTAGCCACTAGTTCTAGGCAAAGACAAATGAAGAGCTAGTAAAAATATAGTTATTTTATACTGCTATGAGAAAAGAATTTGATGATTTAGAAGAAAGTGCAAATTCTTTAATAATTATACAGAGAGAAGCTCTAATTTTTGATTGGCCAGATGATGATGCTTTTAATAAATTGAAAAACTAGTTTCTAGAACAAATGTCAGAAGATGATGAGGAGGAAAATGTAAAAGTAAAAGTTACCCTCGTAGTTAATAATGAGGACATGGAAAATCCCCAAGTTGAAATAAATTTGCAAGTAACTGAAGATGATACATCACTTTCAAACCTCATGGCTATTTACTCTAAGGATGAAGAATAATTGAAGAATCAGATCTTATCTTCTTGTTTCAACAACTGAGAAGCATAACAGAAAAGGACCCACCAAGGATTGTTCGATGTGTTAGCTTTTTTGTTATTTGTTTTTGTCTTTTATGACAGACATTTGTCAGTATCTTTTAGAAGACACATGTCACTTTCTTTAGCCTGAAGCTTGTTGCATCTCACACTATTTAAGTGAGATTCCAAGGCTAAAGAATGGTCCAAATTCTATTGTTCTAAGTATTATGCTTAGTCTTTTTTTGGTCCAAATTTTGAAAGCAAGTTTGTAATGTACTTTTCTGTCAATTCTCTAAGAATACATGAATATAGAATGAGCTGTGTTTCTTTTTGAAGGTCATTCTGAGTCTATTGTAAAGGATATACCATTTGCCAAGAAGATGAATACAAATTATGAACTGTCCCCATATTATTCTTTTTGAATCTTGTCTCCTTTCAATTACCTGGTTGTCTTGATATTGTATAAGTAAAGGCTTGTGTAATTGAATGCAATCTAGTTAGGTTGTATATCTATTTATCATTGCTATAGTTCAATGGATTAAATAAAAGCTTTGATGAATGTGATAAGATTTCTTTATTAGTGGAAAGGATTTTTGAATGATGAATTCTGATAAGAATTATTGATAGAATTTGTTGTAAAGCAACAAACTAGATCTTTGAACTTGCTATAGACTCTGAACCCTAATGGATTAGGCACTGATCAGATTGATTCAGCTAAAGGAGAGATATATCATGAATGGTTATCAAAATCCTGCATTAAATCAAACTTTACTTTTATTTCCTGTACATCTTCAAAGTTGGCTAGCACTTGTCTACATGAAATGTTTTAGCTTCAGATAGCCACTATTGTTAAAAACATCTGCAGATCTATAGAAGATTTCTTGGCCATATCTATTTTATGGAATGTGTATATCAAGTTAGTAAGAATTATGTATATGTTTGAGGATCTTGAAATAAGAATCAGAATGAAACTAAGAATAATCCTCATACAGTTGTTCCAGTTTTGAATCATCCCTGGGCATACCCACCCTGATTTTGGAGAGCCAAAAGAGTAGAAAACCATCTGTGGTTTTGTTGAAGTTGGGTCCAAATACCTTACATATACAATTGTTAATAAGAATAGGCTAGTCTTTAGATTGTGTATGTACTGCTATTCTGGTATTAAGCTTTTTGACACTTAGTAGTTTTAGTACTTTTTAAAAACACCAACAGATACATACATACATACATACATACATGTATACATGTATATATCTTGTATGTATGCATGCATACATGCATGCATGCATGGATGCATACATCCATGCAAGCATCTATATATCCATGCACACATACATGCATACATGTATGGATGTATGTATATATATGCATGCATACATATATATGTATGGATGCATACATCCATGCATGCATCTCTATATACTTGCATACATGTATGTATGTATGTATATACAGATTGCATACATAGATATATGTATGTATGTATGCATGCATGCATGTATCTATGTATGTATACATGTATGCATCCATCCATCCATACATACATGTATCTATGTATACATACATATTGCATATGCAAGCATGCATGCATGCGTACATAGATATATGCATGCATGCATGCATCTATCTATACATACATGTATCTATGGATGTATACATGTATGTATGTATACATGTATACATACATACATCCATGTATCTATTTATGGATGCATGCATGTATCCTGTATGTATACATGTATGAATGCATCTATCCATACATACATACATAGATATATCTATGCATGCATTTATGTATATACATACATACAAGATACATGTATTTACATAGATACATGTATGTAAGTATGGATGCATGTATATACATAGATACATGTATGTATGCATGCATGCATGCATATACATAGGTACATGTATGTATGGATGGATGCATGCATATACATAGAGACATACATAGATAGATACATGTATGTATGCATCCATGGATATACATGGATACATGTATGTATGGATGGATGCATGTATATACATGTATACATATATGGATGCATGCATGCATATACATGGATACATGTGTGTATGGATGGATGCATGTACATGCATACATACATAGATAGATGCATGTATGTATGCATGCATGCATATACATGAATACATGTATATATGGATGCTTGCATATACATAGATACATGTATGTATGTATGGAAGGATGCATGTACATTCATACATACATAGATAGATACATGTATGTATGCAGGAGCATCAAAAAGTATAAGGGCAATCCTGTGTCACCCAAAAAAAAGTACTTAGACTTAGTTTTTGTTTCATTTGTTTTCATTTCTGGATACCCATTTTGTTCAAATAAAGGTTCTAACTCTCACAGATCCACTATTAGTGTTCTAGGCTAGAGTATTTGAGCACCATAAGATATGCGAAAATACTTTAAAAATAGTAGTATGTAATTGAGCCATCATTTTGGTGAACTAGGAGGTGTAAATTGGTCAAATGATTGTAATTGTATAAATCTATGTAATTGCATGCATCTATGTATACATGCATACATTTATGTATATATACATACATACATACATACATACATACATACATACATACATGTATGTATGAATGTATGCATGCATGCATGTATACATATATATATATATATATATATATATATATGCATGCATGTACATAGATACATGCATGCATACATACATGTATACATGTATGTATGCATCCATATGTGCATACATTCATGCTAGATATATGTATGTATGGATGGATGCAAGCATACATGTATACATACATAGATACATGTATTTATAAATAGATACATGTATGTATAGATGGATGGATGCATGCATGCATCCATACATATATCTATGCATGCATACATACATGCAAGATATATGTATGTATGGATGGATGCATGCATATACATACATATGCATGCATGAACATAGATATATCTATGCATGCAATCATATATATATATGTGTGTGTGTGTGTGTGTGTGTGTGTGTGTGTGCATACATACATATGCATGCATGGATACATACATATATATATGTATGCATGCATATATATGTATACATACATGTATACATGTATGTATGTATGTACACATCCATACGTGTACACATACATGCATGCATCTATGTATGGATGTATGCATGCATGCATACATACATGCATTGCATACATACATAGATGGATATATGTATGTATACATAGATACATATATGTATGGATGGATGCATGCATACGTGCATATATACACGTAAGATAGATGTATGTATGCATGGATGTATGCTTACATGTATACATACATAGATATATGTATGTATACATAGATACATGTATGTATCGATGAATGCATGCATGCATGCATACATACATGCAAGATATATGTATGGATGGATGGATGCATGCATGCATGCATCCATAGATATATACATACATATATCTATGTATACATGCATGCATACATACATAGGAATGCACGCATACATACATATATCTATGTATACATTGCATACATACATAGATATATCTATGCATGCATGGATACATAGATATTTATATATATGTATCCATGCATACATACATACATATATATGTATGCATGCATACATATATATCTATGCATGCATGCATGCATTATATATACATACATACATACATGTATGTATGTATGTATGCATGCATGTATCTATGTATACATGCATACATACATACATACATGGATGTATGTATGCATGCATGCATCTATGTATATATGCATACATACATACATACGTACATGTATGGATGTATGCATGCATGCATACATACATACATTTCATACATACATAGATATATCTATGCATGTATGCATGTATACATAGATATATATGTACATACATACATATGCATGCATGCATACATACATATATATGTATGTATGCATGCATGCACATGCATACATACATGCATGCATCTATGTATACATGCGTACATACATAGATACATGCATGTATGGATACATGTATGTATGCATGCATGCATATACATGGATACATGTATGTATGGATGGATGCATGTACATGCATACATAGATAGATAGATCCATGTATGTATGCATGCATGCATGCATGTATATGGATGGATGGATACATGTATGTATGGATGGATGCATGCATACATACATATAAATACATATTTACATGCATGCATTTATGTATATATGCATACATACATAGATACATGTATGGATGGATGTATGCATGCATGCATACATCCATACATACATGTATCTGTGAATACATGCATGCATGCATAGATATGTATGCAATGTATGTATGTATGCATGCATACATACATGAATGCATGTATGCATGCATGTGCACGCATAGATATATCTTTGCATAGATGTGATGTATGTATGTATGCATACATCATACATAAATGGATGTATGTATGCATGCATGAATGCATAAATGCATAGATATGTATGCAATGTATGTATGTATGCATGCATGCATACATAAATGCATGTATGTGATGCAAGAGCATCCAGAGGTATAAGGGAAATCCTATGTCAACCAAAAAAAGAAGGTACTTAGTTTTTGTTTCATGTGTTTTTATTTTTGGATACCCATTAGGGTCAAATAAAGGTTCCAGCTCTCATAGTTTCACTATTAGTGTTCTAAGATAGAGTATTCAAACACTTTGGGATACGGGTAAATGTCAAAAAAATAGGAGTATGTAATTGAGCCATCATTTTGGTTAACTAGAAGGTGTAAATTGGCTAGATGATTGTCCTTGTAATTTAGAGCATTCCAAAAAGAGAATTAGGTCAAAAGGCCCCACGGTTTGAAAGTTATTGCATTTTTTCAATTTCTGGAGACATCTTAAGAATGCTTTGAAGTCAGGATAGGGGCATTAAACGACCTCAAAAAGGGCAAAAAAATGGGGGATGAGCAATGCTAGTCAATAAGGCTATAGAGTGCTTCGAGAGCTTTCTGAAAATTTAAACAATTCGTCAATCGGAGCTATGGTTCAAAAGTTATGCCTCCCAAAAGTTTGGTTACCATTTCTAGATTCTTCTAGATTCGTGTTGAATTCTAATGCAACTTCTAGAGCCTTCTATTTGGTTGGTAGATGCTAACTAGCACTTTCTAGAATGTACTCCTAATCCTTAACCCTTCGGGGTCTATTTAAGAACATTTTTGGCATTGTAAAAGGCAGTTCGGAGTGGAGTTTGAGAGGAGGTACTAAAAGGAGAAATTATCTCCAGGTTATTACTATTGTAGCCCTTAGGGCATGTTTTGAGCTCTATTTTCTCTGTACTAAATGTAATAGCATATAAACACAATTAATACAATTTTCCCTTTCCTGTTGTATCCATTGTATGCTTGGGTTGTGTCCCCATCAAGTGGTATTAGAACTAGTTTTCCTGAGTTTGTAGATAGAGCACCGACTGTGAGGCAGTTTGCACCAGGACTATGTGGTTGTGGGTTTGAGTTAAGAAGATACCTCCACAAAGAGAGCATTGTGGAAGGGTCAGAGGTATTAATCCTAAGGAGGCTAGAGCCCTCCAAAGGTAGGTATAAGTGTTGCAGGAGGAGCTCTATAGAAGAACAAATGTTGCCGCAAGCAATGAAAGTGAGGATGACAATGAAGAAGAAGAAATTGGACCAGAAGGGGAATTTGATAGGGAAGTTTTGAATCAGGCAGAGGAAAGCCTTTTCAAGGCCATTAATAAGTTTGGGAAAAGACCTATAATTGATGTGGGTTTATTTTCAGGAAATCTGAAACCAGATGAGTTGATCGACTAGATCAATGAACTGAAAGAGTACTTAGAGTATGAGGATATCAGGGATGCAAATAGGGTTAATTTTGCAAAGGAAAAAATGAAAGGCCATGCAAAAATTTGGTGGCAAGAGCTTCAATTGGAAATAAATAGAAGAGGAAAGGAGAAGATCACAAGGTGGGATCGTATGGTGGACAAATTGAAGAAGCAATTCATTCTTGTTTATTATGAGCTTGATTTGTTTAAAAAGATGCATGGGTTAAAGCAAGCAGAAAAATTAGTTCAAGAATATATAGAGGAGTTTTACTAACTTTTGATTAGAGTAGGGCATGCAAAAACAAATAAGGAGAAGGTTTCTCATTATATCAGTGGGTTGTGACCTAGCATCCAGGAGGAATTAAGTCTGGTAAGAATGACCAGTGTTGAAGAGGCATACTAGTTTTCCCTACAAGTTGAAGAGAAGCTAAATAAGAGGTTTGAAGGGAGACAAAGAGGGCATGGTCAAGGAGGAAGGGGTAGTGGTGGGTCATCTGGAGGGTGAAATGAAACCCAAAAGAAAAATGAAGATGTGGGTACTAGCAGGAACTAGAGGAATGAGGGTTTCAACTGCTCCCATGATCAAAACTTTGGAAATCAGAGAGGAAGAGGTAGAGGATGTGGACAAGGAAGAGGAGGCTTCCATGGTACCTATTTCCATTGCAATGAAGAAGGTCATCATGCCTTTGAATGCTCTCAACAACAAGAAATGATATATAAGAGAGCTGAGGGTCAAGCTAGGGTTGCTCATGTGGATAAGGATGCATAATCATCACATTTAGAGGGTGCAAAAAGAGGAGAGACTCTAGTGAATGAAAGGGTCGTACTAAGTGGTGAAATTGAACTGGGACAAAGTAGGATTTTGTTCCATACCAGATGCAAGTGTGAGGATAAATGTTGTGATGTGATCATTGATAGTGGTAGCACTGATAACTTGGTATTAGAAGAGATGGTCTCTAAAGTGAGGCTCAAGAGGGAGAAACACCCCCAGGCCTATCAGATTGCTTGGGTGAAAGATGATCATAAGGTCCTGGTAAGTGAACAATGTTTAGTGAAATTCAAAATTGGGAGTTACCATGATGAAGTTCTCTGTGACATTATTCCAATAGATGTTTTCCATCTATTGTTGGGTAGGTCATGGTAGTTTGATAGGCATGCTATACATGATGGTCATGCAAACACATACTCTCTAACAAAGGATGGAGTTTTCCACAAACTGAAGCCCATGAAAAAGGAAGGCAAAAAGGTATGTAGTAGTGCTAGGATTTGTCTTGTTGATAGAAGGAAGTTTTTAGATGGCATGAAACATTAGCTTATGTGCAATGTCATATGTGCTATGCTCTGATTCCTAGGAAAGATAAAGAAGGTAGTAGTGAAACACCACTTGAAGTTTCAAATTTACTATGTGAGTTTGGAGATATCATCTCTGATAATGTTCTAGAAGGATTGCCACTAATAAGGCAAATCAGTCATTAGATAGATTTAATCCCAAGAGATAGTTTTCATAACAAGGCTGCTCACAGGATGACTCCTACTAAAAATGAGGAGCTAAATAGATAGGTTCAGGTGCTATTGAGAAAGGGTTTGATTTTGGAGAGCTTGAGTCCATGTGCAGTACCTGCAGTACTAGCACCAAAGAAGGATGGAGAGTGGAGAATGTGTACAGATTCTTGAGCTATAAATAGGATAACCATCAAGTATCAATTTCCTTTTCCAAGAATGGATGATCTTATGGATTGTTTAAGTGGAGCTTAGTACTTCAGAAAGATAGATCTCAAAAGTGGCTATCACCAGATATGGATTCAAGAAGGAGATGAGTGGAAAATAGACTTCAAGATCAAGGAGAGTCTTTATGAGTGGTTAGTCATGCCCTTTGGATTGATGAATGCCTCGAGCACCTTCATGTGGCTTATGAATGAGGTACTTAAGAAGTTCTTGGGAAAATTTGTTATTGTCTATTTGGATGATATTTTAATTTTCAGCAGGACTTTGGAAGAACATTTATTGCATATTCGTAGTGTCCTTGAAAGGTTAAGGGAAGAGAAACTATTAATTAATTTGAAGAAGTGTATCTTTGCAAAAAGGGAGTTAGTCTATTTGGGGTTTGTTATATCACCTGAAGGTCTCAAAATGGATCCAGAGAAGGTAAAAGCCATTGGAATGGCCTACTCCAAGGTTTGCTACTGAGGTAAGATCATTTCATGGTCTAGTTAGTTTTTATAGAAAGTTTATTAATAATTTTAGTGGCATATGTGCACCCCTAACTGACACAATAAGAGGGGATAGAAAAGAGTTCAAATGGACTACAACAACTATGAGAAGTTTTGAAATGCTGAAGAAGAAGATGGCAAAACAACCTATGTTGGCACATCCAGATTTTAGAAAGGTGTTCCAGGTGGATTGTGATGCAAGTGGCAGCACTATTGGGGCTGTATTAAGCCAAGAAGGTAAGCCTATTGCATATTTTAGTGAAACATTGAATGATGCAAAGAAGAAGTATTCTATTTATCATCAAGAGTTCTATGCAATAGTTCAAGCCTTAAAGAAATGGAGGCATTATTTATTGCCAAAAGAATTTGTTTTGTATACTAATCATCAGTATTGCAGTACCTAAATAGCCAAGGTAAATTGAATCATAGGCATATGAAGTGGGTAGAGTTCTTGCAGAGCTATACATTTGTGTTGAAATGTAGAAGTGGAAAATCTAACAGGGTTGCAGATGCACTAAGCAGGAGATAGTTGTTGCATACAGTAATGTAGGTTGAAGTAGTTGGGTTTGATGAACTAAAGAATCTGTACCTTGATGATCCTAATTTTGCTAAAGCATAGAAAGCTTGTTAAGAGCCCATTGCTGTAGATAGAACTAAGTGGTTAGACTATCTAATTCAGGATGGTATGTTATTCAAGGGCAGCCATTTGTGCATTCCAAGGAGTTCCATGAGGGAAAATCTGATTAAAGAGAAACATAGTGGAGAGATGGCAGGACATTTTGGTTGAGATAAGACCATTGCCATTCTTAGAGAACATTATTTTTGGCCTCAGATTTCAAAAGATGTGAAGAAGTTTTTACAGAGTTGCTAGGTTTGTCAAGTTGCCAAGGGATTTAGCCACAATACTGGACTATATTAGCCATTGCCTGTTCCATCAAAGCCATGGGAGGACATAAGTATGCATTTTGTTCTTAGATTGCTAAGGACACAAAGGGGTAATGACTCAGTATTTGTGGTGGTTGATAGATTCTTGAAAATGGCACATTTCATTCCATGCCACAAAACTCATGATGTTGTCCATATTGCAGACTTGTTTTTCAGAGAGGTGGTAAGACTACATGGTCTTCCAAGGAGTATAGTTTTTTACAGAGATACTAAATTTGTAGGGTATTTCTAGAGAACATTGTGGAAAAATTCAAGAATAGACTTAAAATTCAATTCCACACATCACCCATAGACTGACGGCCAAACAGAAGTGGTAAACAGAAGTCTGGGCAATTTGCTGAGATGTTTAGTTGGGGATAAGCCCAAGGGGTCAGATTCAATTCTACCACAAGCCGAGTTTACTTACAATAACTCTATAAATAGGAGTACTAGTATATCACCATTCTAAATTGTATATGGAAGTAGCCCAAGGACTGTGCCAGAATTGAGAAAGATAGAGCAAGGGGAAAGGACAAGTGATGAAGTTGAAGAATTTGCTAAACATATCAAGCATCTACATGAGGAGGTTCAAGCACACATTACCAAGATGAATCAAGAGTATAAAGCTAGGTCTGATCAAAGGAGAAGATATAAGGAATTTCAAGTAGGGGATCTAGTCATGGTACACTTAGGAAAAGAAAGATTTATAGCCGACACTTACAACAAGCTAAAAATAAAGAAATTTGGTCCTTGCAAAATTCTAAAGAAACATGACTCAAGAAATGCATATGAGGTGGAGTTGCTAGATGGTATTCACATTTCTCTTGTTTTCAACATTGCAGACTTAACAGAGTATCATGATGATGGTGCAGATGAGGAACTGATGTTAGAGCCATGCCCAATTCTTGCTTCTAAGGAGGAGGAGATAGAAGACATTCTAGATCATCGTGTGGGTAGGAGTACCAGAAATAGGCAGTATGAAGAGTATTTGGTCAAGTGGAAAGGATGGCTGATAGAGGACTCAACTTGGATTTCAGCAGCTGAGGTTTGCCATTTGGGATTTCCTCTACCATTCATAAAGTGATAGGGTCACTTTTCAATCTACCTTGGGTGTCTAATGTAGAAGCATCCAAAGGTATAAGGGAAATCCTATGTCACCCAAAAAAAATGTACTTAGACTTAGTTTTTTTTTCATGTGTTTTCATTTTTGGATACCCATTTGGGTCAAATAAAGGTTCCAACTCTCACAGTTCCACTATCAGTGTTCTAGGATAGAGTATTTGAACACCTTGGGATACATGTAAATGCTAAAAAAATAGGAGTATATAATTGAGGCAACATTTTGGTGAACTTGGAGGTGTAAATTGGCTAAATGAATGTAATTTCAATTTAGAGCATTCTAGAAAAAGAATCAGGTAAAAGGCACCACGGTTTGAAAGTTATCGCGATTTTTTAGTTTTTGGAGACCTCCTAAGAATGCTTCAAAGTCAAGTTAGGGGAATTAAATGACCTCAAAAAGGGAAAAAAAATATGTGATGAGCAAATCTGGTCCATAGGGCTATAGAGCACTTCAAGAGCTTTCCAAAAATGTAAACGGTTCGTCAATCGGAGCTACAGTTCAAAAGTTATGCCTCTTGAAAGTTCGGTTACCATTTTTGGATTCTTCTAGATTTGGACTAACTTCTAACATGGCTTATGGAGCCTTCTACTTGGTCGATGGATGCTTGCTAGCACTTTTTAGAATTTATTCCTAGTCCTTAACCCTTTGAGGTCTATTAAAGGACATTTTTGGCATTGTAAAAGACAATTTAGAGTGGAGTTGGAGAGGAGGTACTGAAAAGAGAAATTATCTCCAGATTTATGCTATTGTAAGCCCATAGGGCATGTTTTGAAGTCTATTTTCTCTGTACTAGATGTATTAGCTTATTTAAAAAGTTAATAAAATTTCCCTTTCCTATTGTGTCCATTTTGTGCTTGGATGGTGTCCCCATCAACCAAGGGTCATGAACTCACTCCATCAGCCTCAATCTGAAAGTATGGATTCTAGATGAATCCCAATGTCCATGAAATAAAGAAAAGGTCCAAAAGAAACCATAACAGGTATAAAATCAATCAACCGAACACAATGTCAGGAGTATGGATGAAACATGCATCCCAAGGCAACATAAAAGTGTAAAAGTGGTCTGACTGATATCCAAACGGATCATCAATGCCCATGACCCACATTGTGCCAAGAAAACTTGAGAAAATAAGGCGGCATGCAAAACGAGGTAAAAACCTCAAATTTATGAAAAATTGCAAAATTAAAACCCATTTGGGCTTTGGGCACAAAAATCCCATAAGTCCAAAAATAAATGGAATCAGACACCATATGCAAAAATAGCCAGCATAATGGCGTAAAATCCCAAACCCTCATCCATAAAAATAGGGAAATGTTCATGCCTGCCCAACCAAGTAGAACTAACATAAAGAAATGGAGGGGAACACTAGTTCTTAGCCTCCACACAAATGACTACCAAAAATAGAAGAAGAAACAATAAAACGGGAAAGCCCTACCTCACAGCCAAAAGGGAAAAATGGGAATCTGAACCATAAAATAAATAGCCCGCAAAAGTAGCTAAAAATTGTGGCAGTCCAAGGTTTTTCCAAGCTAGATCTAATGAGCCCAACCTTGCGATGATCCCACGCCCATAGCTCCCATAATGAACAAAATAGTAAATCCTCATGAAGAGGATTTTGGGTTTTACTCTCCAACTCTCTAATTAAAAAGTGAGAAGTGAGGAATTAAATTCCTCTTTGGATATTTATTCACTTTTCGAGTGAATAATCGATTAGGGCAAATAACTAGCCAACCTTGTTAAACTTCATATTGACCCAAAAGAAAACAAGCTATTCCTATAAATAGGAATTCATTTATGGAAAAGCTACCAAAAATTAAAATAAATCAATTAAAAAGCTCAAAAACCCAAAAAAACAGAAATCACCTTAATGACTTGTGTGACAATACGAAACTCTCAATGCACAGACACACTCACTCGTCTAATCACATAATGCAAATGAGTTTAGATTTAATAATCACCAAAAGGTTTAATTTAAACATTTAATAAAAGATACATCGACCATATAAGAGCGATATTGGTAAAATATGAAAGGTTGAATCACTAACTCCATGTGCCACTGCCAAAGATATAAATCTTGCACACTAAACAACATGATCAAGTGCAATTGCATATAATAACATAGTCAAAGCAATAAATGCATTAAATCACCTAATTTAACAATTTATTTAATTATATTAAAATAATCTATTTACATCACTTACATTTGCATAAAGCATAACAATGCAGGAATGAAGTAAATAACCATAGCATTAAATTCATCACATAATATAATCAGAGGTATGTCCAAATACTAGATAACTAGATATCATCATAAAACACACTGTCATCTCAAAATGGAATCATCATGCAATATGATTAACTAAACAACATAGTAGTCTAATATCTATGATATTGAAATCAAGGTATAACATCTAACCCTCAGGTCATCTCAAATGTAAAGCATCACATGAGTAACAAATATCTCTCTAATAAAAAATATAAGAAGGTAAATGTCCGCAACACATAACCAAATAATCCAACAAGAACAACCCATTTTAATTACTTAAGCATTTAATAATGATTGATTATAGAATCAACAAAAAAACACTTAAAATTCAAAAGCAAACATAGTCATAAACATGACTAACCACTACTACAGGAACCTAGTCTAGTGTAGTGTTGTAAAAAGAACATAGTACAATCTCTGCACACATCTCAAGATAATCATGAAACAACATCATGATATCACATCGATCCTATAACAACTGGCACAAACCTTAGTGAACCTTAAATCACATCATAATCTCATAGATCAGCAGAAGCATAAACAAAGCAACTAAAATAGAAACACAAATCCAAACACCTTGATGGTGTAGACCACTCAGTGGCACAATCATGATCCATCACAACAAAAGATCAACAAGGTTGCATCCATCAAGATGACTTATAGAAGTCAAATGGGAGAGGCACTACAATGTATACATACATATATATATCTATGTATACATGCATGCATGCATAGATATATCTATGTATGTATGCAATGTATACATAGATATATGTATGTATGGATGCATGCATGCATCCATCCATTCATACATATATCTATGTATACATTGCATATGCATAGATATGCATGCATGCATACATACATATATATCTATGTATACATGCATGTATGCATAGATATATCTATGTATGTATGCAGTAGTAGACCTTGGAGTAGGCCATTCCAAGATGGCTTTTACCTTCTCTGCATGCATCCATACATAC
This sequence comes from Cupressus sempervirens, assembly GCA_028749045.1. NCBI lineage: Eukaryota > Viridiplantae > Streptophyta > Pinopsida > Cupressales > Cupressaceae > Cupressus > Cupressus sempervirens. The sequence continues at coordinate 416,637,667 of CM053790.1, forward strand.
ATATATCTATGTATACATTGCATATGCATAGATATGCATGCATGCATACATACATATATATCTATGTATACATGCATGCATGCATATATATATCTATGTATGTATGCAGTAGTAGAGCTTGGAGTAGGCCATTCCAAGATGGCTTTTACCTTCTCTGGATACATTTCAAGACCTTCAGGTGATATAACAAACCCCAAGTAGACTAATTCCCCTTTTGCAAAGATACACATCTTCAGATTAATTAACAGTTTCTCTTCCCTCAACTTCTCAAGAACACTACGAATATGCAATAAATTTTCTTCCAAAGTTTTGCTGAAAATTAAAATATCATCCAAATAAAAAATAACAATTTTTTCCAAGAACTTCTTAATTACCTCATTCATAAGCCACATGTAGGTGCTTGGGGCATTTGTCAATCCAAAGGGCATGACAAACCACTCATAAAGACCCTCCTTGGTCTTGAAGGCTATCTTCCACTCATCTCCTTCTTGTATCTGTATTTGATGATAGCCACTCTTGAGATCTATCTTTGTGAAGTACTCAGCTCCACTCAAGCAGTACATAAGATCATCCTTTCTTGGCAAAGGAAACCAATACTTGATGGTTATCCTATTTATAGCTTGAGAGTCTATACACATTCTCCACTCTCCATCCTTCTTTGCTGCTAGTACTATAGGTACTACACATAGACTCAGGCTCTCCCGAATCAAGCCCTTCCTCAATAGCTCCTGAACCTGTCTGTTTAGCTCATTAGTTTCAGTAGGAGTCATCTTGTGAGAAGCCTTGTTAGGAAAACTAGCTCCTGGGATTAAATCTATCTAATGACTAATTTGCATTATTGGTGACAGTCCTTCTGGAACATTATCAGAGATAATATCTCCAAACTCACCTATTAAATCTGAAACTTCAAGTGGCATTTCACTACTATCTTTTTTATCTTTCCTAGGAATCAAACCATAGAACATACATTGATGTCTCATGCCATCTAAAAACTTCCTTCCATCAACAAGACAAATCCTAGCACTACTACATACCTTTTCGCCTTCCTTTTTCATGGGCTTCAATTTGCGGCAAACTCCATCCTTTGTTAGAGAGTATGTGTTTGCATGACCATCATGTACTGCATGCCTATCAAACTGCCATGGTCTACCCAATAATACATGGAAAAAATCCATTAGAATAACATCATAGAGAACTTCATCATGGTAATTCTCAATTTTGAATTTCACTAAACATTGTTCACTTACCAGGACCTTATGATCATCTTTCACCCAAGCAATCTGATAGGGTTGGGGATGTCTCTCACTCTTGAGCTTCAGCTTAGAGACCATCTCTTTTGATACCCAATTATTAGTGCTACCACCATCAATGATCACATCACAACATTTATCCTCACACTTGCATTTGGTACAGAAAAAACTCCTCCTTTGTCCTAGTTCAATCTCACCACTTAGTAGGACCCTTTCATTTACCAAGCTCTCTCCTCTTTTTGCATCCTCTCAAGGTGATGATTGTGCATCCTCATCCACGTGAGCAACCCTAGCTTGTCCCTCAGCTCTCCTATTTGTCCTTCCTTGTCATTGAGGGCATTCAAAGGCACGATGACCTTCTTCATTACAGTGGAAATAGGTACCATTGAAACCTCCTCTTCCTTGTCAACGTCCTCTACCTCTTCCTCTACCTCCAGATGAACTACCACTACCCTTTCCTCCTTGACCATGCCCTCTTTGCCTTCCTTCAAACCTTTTATTCAACTTCTCTTCAACTCATAGGGCAAACTGGTATGCCTCTTCAACACTTGTCATTCTTACTAGACTTAATTCCTCCTAGATGCTGGGTCACAACCCACTAATATAACAAGCAACCTTCTCCTTATTTACTTCTGCATGCCTTACTCTAATCAAGAGTTGGTAAAACTTCTCTTTATATTCTTGGACTAATCTTCCTTCTTGTTTTAACCCATACATCTTCTTAAACAAATAAAGCTCATAGTCCACAGGAATGAACTACTTCTTCAATTTGTCCACCATGTGATCCCATCTTGTGATCTTCTCTTTTCCTTTTCTATTTCTTTCCAATTGAACCTCTTGCGACTAGATTTTGGCATGGCCTTTCAGTTTGGCCTTTGCAAACTTAACCCTATCTAGGTTCCCGATATCCTTATACTCAAAGTATTCTTCCATTTCATTGATCCAATTGATCAACTCATCTAGTTTCAGATTTTCTAAAAATACACCCACTTCAATTGTAGGTCTTTTCCCAAACTTAGTAATGGCCCTAAAAAGCCTTTCCTCTGCCTGATTCATAACTTTCCTATCAAATTCCCCTTCTAGTCCAATTTCTTCTTCTTCATTGTCATCCTCACTATCATCACCTGCGGCAACATTTGTTCCTCTATGGAGCTCCTCTTGCAATTCTTGTACCTACCTTTGGAGGGATCTAACCTCCTCAGGATTAATAGCTCTAGCCCTTCTGTCATTCTCTCTTCATGGAGGCATCTTCTAACTTGAACCCACAAGCATGCAGTCCTAGTGCAAACTACCTCATAGTTGGCACTCTATCTACACACTCAGGAAAATGAGCTCTGATACCACTTGATGGAGGTACGCTTTACTACCACTAACAAAGGTATGCTCTGATACCACTTGATGGGGATGCAACCCAAAAGTATAGAATGGACACAACAGGAAAGGGAAATTTTATTAACTATGAAAATAAACTAGTACATTCAATAAAGAGAAAAATAGACTTCAAAACCTTCCCTAAGGGCTTACAATAGCATAAATCTGGAGATAATTTCTCCTTTTAGTACCTCCTCTCAAACTCCACTCCAAACTGCCTTTTACGATGCTAGAAATGTCCTTAAATAGACCTCGAAGGGTTAAGGACTAGGAATACATTCTAGAAAGTGCTAGTAGGCATCCACCGACCAAATAGAAGACTCCAAAAGCTGTGTTAGAAGTCGCCGCAAATCTAGAAGAATCCAAAAATGGTAATCAAACTTTTGGGAGGCATAACTTTTAAACTGTAGCTCCGATTAACGAACCGTTTACATGTTTGGAAAGCTCTCAAAGCACTCTATAGCCCTATGGAAAAGCTTTTCTTGTCTCCCATTTTTTTCCCTTTTTGAGGTCATTTAATGCCCCTACCTTGATTTTGAAGCATTCTTAGGAGGTCTCCAAAACTCAAAAAATTATAATAACTTTCAAACCATGGGGCCTTTTGACCTGATTCTTTTTTTGCAATGCTCTAAATTACAACTACTTTCATCTGGAAAATTTACACCTTCTAGTTTACCAAAATGATGGCCCAATTACATACATCTATTTTTTTGGCATTTACACGTATCCCAAAGTGTTTAAATACTCTATCCTAGAACACTGATAGTGGAACTGTGAGAGTTGGAACCTTTATTTGACCCAAATGGGTATCCAGAAATGAAAACACATGAAATAAAAACTAAGTCTAAGTACATTTTTTTGGGTGACACAGGATTGCCCTTATACCTCTGGATGCTCTTGCATCAAAAACTTTCTCCATAATCAACTCTTTCTTCTTGAGCATAAGCCTTGCATACCAGTCTTGCATTATTTCTTGTTACCTCTCCATTTTCATTTTTTTTCCCTAAAACCCTAGTGTTTCCCAATAACATTTTTGTCTTTAGGTCTTGATCTTGGCACTAAATTCCAAGTATTGTTCTTCTCAATTTGGTCAATTTCCTTATTCATTGTTTAGAGCATCTTTTACTATCTTGCCCACTCAAATTCACAAAGTAAGAATGTGTCATCGTTGAGTCTTTTCCTTGTCATAACACTTGATTTAACATCACCAATGATTTGTCTAGGTTTGTGATGTCTTCTCACATATTTTTCTAGCACAAGTAGTACCCTTCTCAGTTCTTCTACAAGTTCATCTAGAAAAATAATCTCAAGCTCATTTGATCTTTCTTGTTTAGGTTCCAATTCGTGTTCTGCATCCTGAGCATTTTCTATCAGATGGTTAGCATTCCCTATCTGTGACTCAGCATCTTTAGTTTATTGCTCAACACCCACTTTGTATTGCTCAACAATTAGTACTTGAACTTCATCATTTCTTGTTTGTTGGGAAATTGTATCTTGATTTTTTTGTTTATTTTGAGTGCTAGTACTGATCTCGAATTGGTTTTGACAATTGAGGGTCAACACACTTATGTCATTTACTTAGTTCATGCAAAACTAGTAATATATGTCGAGTATAATATGTAAATACAAGATTGTGTCATGTTGAAATGAATGTCAACTCACTCATGTGTCAAGTCACTCAAGTGCCGATCAGATAGACCATGCTGAGTGATTCAAGTGCTAAGTAAATAGCAGATGCCAAGTAGTTTAAGTGTCAAGTCAGAAATAGAATTATAGTATGTGCCGAGCATCAGTAACTTCAAGTGTCAAGAAACACAAATTGAACATATTTTTTTGTGATTGCACAAATAACTATGTAAACCATTTTTCATCTGACCAAAGGATAGAATATGATCCTTTGAAGATAAGGATGAATCTGTATATAGATTCCCTATGCAATTACATACAACCAATCAGAAAATAGGAAGGATTAAGTAGCAAAAAGGATGAATCTCAGTCATAGATTCATACTTAACCCTAAGTCTTCTAGTCTTCTTAAGGAGGATAAAACCCTAAACTTTATATGAGCATGTGAGGAATTGAAGGAGAAATATAAAGAAGTTTATATGTGAAAAATAGAGCATTTCATGGAGACTTAGAAGTTATAGAGAGTGAATTGCAAAATCAATTGGAGGAGAACAAAGAACAAAGGAATACAACAATTGTTACATCAGATTAGGAAGGATCAAGAATGAAACTATATGGATTTTATCTTTAATCAAGCTACCAAAGCTAATCACAAGATCCATGTTGAAACATCCTAATAGGTGATTTTAGTTAAATCTCCTAAACAGAGTAGTCATTATAGACTATTGTAAATCTTTTAATAGGATGACATTCCAAGTGGATATTCTGAAGTCCTTTAGCCAAGAATACTTCTAACAAGTTTTTGAAATCCTCTAGCAAGGTGGGACTTAACAGTCCTTGTAAGCATTTAATAGGGCATGTCTTTCAAAGGGTAAATCATGATTCATGGTCAATCTAGTGTAGCCTTAATTGTCTACACTTTATTGCTACAATAGTGAAGAATTGTGGGTATCATCCCCACCCCAATTTTACCTTTTTTGGGAGGTTGTCTTGGTAATCATATTAGTTGTCAAATGTGTGATTGATTATATGTTTACATGATTTATATTTATGTGGTTTACATGTTATTTCAGTTTATCTATTGAATGCATGAGATGGATAAGTGGTGAAAAGTTTTATGGGTTCATGTTTTGACTTTTGATTCACCCCCCACAACCCCTGCCCCCCAACACCCCCCCTCTCAAAAATTTATCTTTCCTACTTGTAATCCCAACAATTGGTACTAGAGCTAAGTTCTCAGAAGAAGAAGCTTTGTAGCTTAAAGAAAAGATCTTGAAATGGAAGTGTACAAGTTCAAAAAGACCATTGAGAACCAAGAGATTGAGATACATCTCATACTACATCAACCAAATAAAGCCAAAGATGCTTTGAAGAGTTCCTTAAAGAGAAGGAAAGAGATTTCTATAGTAGAAAATGACACACAATACAAAGAGATCAACACCACAAAGCTATTTACAGATGGTAACTCTAGTGAATTTGATGTAGCAATTGTAGATCTAATGGAAAAGAATAGAGCACAAGCTAAAGAAATCATAAATCTCAAGTTGGAGTAAGAATCACAAGCTATACTGCTATGTGAAGTGATTGAACAAAAGAAGAAAGCTATAGAAGATAAGGTCATGATTGAACAAGACAAAATAATTTTGGAAAATAGATTAGAAAAAAAGTCAATAGAACTATCTAGGATCTCAAACATGCAATTAGATACCTTAATCCAAATGATGAATGCTCATCATGAGTTGAATGTCAAGGACATTGAGATAACTACATTGAAGTTGCAGAATGAACAACTGCAGAATGACCTAATAAGAGAAAAAGAATTTATTGAAAGGTTCACCAAGCCAAATGAAGCCATCAAGTACTTTGAGAAACTAATAAAATCCCCTAGATCTAGTATAGATACATCAAGATTAGGCTACACAAGCACTAAAGAAGGAGAATCATTCAAAGCTATTGAGAAAAGGAACAACAAAGGTAAGAAATCCAAACCTACTTGTCATCATTGTGATAAGAAAGGACATACTGCTAATGTGTGCATGAGAAAGAATAAAAATTAGAATGCTAAGCCTAAGAACATGACTCATTGTTAGGGACATGAATGTAGAACTAGAACCATGCATGCACCAAAATTTGAAGGACACTGCTATAATTGTTAGAAGAATGGGCGTAGAGCCTTTAAATGCACATCCAAGTCCACCTGATCATCAAGCAAGCCAAAAAAGGTAAGAACCCATGAAAACTCTTATGATTGGGATTACAATACAAGATATAGCTATCACTATTGCCAGAAATATGGACATGCACCTAAAAACTACATTAGGTCTCACTTCAATGGTAACTACAAAAGAGGGTTGAGTCAAACTATATATTTCAGCTATCACAAGACTGATCACATAAGTAAGTATTGTTTAGCTAGGTCCAAGGCACCAAGTTGTGAATTTGATAAAGGTAAAGGCAAGGCAGAAGTTGAATGTATCAAAAATGAGATGAACAAGACATGGAAGAAGAAAGATGGTGGCAGTACATCAAATGAAGGGACCACTTCACCCAATGGGTCAAGTGGTCACACTTCATCAAACTAAGCAAACAAGAGGTATGTGGGACTGATACTTAAAGTCTTGCATTATACATTAGTTCCAAAAGAAATTATCACTAAAAATATTACATTAGCATGAATTAAGATGCAAGAAGTTGTGGAAAATTCAATGTTAAATCTTCAAGTTCTCATGTTTTTGTCAAGCATTAAAAGTCTTCTGTATATACTAACTGAAATACTATTGAGTACCAAGCTATTAGTCAAAGATATTTAGAGCTAAGCCTATAGTAATTTTCAAGTGAGAAAAGTCTCTATAGATAATGAGTGGAAGAAAAATTGTGTTGATGTTGAGTTTATAGTTGTATAAGCACCAAGGATTAAATGCAAAGTTTTGAAGGGTATAAGGTTAATTTTCACCTATTTTTTGTTATTACAAATTCAAGCAAG